>CAJRST010010001.1:9235489-9434741 GCA_907169785.1 Menidia menidia
GAGGTTGTAGTCCGTTGTGTGCGCTACTACGGTTGTAAAGAGGCATTTGCTGTGTTTTAAAAATGTCTCGATTACGAGTTATTGACGCGGGAAGCTCGAATCTGTGAATATGTTGCTAACTTTACTGCAGTATATGTTGCTAACTTTACTGCAGTCCTGTGAGTCTGGCCGCGCGCACAAGAGCGCGCAGCGCATAGGAAATGACTCATAGGAGTTGAGCTGTTTAGCGTGGGTGTGTGCGCTGTTAAAACAAGGCGCAGACTCCTCCGTATGACTCACTCTGATGCTCGCTTTTCCATGCTGAAAAACCAGCAGGGATTGTTAATCAGATGAACTTTCGGGAATTGTGTTGCAGACAGCGAGCAGCTCTCCCTCCGCAAACACCATGGCTTCCACCGTCCTCTGCGCGCTGTGCGGAGTTATTCTGGCGGCTGTGGCCAGCCTCCACGGCGTGAGCGCACAGAAAAGTGAGTAAAAAAAGAACTTTAATTTCCTTTTTTTTTAAACACCAGTTTTTTTTAGAAATAATGTTCAACAGGGCAACTTAACGCGTCATCCCGGGAGTTCTTTCGCGTCCTGCCACAAAAGTTTAATTCACACAATCGGTGCTTTGTTTTCTCTGTGAAACATGGATCAGAGACTGGAAGTCTGGGTCTCCTTTTTAATGGAGCCCAGATAGCGGGTCTGCTTACAGAGCCGCTTCCTTTACCAGCTGCATTTCTCACCGGTTCCGCATTCCGATCGCCTTATCTCACCCCGTCCACCCGTGCCCCTCTGTGAGAAGGACAGGCCACATGGAAAGGGAGCATGGCCCGTGTCCGTTTTTCACACAGAGTTGCACATTCTCAGGGTCTCTTTAAAAAAAAACCCAACAAAAATAAGCTATTACTTGCCCTAAAGTTTGTATTTCATCTCAGAGGTAGGACATCACACTCAGCATTATAACATCTGTAACCAGGAGTGGGGTTAGGGGCATTTCCTCTACCGGTGGAGTCACCAAAAGCCATACTAACTAAAGTTTAAACAAAATCGCTCCCAGCTACGACTCACTCATGAAAACCGTCTCCACATCTGGACATCAGCTGTTGCTACACCCACCTCCTTGCAGTTCGTGACAAAGTACAGCGCCCCACACCCAAAAACAATCTCTGTCGGATGAGATATCTGGACCGCTTTCAGGAAGACACTCAGGTGGCTCCAAACGCTTTTTTCTGGGTGTTTCTCCAATTTTACCTTGTAATTCATAAGAAGCACAGGCAGAAGTCTGAAATACACAGAAGACATATGCAAAGGTGGAGTTGCTCCATGAAATAAAACCTTAAAAAGCCAAGTCTAAGAAACTAAGAAACTGTTATTTTTTCTCATTTGCATCAGCAGCCTTGAGTCACTGTGCTCCTCTCAGGTTTGGGTAAAGGTCAGTCACCAGTCAGGGTCTGCTTGGATGATTAAGGCCTCCAAGAATCCGAGCTGTGACACATTTCATAGTGACCCTGGCATTAAAATGAGTCAGGCCGTGGTGGAGGGGGTGGGGGGGGGGGGGGTGAGGGGGTCTCTAAGGGCCTGAGCATGTGGCCGTAATGTAAGCACAGTCAGAGGTCCAAATGCCTCAAACATGACTTTTTGAGCAGGTGGCTTTTGGCTGCAGCTGGTTTAACGATGAACCACACCGAGGAGATCACACTGTGCGCGTTCACTTGGTTTTGGATTTCAAGTTCAGATGTGTCACTTATGAGACAAATCTGAAATATTTCTGGAGTAAAGTTCAGAGGATCGGTTTGCCTTTACTGGCTGTGGTGCAGTAATGATGTATCTTTGTGAAACGGAATCCCCAGAGGACCGATTACTACAAGAACTGTTCAAGGCTTTAAGTGTATTTTTGTTCTTAGTTCCTGTGTTATCCAAAGTAATTACTACAATTGCTCCCTTAGGGTTTGCATTGTTGCTTTTTCTTTTTCAAACATTCATCAACACACTACACCTTTTTTTTTTTTTGCTGACCATTTTTTTTTTAACGCTTGTAAGCCTCCACCCTAGAGGACAAGCTCAAATGCATAAGTTTAGATTTAGAAGCTTTATGCTGCCAAGTTTGATATCCCAGCTCCTTTCTCTGGTCATAGATCAGAAATTCCAACTTCTCTGCTGACTCTGAATGTGACAGCACTCAGATTCTCTGTGAATATTTTTAGCTTGATATGGAATTTAAGAGAAAAACCTTGAAGTTGAATTTGAGGAAACCCTGACTGCCTGGCAGTAATCTCATCAGGGATCATCTCAAGTTCTGCTGTGCTTGATCTGAGGCCACATACTTGCCACGGTACAGATGTTCCAGAGGCTGGGAATCCCATTTCTTAAGAAGAAACAGGAAGAGGCTGTGCTCCTAATAAGTGGAAGGAAACACTTTTCATTCGCAGCTGTGCCATCAGTTTGTTTTTTTTAAATCTGCATTTCTTTAAGAAATCATTATCTTTCCTCTATTATAGTAATATTAAGGTTTGTTTGATCCAGATATTAAGTAATAGCAGTCAGTTCAGCTAATGGAGATGCTCAAACAGATCATTTGATCATTTTCCATTCAATAGTTCTTGGTAGTTTGGACCAGTCATGCCATATCTATCTCTCATTATTTATTCGATGCACACGCCTCTGTGTCAGCCTGCCGTTTGTGTTTTTTATAGAGCATCTGCTCCTAGTCATTCTCAGGTAAATCCTCAGTGTAGACTTGAGATTATGGGAGAGAGTGGAAATAGAAAAGTGCAGGACAAGTCAACTTGTAGATTTTCATCCTCTGCCCTCTCGTAATCGCTTCATCTTAGTTGAAAATGGACGTGTTGAACAGGTATAGGTTTAACCTTTGGGTGTTAACCTAAACCACACAAAATCGAGACCATTTCTGAGCCTTTGTTCAGCATCCCCCACATTATCGTGCTGTGACTCAATTTCTAATAAATACTGCCCCATCAGTTCTGAGAATTGATTTACGTTTCTTGAATTTGCTGGTAATACTTTGTTGCATCACATATAGGCAAGGTTATGAACACAGGCCTTATATAGTGGAGTGCTTGAGCTCTGAGGTCAGTGATGGGAATACCTCACCATCCACCACTGCATGTCACTGCTGCTCAACTACACACACACACACACACACACACACAAACACACACAAACACACACACAGCAACACTGCAGACCAGAAAGGTTTTAGGAAGATTTACTTTTAACATAAACTTAAGTTCCGCAAAGATGCACAGTGTGTTTAAGGTGTCACCGATCGATCTTTTGTTTGTATTTTTGGTCTTGTCAGTGTCACCCGTCACGGCTTTGTTGTCATTGCGGCTGCTGCAATTTCCCACACAGTCATTTTACTAGCTCGTTTTGCATCAGACTCATCTCGGGCTGGTTCTGCTATTGCTGCTAAATGACGATTAAAGCGAAAGCGTCTGAACACACAATAGACCACAACGAATGACTCATTTCAGCCTCGCTGCTTTTCCTTGTTATCATAGTAGGCAAGAAACAGTTAGTCTATGCAAATCTGTTAGACCCTGAAAAGGAAGAAAGGCTATTATCATTTCATCCATCCAACTGTTTCCTTGTGACATTACCTGCAGTGCTTTCACGGGTGTCTGTGCCCGACATTGTAATGGAACTACATTGTGTTATATAGTCTTTTCAGGGGTAACGAGCCATCTACATGCATGGTGCCATTTAACCTAAGCCAGGATGCAGTGGATAACATGCACTGTTAACCCGGCCCACCGCTCACAAATGCACAACATCTGGGAGCTGCGGTGTTGACAGTAAAGCTGTCTGGCTGTCATAAAAAGACATCCACCACTGCATGTCACTGCTCATAAAAAGACATTAAGCTTTCCACTCAGTTCCGCAGACGCAGACATTTTCTGTCCCTCTAGCAGAAACATATATTCTCTGGAAATCTCAAAACGCGCAGACAAACAGTTCAAAGGAAGAGACTTGTGAGAACACATCCTGCTCTTCACAGTCTGCCGGTTCACAGCCCCAAAAGAGGCTGACGTGTTCTCCCTGGCAGTGGTTTCACCCAGAGAAATTTCCCACTTTCGTTTTGTCTGAAGAAGAAGTTCATCTGGTGTCATCGTCGGGTCACAGTTTGTTGGACCGAATTTCCTCTGAATGTAATTTGTTTGGTTGCGTCTTTTTTTTTTTTGTATTCCGGGCAAAAAACATGGCAGTTATGTTTGGTTTCTTTCAACAGAAAAACCAAGACTGGTGCTGTTTCTTAGAGTGTTTAGCTTAAAACAGTTCATAGTTACAACAGAAAATGGGGAAAAATTGCACAATCTTACAACGAGAATAAACTATAAAATGATCCTACATCCTTCCTCAAACTTACACACAGACCAGATCACAAACGGGAAACATTAGTTCCACTTTCAGCACAATTTAGCTCAATTTCTTTTGTCAGAATTTTTTCCTTTTTTGTTGTACGTTAATCTCTTTAAACCTGTGAAAACTTGTCTTTCATTCCAGCTCATGTTCACAGAGCCTCCGCTGTGTATGTGGGACACACAGCAGTGAAGCTCTGACCATGGACATTTGAAATACCTTCTGCTTCTGTGTGTGCAGGTCAGTGTGGCAAGTCCGAGTTTTGGAACTCCGATTTGGGCGTTTGTGTGCCCTGCGCGTCCTGCAAACAGTACCCGAAGACCCCGTCATGCAATACATGTGAGACTCAACAGATATTACACACTAACTGTGGTTAACGTCCATTTTGTGTTTCTTATTTATCACGCTGACATCCCAGAGCTAAACATCGCTTCAAAACAGGTTTTACCCCTTCTGTTAAAAATTATGCTAATAATAACTAATTATATTATATATTATATTATAACTATTATATTATAATGTAACAACCTTAGTTTTTTTTAATATAAAGCAGGTGATACTTTCAGACTTACCTAAACAATCCACTCTCCTCCAGCTGAGACGTCTCCTCATTTTCTGCATTTTGTGCTCTGCAGGCAAACCTATGGAGGAGACGCCCGACGTGTGGAAGCTTGCAGCCATCACCAGCTTTTCGGTGCTGGCTGTGGTGCTGGTCAGCGCTGCTCTGATCATCGGGGTCATGGTGCACAGACGCAAGTCCCATAAACGGCCTCTACGCGGTAAGACTCACGAGAGAAACTCACCATTTTGTGAGGCCAGGGCGTACAGAGAGCATCACATCTGTGCCCAAATAATTCCCATCCTCCGGTTTGGCCTTGTTTTTCTGGCAATTATTTTTTTTTGCTTTACTTGAACAGAAGCTTGACTTGAACCGACAGCCTTTTCACTGAGAGTGGCTCATAAAAAAGGAAAATATTGCATTCAAGTTGAACAGCGATAGAATGGATGAAAAGACAGAAATTAAAAAGGAGCCAAGGGAGGAAAATCTTTCACTGTGTCTGGTCCAAATGGCAAACCACCAGAAGTGTTTTCTCTTTCCTTCTCCTAACAGAACAAAGTCTGTTTCATATGTGATGGCTTAGGGTAGGGGCAGGTGGAGATAATCACATTGTGGATGGCTGACTTTGGTTCATGCTGGGGCTGCCGGGGTTCTGGTATTGTGTGCATGAATAATAGAGTCATCAGTGTTGTTATTGGGAACACCTGTACGCATAACATCCTGTCTTGATTTATCACAGAGCCCATCGAGGAGACTGCGGGGCCACTCTATCAAGCTTAAACAGATGAGTAGGTACCGTTTCACCCATAATAGCATTTGTGACCACCACAAGAATTCTAATGAAAGCCTGATAAATGAGCTTTTATATCTAAAGGGTTGGGTTAAAGCTAACGCACGCCTGCCATAACTAGTGTTATGCCTTATTTATTTTTATGTATGCTTAAGTCTTGCATTGCCATAGTAGCTTCCATCTTTATATCGAGGACTTTACATGCAGAATCGCATCCTGTTTGTCACAAACTTTGAACAGCTCTTAGTTAAAGATGATATAAAGGTGTTTCACAGAGAACTGAATCCCTGTCATGGCCTCCACAGCCTCATCTTCCTCTGGAAAGAGATGCGCGGAAGCAAGGAGCCCGACAGAGGAGCCTCCGGACGATGAACTGTATACCTTAACTCCATGGTGTACCGTGGCCAGAATCGGACTATTTTAATTTATTAGACTGTTAGGTTTGGAGATGTGCTCAGTTCTCAAGCTCAGTGTAGATCCACTGGTGACCACAGGACTTCCACAGAGCAACATCCTCACCTCCGTAGGAATAGCAACAACATTATACACACACGTGGTATCATCTTCAGGATTTATGTGCCTTTATATTCCATTGAATTGGGATTCCCGTCCGTGGTGGACCTTTGTGGATTTCCAGGAGGATCCACACACACCATGCTCATGTATTCTATTGTGCTGTTTTCCGGCCGGACTCCAGTGAATGTGACTCAGTGTGAGCCCGCGCTGACCAGCCGGATTAGCCGGGCTCGTCCTGCTCCTCCACGACCACAACAGCAGCCTCCAAAAGTACGCGTCAGTAAGATATACTGTGTGGCACATTAAGGCCATTTGAATGTAGCTACTTTTAGGTGAAATGTATCCTTGACTTCGTGGCTGCCAGTATGTCCATGTACCTGTCATTTTATCGGCCTGGCGAGGCTGCTGATTAAGGGAACAAACTGTACTCGTGCACTGTCTCTGCATCTCCTCAGACCAACACAGATCCTGTTCTTCGGGCCATTCCGTTTTTGTGACAGACGCCGTCACGACGTATTAGGTGAGATAGTTCTTTTTTTTAAAATTGTTATTATTTTTTACAGTTCCAACCCAAAAAATTCCCATCACCATCCCAGTGCTTGAAGGACGGGATGCTTGAAACACTAGACACACGATCCCAAACTGCTAACATGTGGGAATGCTGGGAGGAATGTACTGTAGTGAAGAAAATAACCTGCAGTGTTTTTGTTGGAGCTTCACAATTACAGGGCTTGGTAAGTTTGACCTGTAAAATCATTTTAGATCAGACAGAAAGCCTAAAATTTTTTTTTTTGTAGCAGCTGAAAGCAGCAAGAACCTTGGACAGGGTTCCACTTTCCTTCTCTGTTTTCTGACCAGCTCACTCAGCATGGGACTCGTGAGAACCTTAGTGGTGTTTCATCACTGACAATGTTTCAGGCCATTACTTGGATCTGTCTGCTTTTGGGGGGGAAAGCTCGCCCTCTGGCAGCAACACCATGGAATCATTTCACACACAGATACTTAGAGAAAAAGATGTTTATGTTATTTATTTTTAGAGCATCTTGCAGCGTTGCAAAAGCAACGACTGTAAGAATACAAGCACATTTTTAAAGGGACTCCAGTGAAGACCTTTGTGAAACTTCCAGCAGGCCAGCCCTCACCATTACTGAGCAATACTAACATTTCCTGCTTCTTTCTCTTGCTTTGTGTTTCTTATTTCAAATACTGTACATGCACTGGCTTCCTATACTGACTTTAATCTTGTAAACTGCTTTGTGTAGCAAATGTATTTTCTCAATAAAATAGACAAGTTTTACTCACATAGTTCTGTTGTTAATCTGCAAAACACCAGAGGTGCCCATAGTTTGTAACGTATGATAAAAAAGGTTTTGATGACTACTGTGGTTACAGGGGGAGGACAACACACTGTATATTTTCCTCATTTCTGACTGAACTTACACTGTGCTTTAAATATTTTTCTCACTCTGAACTAGATTCTGATGAGGACATAAAAATCTACACCTCGGAGCGAAAAGTTTCACAAACATGAAGTGAGTGCGAGGCAGGTTCTGTGAAGAACTGAAAAGGCAATGAATAGGAACTTGTGGTAGATGCTTCCTTTATTACTGAATATCTAATCCAGCAGATCTCTCTTGCTGAAAAACAAAACTACCTTGTGGCCAATGTACAGAGATCAAACATTTTCATCCTAATTTACAATTTACAGAGTTCCGAAGTTAAACGTGTGTAAGGAAAGTCAACATTAAGTGCCAGAAGATATGAGAACCAAAGTAGAAAAATAAGCACGTCTAAAGTTGGAACTAAAATGTACATGTGTACTTTCCTATGTTACAGGCTACCGTGGTGTTAAAAAAAAAAAAAAAGGAACGGCGAGGTCATCTAAATTATGAGCACAGACACACACACGTTAAGAAATACTGGGACAGAGCGGCACAGAAATGCCAGCGTGTGGATGCTAAATCCCACGCCGCCATGCTCAGAGCCAGAAAAAGCCCAAACCACAACGATATCCTCACTTTGCGCACAGTAATGACACTTTGTTCATATTGCTTGAAATATTACGACCCACAATTCACCGTCTGAAGTGAATCATTGAGCAGCTTTCTCAACAAACAAGACGCTGAGTTATCATGGACATCCTGTCCCCCCTCAGGCTTTCGTACATGTGCAAACAATAGAGAGGAACCTTGGAGGAAACAGACCAAAGTAAAGAAATCACAAAGCTGAGGCTTCATCCTTTCCGTGTGCCGTCTGGAGAGCTGTGAGTTTTTGTGAGGACAGTGTGTTTTGCACCGTTGAGCCGGACGAGGCATTAAGTAGCAGGTAGGCCAAGCCTGAACACAATCGTCATCAAATGCAACGTATAAGGCATGAAAAACAAAACCGTTTGAGCTTGTTAGGAGAACAAAGGCCATCTGTCCACCCCTGCTCTCGTGTGGAGGAAAAAAAACAAACGCAGACTAACAGGCACGTTGAGCAACTTGTGGATCACATAAAAAGTAAAAAAACAAAAAAAATCTACAATGTTTTGCTTAGTTCCATTAATATAAGTGATTTAAAACATCTAAAGGTCACTAATGTAACTCTAAACTAAACTTTGAGGGATAAAGTAACTGTGAACCTTCAGTTTGTAATACTGTCATGAACTGCTTTCTTCGATTATTTTTTTTCACAGATTTATGAGAGTAGAAAAAAAACAACAACACAGAAATGACAGGATGATGTCAAAACCTTAGAGCATAACAGGCGCAGCATGAGGAAGTTTTTTTCTCCAAACTGCTACAATCAACCTACATTTTAGGCACTGACACATCAGTAGAACTTGAGGCTTCCCATAATACCCCAAACCTGTTTTAACATGTGCTTTAAGCGGAGTGACCAGTGACCCGAACACTAAACGACACTACAAAAGTGTTCAAATGGCACAAAGGGAGGACAGAACTGCTTTGTTTAGTGTAGAAACGGATCATCTACAGTGTTTTACACAGCAGGTGTGTTCCTTTTTGCCCTGAGTGCAGCCGACATTCCCGCCTGTTGTAACTGAGAGCTAACGATGTAACTGGACTGATGAGAAGGTCTGTTAAAGGCTACAAAAGTTTCAGAGGACACCCCCCCCGACCCCGACAACATTCAGAAAATGTTCCCCTCATAAAATTTACACGCGGATAACAAATAAATTAGAAATATGTCTTTTTTTATTTTATTAGCATACAGTGTCACTCAGAGTAAACTTGAATATCATTTGCACTACATCTAGTTAATAAACTCGTTTGATTCATTCACTTTGCCACTGACCTTTGGACGCAGTCAGAGGTTTCTGACTGAAAAATAACAGGCTAGCCTCACTGTACGTGAATTCCCAAAGTAAGCTGAGGAGTCCGTTAACACTAGTTATATATAGTTTTGTATATTTAGTTTCCTACAGAACTTACAGAGGCACTGAACACGATAAATAAATACCAGGAGTTAGCACAGTATTGTCTTTAGAAAGCATGGTAATTATCAGTTATGACGTTCTCATGTGGACCTGGGCTGTGAGTAACTTTTTGCTTTACTTTGGTTGGATAGGCTTTTACAGGCTGATGAGCGGAGAATCCTGCGTATTTACAGAGAGAATTCAGGCCTCATTCAAAGTGGGCCGAGGCCGGCCGATGTTTCAGAGATGCTGCCATCCCTTAGAGAGGTAAAACTGGAAGTGAGGGCTAAAATGTGCCTTGTGAGCTGCGAATAGAGCCAAGGGAAAGTGTTCTGAGAATTAAAAAAAAAAAAAAGACAGAAAAGTTTTACAATTACTGATAGAGGGATGGAGAATTTGGAAGAGGGGATCACCTGCATGCTTTGGGGGACCACTTTAAAGGAAAGAGCCCATGTCCAGGTCCATGAACGCATTGGCGTCCAGTCCGAAGGAGGCGTCGTAGGTCTGGGCGGCGTTCTCGTGCATCTTCTGGTGGTGTCGCAGGTTGGACTTGCTGGAGAAGCTCTTGTCGCACAGCAGGCAGGCGAAGGGCTTCTCCTTAGTGTGTATCCTCCGGTGACAGATGAGCTGCGTGGACACGCGGAAGGCCTTGCCGCACTCCAGGCACTGGTAGCGCTTGGGCTCGGTGTGGATGCGCCGGTGGTTCTTGAGAGCCATCAGGTTGGTGAACTCCTTCTGGCAGACGGCGCAGAAGAAGGAGCCCGTCTTGTGGCTGTTCTTGTGGTTGAGCAGCGAGCCGGCGTGGCGGTAGGTGCGGCCGCAGTAGTCGCAGACGTGGCTCTTCTCCTCGCCGGCCTCGCCGCCGCTATGCGAGCTGGACACGCTGTCCGGCATGTGGGACAGAGGCGGCGGGGGGGCGGGGCTGGGGGCCCGCGCCGCTCTGTTGGACCGGCTCGTTCTCGAGTCCCAGCGGGCGGCGTTCCCCGCGGGCTCATCGGCCGCGTGGTGGTGCTGTTGGCAGGTGGCGGCGGCGGCGGCGGGCTCCTTGGAGTGCACCTCCATGTGGCTCTGCAGGTGCGCCACCAGACAGAAGGTCTTGCCGCACTCGGGGCAGCAGTGGCGCCTCATCTGGGAGTGTATCTGCAGAGTGTCGGGGTCGGGGAACGTCTGGAGACACAAGGTACAGTGGTGAAGGTTTTCAGAGTGCGATTTCTTATGGTTGAGGAGGGAGCCGGCGTGGCGGTAGGAGCGTCCACACAGGTCACACCTACGGTAAGAACAATATGAAGCCGTCACCAAATGAGCAAGGCAGGACATTTTTGTCGGAAAACAAAATTTTGATCAGGTTAGCAGCACTTAACTCCTGCAAATATTTATACAGCCGGCGGCGCGCACAAACTGTAGATGTATCCGAGTTTCAGACAGATAATTTGTGTTTGTCAGCACTATGCAAACAAAGCAACGTTTAACAAGAGCACGGGACGGTTTTGTTTAAAGGAAAATGTAAACTAGCCTCGAGATGACCAATAAAAAAAAAAAAAAAAAAGGCACGGGCCTCATTCCACAGGAAGGCTCTTAACTCACATGAAGCATTTGTCTGCCCGCTCTGAGGGCTGGACTCCCAGCTGCCGGCTGCCCTGACCTCTGTGGCAGCGGTGCCTCTTCAGGCCGGACCGTCCCTGGAAGCTTTTCCCACAGGCGGAGCAGCTGAAGTGGCTCAGCACCCGATTGTGGACCCTCTGGTGGTTGTGCAGGATGCTGGCCAGGCGAAAGGCCTTTCCACACGTGAGGCACACATACTTCTTCTTCTGTGTGTGGATGCGCGTGTGGTTGCGTAGGGCCATGGGGTTGGTGAAGGGCTTGGAGCAGAAGGTGCAGCTGAAGTGTCCCGTCTTGTGGGTGTTTTTGTGGTTCAACAGCGAGCCGGCGTGGCGGTAGCTGCGACTGCAAATGTTGCATCTGAACGGACGTTCCTCGCGTGACTGCGAGTCCTTCCTGTCCGAGGGCCCCTCACACAGGTGTGCTTCTAGCTTGTCGACCGTTTGGAACGACTGCTTGCATTCTTTGCACTTAAAGGCTCTGGACTTGAAGCCCCTCCTGCCCGTGGGCGCATCCTTTCTGAGGTCTGTACAGACGTGAGCCAGTAGCTGTTTCTTTCCTCTGAAGCCTCTTCCACAGTTTTGGCAGGAGTGCTTTTGGTATGAGAAGTGGGTCCGCAAGTGGTTCTTCATGGCCAGCTGATTGGAGTATGTGTTGTTGCAGATGGAACAGTAATATTCACCTGTCTTGTGCGAGTTTTTGTGGTTGACCAGACTTCCTGCATGGCGATACGTGCGCCCACACTGGTCACAGGCGAAAGGTCGCTGGTCGCTTGCGTCCTCCAATTTAACCGAGGCCTCCAGTGTTTTTTTGTCTGCTCTCTCTTCCGGCAGTCGCTGTCGGAGCCCGACTGAGGCGAGAGGCTGACCGACGTTTGAATTCAAGGATGGAGTTCTTCCATCCGATTTGGTTCCATTTATTTGCATGAGCGCCTGAATCTGACTGTTGAGTTCCTGGATTTTGGCCTGGTTCTCTTTGTGCCTTCGGAGGTGAATCAGGAGCTGCTTTTGAATCTTGAAGGCTTTCCCACACTCGTGGCAGGTGTGCCTGGAGAAGGAGACAAGGGCACATGTGTGACATCACAGAGGCCAAACACATCACTAACACATCGGCAACTTCTTTGTTTGTTTGTGAGACAAAATAAGAAACATTTTTAACTTACCTCTTGACATCAAAGTGGGATCTCTGATGGTTCTTTAGGGCCAGCAGGTTGTAGAAGCGTTTCTGGCAGATGAGACATCTGAACACACCTGTTTTGTGGGACTTTTTGTGGTTAAGGAGGGACCCCGCATGTCTGTAGGACCGCCCACACTGCTCACACTTGTACTGCCGGTCCTCAGCGTTGGCGGCTTCTCTTGCGAAGCTCTTCTTCTCAGGCTGGGCGACATCGCCGACATTTATCTCCTCTTTACAGTGCGCCGCCTCGTCATTTCTCTCCACTGTGCAACAATGGTTGTCAAGATGATCGTAGCTCCCGCAGAAGACGCCACAGCTGCCGCAGATGATCTGGGCTTCCTCTTTTCCTTCTTTGGCGTGGCTGTTCGCGTAGTCGACCTGGTCCTTGTTGTGCAGAAGCTGATGAGCGATCAAGTCCTGCCTATTGGCGAAGCTTTCCCCGCACGCACTGCAGATCATCATCTCTCCCGACTCGTTGTCTTTCACTTCTTCATGGGAGGACATGGAGGGTGGCCCTGAGCTTGCAGGGGTTCCGCCGGACTGCGTGTGCCCCCGGAGGTGGCTCCTGAGAGCCCTCATGCTGGTGTAGCTGTTGCCACATAAGGAGCACTGATAAAGGTCTCCGTCGTCGTCCTCCTCCTCTTCCTCCTCATCGGCATCTTCTTCTCTCCCTGCATTTAAATGAGCACTGCTCACGTTTTCATGGAAGTTCTGTTCAAAGAAGCTTTGGCTCGGGCCGCCGTTTGGGCTGTGGAACCCCCCATTGTTCTCTGAATTTTCAATAGCACAAATGTCATTCACCTGAAAGTCAAAACTGTCACTGTACTCACTCCTGGTCCCGTCGTGCTGCTGTAGCAGTGGGCAGCTGTGAGACTTGATCCCTGCAATATCTGCAAACGTCTCACCGCAGTCCGCACACATGTGCCGCTGCGCCAGCTGTCCGTCGTGAGGTAGATGAGAGGCCAGATCCTGGGAGAAGTCCTGACTGACCCATTCCTGGAATAAAGCTCCATCGCTGCTCTCGGCTCCGCTCTCTTGATCGACGCCAAAACCGGAGTGGACGCCGTCGTCCTGCTCATTCTGGGCGGACGAGCAGTTCTGCTGGTTGCTGTCCAGAGTCAGGGGCTCCGGGGAGAGCCAGTCTCCCTCTGCGCCGAGGCTGAAGGCCGACGCCGTCGCCTTGTGCAGGCGAAGGTGGCTTTTGAGAGCGGCCAGGTGAGGGTAATTCTTTCTACAGACCGAGCACTCGTAGACCCCCACCTGATGGGACCTTTTGTGATTAATGAGGCTTCCGGAGTGCCGGTAGCTTTTGCCGCAGACCTGACACTTGAAAGGCCGCTCGTCTGCATCAACAGTCGAGGTTTCTTCAACTTTCATCGCAATGCCATTGTCCTGTGCCGGCATGAACGCGGTGCTGTGTGCGCTTGTGTCCGTGGCTGGGGGCTCTGCCTGAGTGCTGTTGGAAAATGGTTTCTGATCAACACAGCAGTCCGAGAACATATGACCATTACTTGAGATCTTTTCCTGTGGCAGATCGAAGCTTAGGGAATTATCCATCGAAGACGCCGAAGGAAAATTGTTTACGGGGGATGAATAAAAATTGGACTCAGGGGAAGAAACGCTGTTATCATATGAAAGATTTTGCTTTTCTGATAAAGCATCTGGGGGCCCAAATGAAAGAGAAGAAGAGTTGTGCATTTGGATGTGTTCCTGAAACTCCTCATCATTTGGGAAAAGTACCTGACAGAGATGGCAAAAGTTGACCGGAGTGTCCTGGCTCTGGGGTGAGAATTGATCCAGAGTCGGGGCTGCCTGTGACACGCCTGTCAAACTGGGTTCTGTCTCATTTCTAGCTTTGTGAGTTCTCTGATGGCTGTAGAGGGCAGCCATGTTATTAAAAAGTTTGAAACAAACACTGCACTCAAACGTTCCCACTTGGTGAGTTTTTTTATGGTTAGTCAGGCTGCGTTGGTGTATGTACGATTTGTCACATAAATCACACTTAAATGGTCTATCTACTGTGTCGTCACAGGATTCAGATTGTGGTTTATAAACGTCTTCCATCCCGTGTTCAGAAGGGATATTTTCTTGAGGAATCTCAACACTGGCTGACTGCTCATCAAGTTGATGTGGCTGATGATTTTCTGTTTCATGTGCAAAAAAATCTGAATCTACCTTCTTAAAAGACTCCTCCTTTGCTCTCCTGTTAAGATGAACCCTCTGATGTGTGGCCAGCTGAGTTGCCAAACGAAAGGCTTTTCCACACTCATCACAGGAGTACTTTTTTAATGATGTGTGATTCCGAAGATGACTCTTTAGGGCTGAGGCATTAGAGTTTTCTTTCCCACAAATGGTGCACTGAAAAGTGCCCACTTCGTGAGTCTTTTTGTGGTTAGTTAAACTGCCAGCATGTCTATAGCAGCGCCCACATTGATCACATCTAAATTTTCGCTCTTCCTCTTGTTGATAGTGAGCATCCATGTGTTCGAGCAGGCTGGGCATATTGGGACAAACCAAACCGCACTGTTTGCAAGGAAAACCTGTTGTCCTGACAGGGTCTTGCACTCTCATAACAGTATAATGATTGAATTAAGTCCAGAGGACACAAAGTTTGCAAATTTGTGAGATGGAAATACATCAGATGTCTTTTCTATTCCATCTAAAAAAGAAATCCAATTGTTTACAGCAAGATCCAAGGAGTGTCCAGGGGGGCCACAGCACCAAGGTTACTGAGAACCAGTTCCCAGCAATTTGTCAAGAGCCAGCAGACAGAGCTGTTGATAAGAGAAAAGATGTCTGTTAGACAATGCTGAGTAAAATCTATTAAAAAAACGCTCATTGTGAAAACATGCTAAACTAAATTAAGTGTAATGTGCAAACGTTGATATTTTTAAATCTAAGGATACAGAAAGTCAGAAAGGGGTAATTTTATTTCAAAGTAAGACACATATAAGTGAAAAGTTACACTTAAAATAAAGTCACAGCTAATCTATAACATTCTGTATTCTCAAAACTAACATCTCTGCAGTAGAAGGGTAAGTGAACTAGCTATGTAAATAATCAAAAAGAGCAATGCTTAAGTGCTTGCAAATGTAGTGCGAATGTAATATGACTTTTGTAATATTATAACAAAACCCCCGACACATGCAATTTGGGAATAAGCGTGTATGTTTAACTGTTGCTGTTAAAATAAACTAGAATGCTTACGCTAGCGACCAGTTAGCATCTTCGTAGCTAGCTAAACAAACATTGCACCAAGTAGCCAGAAAGCAAAATCACAGCATTAGCAAACATGTAAAATCCAATACCTGCAGTAGTATTATTAAATGTAACAAAAAACTATATATCTCTTCATAGACATTTTTAAAATGGACATATCAAAATAAAGGAGCCAATATTTATCCAATTGCCTCTTTTTCTTCCTTCCCTATTCCCACATTGCTCTTGTTGCTAGGAAACAGGAAATGTGCACCTTCGAAATATTTCCCTCGTAACAGTACCTTGCTGCACTAATGATTTTAGTTCCTCAGGCTAGAAACTGGTAAGCTTGGCATTTGAAATAAGTTACGGAGAGAATAAAAGACTACAAAAGGGAAACCTCAAATTTTAAGTTCTGCAAATCAATTAAAGTAAATTCCACTGGCTGCATCTGACAGCTACGTCAGCTAACTGACGTCGTTGGCCACGCTCTAACTTATGTTATAAAGGAGTGTCGTTATTAACGTCTGGCGTTCGTGTGAATCTTTACTGGGACTACCACATTTTACGTGGCATATTCGGAAAATCTCTGTTCTGTTGTCTTATGTTACAATTAAACGCCTTACATTGTTGCACACTTGGCTCGTTTAACGATAGCTGTCGTCATCGTGGTCCTAGAGCCGTCCGAGACCTTGCAGCCAGACAACAGCACTCCCCGTGTCCCACAGTAAATGCGCTATCTTTTAAAAATATTCTCGAGCCACTATTGATGTCCTGATTTAGGTAAGAATGTGTGATATTTCTTTCATGTGTACGAAATGAAATTAGATGCAACATTAGCTGTGTCTATAGCCATGTAGCTATGGCCATGGTGATGATGATGGCACTGTCGACTGAATTCGTGCAGCCAGCGGTCCTAAAGCCAGCCATTTTGAGTTAGTTAAAATGTGTAGCTCGCTAGCTAATCCAAAGAAATACGTACATGGCGAGTTTCGCTCTTCGCAACAGCATCATGTTGACTTGAGATGTTTGATCTTTGTCTCCACTCGGAGTCAGAGAGACGGGCACAATGATCATTGCATCGCCAACTTCCTCTGGCATGAAACCGTTTAGCTTATTGTCCCTGAGGTCCTAATGCCAGCCATTTTGTGATGAAATGCATATCCACGTATTTCGTTTGATTATGTGATCGGGCTTTTCAGATTTAGTTTCTGATTCTTCATTTGCTACTTTGTCATTGAAGATCGGCAAAACACAATTTAAGCATCATTGGACGTCAGCAGCCTGTCCTTTTGTATAACCTGTGTTTTCAGAGATTCTTATTATCATCATCATAATGATCCCAAACGTGGCCTTTCTTTTATCTTCCTTGCAGTAAAAAAAATATGGCCTCCCCTCAGCCTGGCAGTCCACCTCTTGCAGATCAATACACTCCTTCCATTCAGGATGAAGAGAGCCAAGAGGAGGAAGAAGTAGTGAAGGAGCAGCCTGCAAAAAAACGCGGCAGGGGAAGGCCTCCGAAAGCCAAATACCTCCTCAAATGCTCTGCATGTACCAACACTTTCAAGAGTCTGTCAGCTCTCCAGAGCCACAAGGCATCGGCGCATGCAAAGGAACGTCAGCAGCAGCACACCTGTTCTGAGTGTGCCAAAACGTTCCCCAGCAAGGCTCAGCTCTCAAAGCACGAGCGTACGCATTCCTCCCAGCGCCCCTTTCAGTGTCCAGACTGCCACAAGGCGTACAAGACGTCCACAGAGCTGCGCAACCACAGCCGCTCTCACACCGGGGAGAAACCTTTTGTGTGCACAGAGTGTGGGAAGGCCTTCATGCAGGCCATATGCCTGAGGATCCACATGACACAGCACAGTGGCGAGCGCCCTTACTCGTGCCCCCAGTGCTCCAAGAGCTACCCCACGCTGTCCAAGCTGAAGGTGCACGAGCGCTCCCACACGGGAGAGAAGCCGTACTTCTGTGCCGAGTGCGGAAAGAGCTTTGCCGATCCCTCGGTGTTCAGAAAACACAGGAGGAACCATCAGGGTCACCGGCCGTACGCGTGTGACAAGTGTTGCAAAACGTACACGGAGCTGAAGGACCTGAAAAACCACGAGCGCTCGCATACTGGAGAAAAGCCTTTCCTTTGCTCAGACTGTGGCAAGGCCTTCTCCCGCTCCTCCTCGCTGGCCTGCCATCAGCGCATCCACTCCCAGAATAAACCCTACCAGTGTGAGCAGTGCGGAAAAGGCTTCACTCAGCTGTCCTCTTACCAGTCCCACCTCCGCACACACTCTGGTGAGAAGCCCTTCCTCTGTCCGCAGTGTGGCAAGATGTTTTCCGACCCCTCCAGCTTCCGCCGGCACCAGCGCGCTCACATGGGCTTCAAGCCGTATCCCTGCGATAAGTGCTCCAAGCGGTTCCGGCAGCCGGCCGACCTGGCCGTGCACGAGCGCGTCCACTCCGGCGAGCGGCCCTACAAGTGCCAGAGCTGCGACAAGGCCTTCGTGGCGTCCTGGGATCTGCGGCGCCACATGCTCGTCCACACAGGTCTGAGGCCCTTCTCGTGCACGGAGTGCGACAAGTCGTTCGCTGAGCGCTCCAGCCTCAACAAGCACCGCCGTGTGCATTCCGGAGAAAGGCCTTTCAAGTGTGAGGAGTGCCTAAAGTCATTTGTGGTGTCCTCGAGCCTCCGTAAACACGAGAGAACTCACCTGGCCGAACAGTCTGAACAGCAGCAGCAGCAGGACACGGAGGCTGCCTCCGCCTCGGCCTTCCCCGCCCACACTACTCTCCCCCAGTTCTCCTGCACTCACTGTGAGGCCACATTCGGAACGTGGGATGAAGTTCAAGCCCATGAAAATCTTCATTCCATCGACCCGGCTCCGTCCTCCGTCACTAAGATCGTGCCCCTGGGTTTGCACGTCTGCGAAACCTGCCACGCAGAGTTTGCACAGCTGGCGGAGTTACAGGAGCACGAGAAGCAGCACCCCAAGCCGCGGCCCCATCTCTGCGGCAGCTGCGGCAAAGGCTTCCTCAACAAATCGGGACTGCGCAAGCACCAGAAGATCCACTCCGCCAGCAAACCTCACAGCTGCCCTCACTGCGGCAAAGCCTTCCTGTTCGCCGCCTACCTTCGCAAACACTTGCGGACTCATGCCGACGCGGCGCAGCCCGCGGCCCCACTGGGCGACATCAACATCATTCACACGGACCCACTGCCCTCTCCCCCGCCCGCCAGCCAGGACTCTGCCTCCCCTACGGAGCCCAGCAGCATGTCTCTGACAGTCCCAGTGACCGTCCCCGTGACTGCTTTTCACTCTCTGCCCGAGTACCTAGTTAAAGAAGAGGGACTTTAAACCATCTTAAGATGTTTCTTTGTTTGAATTCCAACATATATTAAGCCAATGGCTTAATTTGATATAATGGTTCATTATGTACTTTTAAAGAGATTTGAAAAGAAAAAAACCTTTTGGAGTTTTTTTGTATTGCCGTGTAATTTTAAAAGAATTTCTGTGCTTCAAAAACCCTATTATGACCTTGTTTTAACTGTTTTATCCACATCATGAAAATGTTGGAATGTTATCACACAAGCCAACACCTGATAATACAGGTGCTTCAACTTTTTTTTTTACAATGCATTGTAATTGAAATATTTTGCTCTCTTTTTTTAAATGTACTGTTAGCTGGAGAAAAACCATTTGTGACTCTTAAACCAACTAATCATTTGTATTACTATATGACAAGTTCTTTTGTTGCATGAAATAAGGTAAGTGGCATTCCAGCTTATTCACAGGATTAACTATTTTATACCAATAAATTGTGTCTGTATGGTTTTTGAACCCTCTCTGTGCAGCGTTTCTTGTGCACAAGCATTTTGTGTGTTTGTGTGTGCGGCGTGTATACGTTGGAATATGTTTGCAGAAACTGGAGGGCGACACCATGTCAGCAAATCATTTGCTGAGACACTGTAACGCATAAGAGCGACACTTCATGAACCCATAAAAGAGTGGATGCACATCAGGAGTTGATTGTTTCCATTAGTGAGCAGCTCATAAAGGTAAGCTCTTGTACATTCTACTTCTGCCTGCCATTAATGATGGCTTTAACTGCTAAATATCAAAATTCATGCATACGGTACAAATGGCTGCATGCATTATCTGTGACATTTTTGAGGAAAACAAAAAGTTAACTTGACATTTTTGGCTTCGGATGATTTTCATGTACTTTTATTCAAGATTCATGCAAACTGAAGGTGTGGGGTGTGAATTAATCTTAAGTTGTTAAAAGATTCTTGTTATTTATGGGTAAGTGAATTATTCTGTGACGCATGTTTATGTCCAAAAAAATAGGTAGATTTGAGCTAATTTTACTAATAAGATTTTGAATATTTATTTTGGCTTTTTAATAGCATAGGCAGTTATATCATTTGATAAATATTCCTCGAACAACTTACTGATTCGCATCACAGGGTTCCTGTAAGAAGCAGTGCATAAGGTTCAGTTAACGGTAACTATTCAGAATGACTTGAGCCTGTTGAGCTGACCCTCTAAAACCTCACCTTAAATTTTGTTACCCTTGATACACGATCCCTGACCCCCAAAAAAAGAAATGCAGTCTGAAGTTAACGTATGACTTCTCTTGTTAGTCACTTTGGATAAAACTGCTGTCAGTGCAAGTGTAAAAGTAATGTACAGAGAATGAGAAGAAAGTGAACCTTTCAAGAAAGCAATGTGGTTTAAAAAAACATTTAAAACCTTTTTTTTGTCGCTCCAAAAAAAAACAACAACAGGAAGGCCTTGATCTCGAAGCTTTTTATAAGGTGAGTTTATCATGCATTGTGTGAATCATTTTACAGAGAACTGGCCTGCCGTTTGCTTCGGCATATGTTTTTCATATAAGAAAAACTAAAAAGCTCAGGCAGGTTTTGTAGCAAATCTAGAACATTCTCATTAACATTTTTCAAAAACTGTATTTTAGTTTAGACTTCATTTACTTATTCATTTGTTCTTTTTCCAGCCTCATTAGTACATCACTGGTAAAGTGACAATGGCAGCCATAGTAACTGGTCTCATCCCTATCCTGAGGACAGCAGTGGACACCACCACCACCTACAAGTGCCGCTCCGTGTGGTTCGGCTTCCTGTGCCTCCGCCTCGTAATCCTCTTCATCGCTCAGCTACCGTTCACCAAGCTGGACGCTGACTTCACGTGCAACGGCACGAGAGACAACATCTGCACCAAATCCTGCTTTAATAGACAGTTCCACAAACCCATGGTGGTAGCCTGGAACTTCATCTTTGTCCTGGTTATCGTCTCCGTCCTGCTCATGGAGCTGTTCACCTCCCACCTCAGGTCAACGGCCCTTAAACGACGCTCCCAGCTGAAGACGGATGTGGAAATGGAGTGTCGGGGGAATGAGGAGGTTCAGGCTGAGGCTGCGGGGCCGACAGACAGGATGGTCATAAACCTCCACAAAAACAGGGGCGCAGTGGGTGTCTACTTGCTCAGCATTGTTCTGCGGATTCTGATTGAAGGCTGGTTTGTGTATATTCTGCTTTTCTGGAACCTGCCAGCACTAACGGGCATCCCGTATAAATGCACCACGGATACTTGCCCAGGGCTATATATTTGTGTTGTGAGGGCCGCTCCGGAAAAACGAATGTCCATTTATGCTTTAACCTCTATCTCCGGCACAATTATTGTGTGCTCAGGCTTATTTTGTGTGTACTCTATATTTCATTACCTTTGCAACTTTTAAAGCTTTTCCATTGTTTTCTATTTTGCAAAATCGGGCTCTAGACTTAATGACCTGTCCGTTAAATAGCAGTAATTCCATGCTAGTTATGTTTGTAAAACGCAACCTTCAACTTGCATTCATTTCAATCTCATCTTGCTTTTAGAAAAACTGTGACAAAGCTCACAAGCTTCATAGTGCTGAGAGATGTAATCTGCTGACAACAGAGGATCTAGGCGTTAGCTGCACAATGGTGTTACTGAATCAGGTTTTTCCTGTGTGTTTTGGCCACTGTAAAAACACAAACAGCCATAGTGTAAAAAACACACCCACGTTAACTGTGTACTATCTCAGCAGTTTCTATATGTAGCCCGGCAAACGAAAAGGTCTCAATCATAGGATTGAGTTGCGTCCCGTATCGGAATGGTTAGTATGGTGGAATATCTTAGGGAAACTCGATCAGCCACAGTCTATCTGCAGTATTCAGCTTTGTCATTCATGACTGAAGTACCTTCCAACGAGGGAAAAGGTGGAAAGGTTCCTCTGGCTAGAGCTGTTTATTCTTCAGTGAAATGGACTTCCTGTTGCTGTGCTTCATGGTGAAGAGCAGGGCTGCACCAGCATCTGTCAGGGACTGAGAAATGCAAAAATGAGGAACAATGTCAAGCGGAACAGATGTTTTTTAAGTGTTCTAAATTTTTTGGGATTAAAAACACATGCATTACCTGGGAGTGTGAAATCATGGATTTTCCCTGAAAAAAGAAAGAAAGAATTCAGTTCATGTTCATATTTAGTGAGGTCAACAGCAGGTTTGGAATCCAGAAAAGACAGTAAAATCTTACCCTTCTAAAGTTATGTATGTTGTAGTATATTGGCTCCATGTTTTTAACCCATTCTTGTAATGTCTTTTTGTCCTCTGAGTTGTGATTATGCTCTCTGCAAAGATCCAGACCTTTTGTTATGCAGGTTATGTTGCTTAACTGTAAAGCTAAAAAAAGTATTCAATAATAAGAATAAAGCAACTTGCTTAAATCTGAGTCACTGTTAAATGAATTAATTCAGCCAGCGCTAAATCCCACCGTCAGAATTTGACATACAGTAGCTTTTGGACTCTGGCCACTGGTTTGGAGGGTCCTGCTGTTACTCACATCGCTCTCTCTATGAGCTTCAGCTGCTGCTCGCCCTCCCTCCTCGCCGCCTGGAAGCGGCCCCTGACAGCCAGAGCGGCACTGACCTGCGCCGAGTTGAGCTGAACGATGGCCACAGACAGCGAGGACAGGGCTGCTGAGCTGAAAAGGAGGATGACTGCATTCAGTCATGAGAGTGCTCCTCAACATTTACAGCGCCGCCTTTGCCATTACACTGCTGCGCAAGCACGGATGCAAGCCACTTTGTGTCGGCTCAGACAATGAATTGCATGACCTTCGTGTGGTATATGAAGCATGCAGATTAGGCTGAGTGGTTTGTTCACCGTGCAACTAGATGTTAAAATGCATGAGAAATTATTTAAAATGGTGCAATCATTTCTGCATGACAGCTCCAGTAGCTCGGCAACAGTCTCATCGGATCCTCAAAATCACTTTGCTTAAGGGTACACTGAGACTGGTATAAAACATACATCTAATCATTTCTCATTCATTACAGATGTCAGTGGATAATGACTTATTAAGGCTCACATAGGTTCCACGGACATGCAAACACATCAGTGAGACAGTAATGTGCTTTGGTCATTTTCAGAGGTAGAGGAAATGTCATGATTGTGCCATCATCGTTGTCACCTGTCATTTGAAACCCGTCTGTTGGCGGTCAGCACTCTGAGCATCGTCTGTCCGTCCCTGTGTCTGCATCTGATCTGAAGCTGGATGGACACACAGCTGCCAGGAGCTGGCGCAGGCACTGCAAAGAGCAAAATTATCGAAAATGATGCTGGTAAGTGTAAAGTAACAATCTGCTCGAATGTTCTTTTTTTAGGAGTACTTTGATTTGGGTCATCTGTAATTTATTTGAATAGTTTCTGCCAGGCTTTTTATCTGGTTTTATAAGTCACAGGAAAAAGCACATGACACAGAAATAATTTTGTCTTAGATGCAGGAAAATGTGAGAGTGTGCTGTTGCTAAGCAGCTTTATTTACAAGGTTAATTTTTTCCTTCATTAGCTGTTGTTCTCACATAAAAAGGCTGTCTGCCTCTCACTTTGCCAGTGTGATCTCATTGTGTGACTTTTAGCATTCCTTGCTTGGCTCCAGCAGATATCACTTGCTTGAAATATTCTTTTTAACCAGTCGGCACACACTCTTTGCTTTCTTTTGAAATCCAGCACAATTGCAGCCCAAGGAAAATGACTCAGTCTACCAGCGGTGACCCACCACTTTCCCTTACTTTCTGTGTCGTTCTCATTTGCTCCAAACTGGAAGGTGATCTCTGTGTCTGAGTTCACATTCCCCACCTCTCTGATCCCTTTGTGCTGGGCCTCCCTCTCTCCTCTCACACGCCTGTAGTAAAAGAGAACACGTCAATCTTTTGGACTTCAACCAAACTGTCACCTTGAAATTGAAAAAAGATCACATAAGTGCCAATAATTCATGAAGAATATACTAGTATTTTGCTACTTACAGTGATTTGGGTAGTAGCAATGTCACAGAGCAGTGAGTAGCTACAGTCCGATTTTGAATAATTTGGTCAAACTCTGCATGCAACCTGTTGGGACTAGCTATTACCACCTGGAGACAGCAGAAATTGAAAAAACAAGAAATGCATCATCTTATGTTTCAAATGTGCTTTTAAAGCAAGAACCCAAAAAAATAAAAAAACAAAAAAACAAACCCTGACCCAGTTACTGAGACACATCATGTGCAACACAGTATCTTACATTGCCTCCAGTGCGATCAGCGAGTCTTCCCAGCTCATCCAGCCTGCAGTCAGTTCTTTCTATGGACATCACAGACACTGTCACACTGAAGAAACAAGGATATTTCAGAATGACCTTCATGGCAGCACATTTATATCCACTAAGCAATAACTGTCTTTCTCCACCTCAAGAGTTCTTTTATAATTACATCACTTTGGTTAGTGGAGAGGTAGTCCTTTCCCCTATCTAAATAACACTGTCAAAAGTTTATTCACAGGCTGTTTGTCATTATAACCTAGATTAATTCAACAGTTTTGGAAATGACCAACCCTTGATTTGCAGCATACTCCCCGAGCTCCTGATAGAAGATTGTGGATGAGAGGAGGGTGTGGGCATCATTGTCTTCTTCCTCTAGATTCCCCAGCCCTGCGTTGGCTTTCCCATCTGTACAGATAATCACCTTCAGGATCAGCAGGGATAGTAGATCAGGATGGAAGTATGAAAACATGGGAAGTTTTTGTATATTTCACTCATTTACTGAAGTGTATCTATGTTTAAATCTGAATTCAACCCAGTTATCTGATTCAATCCAGGCTCTTTGTTGCTCAAACACCACCCTCTCTACTCTCTACTGTACTTTTCCCCATGCGAAGCAAGTACTCAAATAAAATTCCATAGAATCAGCCAAAACATCTTGTTTGAAAAAATCATTTTTGCAGTTTTAGGTTTGCTCCATAGCTAAAAAAAAAAAGGAGCTAGGTCTGTTTACAACAACAAACATTGAAATAAAATATGCATGAACACAGATACGTTTTCAGAGCCAAACTGACCTTTGAGCCTGGCTGCCGGGAGGCCATTCTAATTGCAATGAGAGCAGCTGGACCCAGTGCTGTGGCTCCATTTGCTGATAATCTTTCATGATAGAAAGCAATAAGAGCACCCAAAGAGGAATAAATACGATGTAATTCAGAAACTAACATCATCAAGCTAGAAACAAAAATAGGTCAGAGTAATTGCTGTTCTCTTCTCACCCCGTGACTTGTTTCTGTAGGCAGTCTTTGGTTTGGCTGAGTGGAGGCGGAATGGGAAAACTGTCTGCAGCCTCATTCAAGTAACCTTTGTCAGTCAACTCGGCACCGCTCAGGGAGCGTGACGGGACATTCTCATGGCCATGCATTGTCACCTAGAGGCAGAAACATTGGGAGATCATGAAAAACATCAGCAATACCATTAGTCAACATAACCAGACAGAAAAGTGACATGAGAAGCCTCTATTAATTTTAATCAGGACTATGTACCTGATAGCTGAAGGTGATAAGTCCCACTCGTGTACCAGGATGTTGCTCACTTAGTCTCTCAACACACTGTAACACAGCTTCTTGGACAAACTGGTGAGAAGATCGTCATCGTCACCAAGTGCATCAATAGCTTCATCACGCAGCTGTTATTGATGTCAATTGATGTGCAAGTTGTTATGTCTAATTTGGTCTTAGTCTAAGTTCCCTGTAGGTGACACACACACATTATAAAACAACTCACTTCGAGCCTGGATCTTTGGATGAGATTATCTCCCTCCAACACCTTAGAAAATCAGAGACATTTTGGGATGTATTTAAGGAAGCATGCAGTGACTTTATCATGGCAAAAGTGCAGAGTTGGTTTTGTTGTTGAACCTGGGAGGTGATGCTCATGGAGCCTGAGACGTCGATGCAGAAGAGCAGCAGGGCATCGGCAGCGTTGGGGGGCCTTTCATCAGGGTTGAGCAGAAAGAGGCCGTGCTGGTGAGCATTCAGAGGACTCTGGGGCGCACTGGGAGAACTGGTCAAATCGGAGGATTGACAAAAGTAACACCCTTCAACCTGTGAAACATTAAAACGACAAAGGTAGCTCACTCAGAAGCAATCACATCAATCCAGTCATTCATTAAAATCAGTAGTGCTTCTGCCTGACTGCCTCAGGGAAGGATGCCGTGCTCATCTGTTTTCCTTTTGTGATAACATTCGTAATAAGTATTTGAGATAAACTGCTTCTAATAGTGCTCAGATTCAAAATAAAGGTCAGGTATGATGTAATTACCACACTGTCATAGCAGGTGTTCAGTACTGAGCCACACTGAGAGCAGAAGGTGGGTTCTCCTTGTGTGGGCTGCACTGGAAAAACACAATATTATCATCACCACAAGCAAATAAGACTGAATATCAAACTAGATGAGTGATAATGATTAAAGCCTGCCAACCTCTTTCTTCTGAGAGCAATTTTCCTAAACTGACAAGGACTACATTAGGATTTCCTGGCAGAGGCCCCTTATCTGGTGATCCTGAGGTAGGAATGGCTTTGCATTAGCGAATTTGCATTCCAATTTCTTTTAATAGCTTGACACAGTCTGTTATAAATACCTTTACCTGTAGGTGTTGAGGCACGGAGTGAAGGTGAAGGAGGTTTCTGAGGTGATGAGGGAGATGCCGGTAACACCTCCAAGTACTCTGGCATTAATTTCATAAATGTGGGTCTTGGTGGGTGGGACGGGGCTTGGGTTCAGAGAGGAAGAGGAATAAACTATGATTTGTAATCCATAACCCCAAATTCTGGAGAGTGGGCCAAAGCAACTTAACATGGATTTCAAAGAAAAAGAACCAATTTAGCTTTTTACCTGAAGCCGACACACTGCCGGCATCAGCTGAGAGCTTCACCTCACCCTCTGAGCCTTCTGGTGCATTGTGGGAGTCAGGATCCAAGGGCTTGCTGTTAAAACCTGGTTGCTTTATTGTCTCGTCATAGGTAAATATCTGATGGCTGGTGTTGGAAGGGGACAGGCTCTTTGCCCGAGGTCTCATATGCGGAGGAAGTAGAGCTGAATCAAGCAGACAAAGATACGGTTAAAGCAGAAAGTCACTTAAAAATGGAAAAAAAATTATTCAATGTTTCATCAATATTTTGTAGATTTTTTTCTCTGTGTGTATTTTAAAGTTTTTTAATAACTTAACGCCAAGTCATAAACTCTACATCACTCATCACTGTTGGCACATGCTGAGACTTTGTTTGAGGCCATTCTCAAACTGGCTCATTATCCACTTAAAGGGGCTATAAATTAAAGACTGAGTTGTTTATTTTTTACTCAGTTCACATTGGCTTTATTCAGTTTGTCAATGTTTAAATTAGCGGCAACTCTTGCATTGAAAAAAAACAAGGAAAAAGTGTGACTCACGGACAAACCATAAAACTCTGTACACGCATTTATTAATGTTTGAGTAAGGCAAGCCCTCTAATATATTGCTTAGACTTAGACTTAGACTTAGATTGAACTTTATTGATCCCTTGGGAAAACTCCCTCAGGAAATTAAGGTTACCAGAAGATACTGGAGAGGCAGCCGTCTACACAGCGCCAGAATACCATACCTTACCATAAGGAATGGAATTAAAACAATCACACTGATGGTGCAATATGTAGCTCAGAGCTGCCACGGTAAGCACTACTTCTGTGAAAGTAGATCTTACCTTTCTGCACATAGTTTGTACAAAATGTATGGAACATAGTAATATTGCCAGATACAGCGTTCTCATACAAAGAAAATAATGATTATGATGATTTCATGATAAAATGTCATTATTTCAAATACAGAAAATGTATTTTCAATACTCGACTGACTGCATTAATCCATCAGTCCATTTATTATGCCTCTTAGTTCTATGATATTGCCACATCTGCGCCCCCTGCTCTCAGCATTGACATCTTTCTGTAGCGTTATCTCTTTTGAGGCCGTGTCTGCAGCAAATTAGCTCCTGCTGTGAAGTACATGCATCAGCATGTGCAAACATCTGGTCCTGCTTATCTGAACATTCTCCTGAGATTTCTGGTATTCATATGTGAGAGCAGCTGATGTAACATATCATCTTGATGTCTGTGCCCTGTCGCCACTTTGAATTGTCTCAATCTCGGAATGATGGACTAACTTGCTCTCCTCTGGTTTTTAACAATGAAATGACAACTGGACCAGGAGATGAGACACAGGAACTCAAACAGAGAGCCAGGTGGTGACAAGAAGTGTGACAGGATGATGAAAAGGTGAGAAAAATCTTGGATATCTTTACAATAAACATGCATTCACATTCATACCGGTCTTTCCAGATGGCATTGTCGGCGGGGGAGTTCCCCTCTTTGGAGAAGCTGCCTCTTGTTTTTTGTGAAACTCTGTATTCTCGTAGAAGGTAGTCTGATTTTGGACCTTCGCTTCCCTGCTTTTCTCCAACTGTTTGATGACCTTCGGAGAAAAAGTGGGGGCCTGCTGTGCCTTGGCTTTTGCAGATTGCGATGGAGGGGGAGGAGGAGCATTGGAAGGACGGACCCAGTTAACAGGAGGCAGGAGAGCTGGGAAGAGTTGGAGAAAAAAGTAATGCAATGATACTTTAAAGATCAAGAATCGCCGTATTAGATTCTGGACTAAGAAAACCTTACCAGACAATTAATTGTTTGGTAGTTCAAATAGTGGTTCAAATCAATATGTTGCTGAATCATTTTAACTAAGTCTTTTTTTCCTGGTTTCTGGTGTGATTCTCTCATGCAGTAATTATTCTTTGGGTATTTGGTTATTAATGGTTCACAAAACTTCTGTTGGGGTCTTAAAATATTTGTCCAACAACTTATTTGTTTACAACAATTTACTACAATTTGTCTATAGGTTGGTGGGTAACATTCATTATAGAAATGTCCATGCAGGACATTATTATTTGTCTTCTCTTCAACCATTGAATATTAATATTTTGAAATGTCAAAAAGATGTATTCAGTTATCATGGTTTAGGATAATTACACCCATTGAGCTGGGGTTTTTTCTTGGCCACTTCTGCGTGGGGTAACCGTGATCTAGTATTTTGTATCTGATAATCTGGACTGAAGCTTTCACATTTTTTGGCAAAGTTTTCCATCAACATGAGTCAACAACTCCTTTTGATGTTCATCAGAGATTTCCTTTTGATTGTAATTTTTCACCTTCACAAACAAGTCTGGTAAATATTCCTTTCTAAAAATAAACACATTCTTGGTGCATGCTCAGTCCTGAGTATGACTTCCACTGATTGGAATCACCTACCTCAGGTGACCTGGAGTGAATACCCTCCAGGTACACATTTTGCCACTCAGAAACTATTTTGAATTTTGTTGTCTCAAGGACAAGAACAGAAGTTGTCTAATTTGATAGATTAAGAAGCAAAGGGTTCTGAAAATGTCTAATACCTCTGTTTTAACAGAACAACAAAGATGAAAAACACTTGATGCCGACGACCTTCGTACTTTAAAGAAAACGTGACACTTGTGGCACATAGCATTTCACAGAGCAGAACAAAGCACCTGAAAAAATGCCCAACAATGGCATAGGAGAGATTGTGTATATGTGTCACTCATTGCCTCACTGTTACATAATCACACTTTACCATTCAGTAACCAATGAAAGAAAAATCCACCCACACGTATCTCACTACAGTAATGCATCATCAGTCTTTGGAATTTAAAGCACATGCATTTTTAAATGTACTTATCAATCTTCATTTTAACTTATAATCATTTAAACAACTCCCATCATTTCCCACATCTTTTGACTCCCTCCAGTCAAGTGAACGTTGAGCGCCAGGGGTTGACAGACACAGCTGAAAGTACCAGCGTCATGCCTCAAAGATGGATTTGTGTACATCACCAAGTCACCAAAGAAGCTGTTTGAGGTGTGTGGCTCACACTTTGGTTACATTTTTCCTAGTCTGGTAATGATAATCTGATTTGGTTCTTGTCAAACTTCAAGGTAACAGCAGTCTGCTTAGTGAGCTAAAAAGCATGTGGACACAGAGCTGAGTCCGGTCCACACTCGCACTGACCTGAGCGCTTGATGAGATGAGGTCCACATCGTTGACTCAGTGAAGGTAGCACATAAACAAACTCGCAAGCAAATTCCATTGTAGTTTAGTCTGCTTGAGACACAAACAGCACTTAAGAAACGCAGCATTTAACCGGAATTAAAAGGAAACAATCTAGTCCAATGAAGGCAGTTACAGTCCAATAGTTTCTTCAGAAGAGCGTGAATGTATTTACAGTTCAGCAGGTTGGGACCATAAATATTCCATAAATATTAACTTGACAAAGCCTGTTGGAAGCATACTCACATGTGCAGTGTCTTCCAATAGCTGACTGTACAATACGCTCATGGGTATGTGCTCCTCGAAGTGATCTGCAATGTTCCAACTGCTTACTTCAAGTTCATTTGTTGTTTCTTCAGAAATCTTGTCTGACTGGTTCCCTTCCTTCACAGTTTCCTTTGTTCACGTTGTGGTAAAATTTGCTGTCAGATATTTATTGCAAATGTCCCAACTCTAGTTACACATTTCTAGAAAACAAATAGACTGAGGAGAAGCTGAACTGAGAATGTCAGCAGTCAAGATTATTAATTGCTTTGAAAATTCCAATGGAATACAACCAAGACTATTCCTTATGAATGTTTTAGTTATAACAATTCATATGTTAGCCTGTAGGTGAAAAAAGAGACGATAAGATATACAGTTAAATACAATTGTATTAGATTTAATGTATTTTTCATTGGGAATAGTCTTCTCTGGGCGTTTAATGTTTGAACCATACGACATACCAGTAAGAGCACCAAAACATTCCCTAAAAATGTAACAATCTCAGACTATACAACTCCTGGTAACACACACTGATGGAAAAGTATGAAACAAAAAAACACAGCTGTCAATTTTCAGAGAAGACATTTCTGAAGAACATGAAATGGGTTTTGCCAAAGTTTCAGCATTGTTTCCAGAATTTTTGCCTTTTTGTGATAGTGTTTTTTTTTTAAGTTGCAACTTTGATGTTGTTTTCTGTTATGTTGTCTGATGCTTTTGTTTTGTTGTTGCTCTCTGAAATGTGTTGTTCTGTCCAACTTGGTTTTGTAAAACCAGTCTACAAAAATGTAAATGAATTTGCTGGGTTTCCTTTAACTAGCAAATAAAATCTTAGGTGATCTTTTGAGAAGTCGATACAAAATACACAAATCATTCCATCTCAGTCTACCAGTTTGAGGCAAGGAGCTCCATGGTGTCTCCTGTGGGTGGCAGTGAAGAGTTTATTTCTCATGGTCGTATTTCAGCAAATGACGTAGTTCTGACACATCCGTCTGTCCGTCCATCCATCCATCCATCCATCCATCCATCCATCCATCCATCCATCCATCCATCCATCCATCCATCAATCCATCATCCATCCATAATTTTTACATCTGACTAATCCAATTCATGGTTATGATGAGTTTGAAGTCTAAGCTTCCCCTGGGTGAAATGCGGCCTATTTCTTGGACAGCTGACCAGCCCAATATGGAGACAAGTCACTAATCAACATAACCTGCTAATTTTTCTGACTATAGGGAGGAGGGTGGAGTTCCTAATAATCTCAAACAAACCCCAATAATGAGAGTTTCCTGTGCTCAGGCCTTCATATTAAACGTCCAATGAGCTATATAATTCACAAGTGCCTACACGCCAATTAACACCTATTGAGTCTTCTTTGAAACTGACAAAAAACGTTGGCAGGCATAAATAGTTTTGTGCACTTTTGTGCAAATTTGACTTATATCACTTATGCTACGTATATCTCCTTAATGGTTCTCATATATACTTCTTCTTATTTTTGGGTTATACACAAACTTATCTGTTCAGCGGGATAATGTTAAAATACTTTCTAAACATCAACATATGCAAAGACTGTCAACATTTTAATACTTAAACCTAAACATGAAGAGGGAGGAACAAGAAGTGAGAGACGGAAATTGACATTAAAAATTTGGATCAGAATAATTAGTGTCGAAACAAATTGCATCTTTATTTGATTTGAAAGCCATCCTTTTGAGGTAATTCTGTGTGCATCTAAATAATACTAATGAAGTAAACATTAACCTTGCATGCACACAGCGTTGTAAACCTGTGCCAGTGTATGACTATCTGCTCCTTTCCCATCAGTTCCCCAATGACTCATGGCATGGTGGTTGCAGGTAATTATATCTCTTTTTCTCTTTTGTTACTTTTAACACTTGGCATGCAAACACACGCTCACACATATACACATTCAGCATTAATGGTACATTCTAGTCTTTGATAAGTTAATACACTTTGGAGAAGTGCTCAAAGTACATTTCAGTGTTAACGCCCAAAGACAACATCTGACATAACCACAGAGCCTTTGTGACAACTCCTTATACGTGAAACAATAATCTTCACACTTGTTATTTAAAAAAAAAAACGCTTTGTGAGAAAAAAATAGATGTAATGCATCAGGTGGCGTGATGTCACTCGGCAACTTCAACATAATTGGCAGGGTAAAAGCCCTCCTTCCCCCCGCTCAGGACCCCTCGACACCAGCCCTGGTCGTCTTCCTCCTCAACCTTCAGGAAGACTTCACCTGCAGTCAGAAAGATTAAACCTTAGCTTGATGAAAACTTGGTGAGTTGAGTGAACATTTTCTCCTGTTTGTACTATTCTGCACTTTGCCATGTGACATCTCTTCCCCAGTGTGCGCTCTAAAAAAAGCCCCTGAACTTAAAAAAACACTGGTGGTTTGTATTTTTATGTAAACTGGAACATTTCACAAGCTCTAGGAAACAGCAGGTCACTGATTTTTGCACTCCTTTCCTCTCAAAGGAGACTGAGGCTTTGAGGAGATGGTAGATGGACTCATCGTCTTTGGTGCTTGATGACATTATATTGAGATAAAAATATTCCAGCTAAACAAAAAAATGTTTAGCTGCCGACTCTGTTCATGCTTAGAAAAATAAATTATAAATCTGTTTTTATTATTTGTATCTTTATAGTATGTGAGCACACCTACATTGTTGTTGCCTTCTAATTATTAACTCACTTGCACATTCAAATTACTTGTATTATATAATATATCCATCCATCCATCCATCCATCCATCCATCCATCCATCCATCCATCCATCCATCCATCCATCCATCCATCCATCCATATAATATAATATATCATTTGTTTTTGATGTGGTGATTGTAATTTTGTGTGAATGTCTTTACTGAACACTGAAATCATATCATTGCTTCTCACTTCATGCGTCACCTGCTTTAAAGGACAGCTCATCACCCTCCTCTCCCACGTAGTCATACAGAGCTCTCACCTTCACACCCCCAATCATCACACTAGGAGAAGAGGACATGTCAAAAACTGAACCATGACTTAGGCCTTAAATGTGGATCATTCTATAATGAGGGGCTGCTTTTCATGCGTGTGCTGATGAAATTTGCGTACAAGTGAAAACACCACTTAGGTTAACTTACGGTCTGCTTTCTTTTCCTTTCTTGTCTCTCTTCCTTCTCTTGAGCTTCTTTACTGGTGGGACCCATTCCTGGAAAAGGACACAAAAAGAGACAACAACAAGCTCAATAAAAAATCTGATAGCATTATGACAGCTTAGTAAAGGGAGGTTGGGGAGCACGTCTGTGGAGTGGTGGACCACAGCGTGTGTTCCAGTTGCATTCCGTCTTCCAGGTAAGGTTTGCTCAAGGGAACTAGACAGGATGCTCTGACTGACTGTCTGTGTTTTTAAAATCAGTGTTTTAAAATATTGGAACAGATTGTCACTCGTGAAAAAGTTACCGATGGAGTTTTTTTGTTGTTGTTTCACATGAAGAAAGCTTGTGATTATATAATTAGTCAATTAATCACCGGATGCTTTTGCTGATTTTTATTGGAAGGATCGTTGGGCATCTGGTTTGGAAACTTAAAGGTTGCATCTCTGCTATTTGCAAACACAGTAGTTCTTTTAGCTGGGCTTGATCCTTTCCCCCTCATAACCTAACTTTAAGTGACAGATAAAGAATGGATCATATACAGACTAAGCATTCAAAATTGGTATCCATCAGGACAAAAATAAGATTTCTTTTGTTTCAAAGTAAACTTTAGTTTTAGGTTAGGGTTTTTATGTTTAATGTTTTACCTTTTACACTTCTGACAAAGAAACAAACAAACAACTCAACAACTGTTGATTTACATAGATTTATAGGACACATTTCAGCTTTCTTTTGAGCAAGCTGATTATATACCTCAATCTTTGGCCAGTCTGTTGGCATGCCGGGACCATGATTGTTCTTCCACCATTTGACATCATCCAGCTCATCGATGGACATGAGAGTCTGATGGAGCTCACTGTAAACTGCTTTAACACTGACACAAAGATACAGAGTACACTAATCACTTGCTTTACGTAGATTTCCACGCACTTTGCGCACAGAAAGGTGCACTCGAGGGGCTGCTCACCTCTCGTTGTTGGTGATGTCCAGATGTCTGTGGATGGACAGAAATACTTGCTTTAGAAAGCTGATCCTCTTCCTCTCCTCCTCTTGTGACTCTTCAAAAATGGCTTCCATCTCCTCCATGTAGCGAGGCGTGTAGGACGTCACATCCTCCAGGACTTTCTCATATCGGTCTCTACACTGCAGGCAGTTCAGAGGAAACAACCCTATAAAGGACAGTTTTCCACCCAAAAAGAGTCGTGTGTATTCTTCAACAGAGTTTGTAACATGCATAAATCATCTGGACTTCTGCTCTGTTCCCATGATGATGACCGTAAACACAGAGCAGAGTAACAATAACACATGTCCATACAAGGGAAAATCGTGGAGCAGAAACGTAATGCCGGGTCTCATGTTTAGATTTGAAAGTGTCTCAAGTGGATACATATCATTCCAATGCTGCAGGCCAACATAAATCTCTTGGAATGCCACTTTTTAAGCTGTGTCTCATGTGGTGAATCAGAAATGATGGACACAATTTGCCCAACAGAGACTGAAGAGATTCAGATTTGCTCACATCCCGCCTCACCTTTTCCTTCTCCTCTGTGGCCTTCTCTCTGGCCTCTGCGATCTTCTGCTTTTTCTCCTCACTCATCTCAGCGTTCTCATTTGATTGCTTCTCTTTGTCCAGTGCTGCTTGCTCCTTCTGACAGGACTTGTGGTATGCAACTCGGACCTTCTCCAGCTATTGATGACATAGAAATATGTTTGTTTTATTCACTCAGTAGAAAACTGACGTCTCTAAAGTTGGGCTAATCCAGATAAACATTATATCAAAATAGGTAAACTCTGCTTTTTTTCAATAAAATAAACAGAATTGAGATATTAATTGCTTTTTTAAAAAAGTTTTTTTTTACAGGACATATTTTTTGAGCAGGACTCATTACTCTGGCAACCATGGATGATTCATAGCAGAGCTTTCCAACAAGAGGTAATATGAGAAAACATTCTTACTTAAACTCATGAATGGAAATAAAATAATAGAATAAATGGAAATAAAGGGATAGATGAAAATGTCAATATACTCTGGTGTTATGGAGGCTCTGCCAACAACCTGTTATCAGATTCAGTTGCACTGTTCTCTGTTAGATAGAAATGGTTATTTAACATATAAAATTGTCAAACGCACCTCTAGTCAAACACTAACTGTTAAATTTCCATCTCTAGACTAATATGAATGACTGTGTGCTGGACCTTCTGCAGCTTTTTGGACCATGGTTTCTGCGCACGTGAAAAACTTGTGTTGTTGTCGTAGCTCTCCCTGAACCCACAGAAGAGTTTTTTGGGGAAGGTCTCCTTCTGCCAGGTCTTCACTCGCTCTCCTTCCTCTGCAATAAGCGACTGGGAGATGGAGGAGTGGAGGACAGACAATCGCTCAGCGGATGTGAAGAAGCACTGCCATGCCCTCATGAGGGAGCCATAAAGCGGCCCTGAGGTAGCAAAAATAAAACAGGGTCAGCTGTGCTGACTGTAGGGGTGCGTCATGAAACCAATAAAGAGGAAATGACCTAAATAGTCGAGTGGAAATTTCATAAAAGGGGAGCTGGTCTCATTTAACAAGCATCATTTGATGAGGAGTAAAATAGTTCAAAAGGGATGTGAGGACAAGTGTTGGTTTCGAAGATCTTTCACACTTACGAGAATCCACTATGGACTTCCACTTGCTGCTCCACTGGCTGAGCTGCTGGGCGTACTGTTTTTCCACCTTTGCTCTCTCCATGAAACAGGCCATGATGTCATTGCAGGCCTGGAAGGACCGCTCTGTCCGATGAACTGTACGGACGTAATTCTTTGGCTGTGTGGACGGGAGAAAAGATAATCAGATATCAGAGGAACCCCATTGCAAGAACACGCTGAAGATCTGTAGATTTAATTATAAATTCTCCTCACCATCCAGAAACTCTGTTTCTTGGCATCTTCAAGAGGTTCTTTGGGAAGGCTCGCCATTATGGTGAATGTTTCTGTCCCAGAAAGCACAATAAATATCTGTTTGTGCCACACCAGCTGGACACTAGACTGGTGGAGAGGCATAACAAGCTAAGAAAGATGTTTTTATTGGCAGGCAGATGACACTGATTATCATGCAACAGGCTGGATGTCTGCACAGCGTAATGCTTGGCTACAGCAGGCCACCTTCCTCCTGAACAAACCTGTTCCTCCTGCACGGCACACATGTCTGACAGCAAATGACTGTCAGTTGAAACCGTGCTGTCCATTTAGCTGATCTTTTGCAATTGAAACTCTGCTCCAGACTATGTGTTATTTATGCTATACAAAGTACAGACACTCCCAAGTCCTTCAGCGTGAAAGAGGGGAGTGTCATCTCAGTGGAGAAGTGGAATTCACTGGGGTGGGATCTGCCAGCAGGAATAGAAACAGCTGCTCTAGCATTCTTCCTGTTGCTTTCCCAAAATAAACAGCAAGCAAAGGTCATCTTTCCCTTTGCTCTAATACAGGGCCTATTAGAACCTACTGTCCCTGTGGCTGAATCCTCCCGCCATCTAGTTCCAGAACCAGGACCACAATGAATGCAACAGGGAACATTTCTCTAGCTTCACTTTTGAGATTTCAGTGGAATTAAAAGGTATTTTCCCTTGCGTAATATGTTCACAGGACAGCTAGACCCATTTCAGAAGGTAAATGAAACACATAAAGTGAGTTGCATGCACAAACATGCAAATGAAAGTAAATATCAGGTCTATTTCTGCCTGTGTGTTGACACATTGCCGGCTGAGCTCTGGAAAACTGACGAACCACACCTCATCACAAGACTGAACACGACTGAGAGTCTGACCATTTTCCCTCTTCGTGCATGAAGTCTTTTTTTTTTCTCACTTTTTGTGAGATCCAGAAAGTAGAAACATCATAGACATGGTTTTGACTACTTCTCAAACTCTAGTCGCCTTTTAGCTCTATACTAAATCTTCTGTCCGGCTGATGATAAATGTGGAACAGCAAGCGTAAAAACGTGGGAGACAGGACTTCTTCTTTTTCTATTGCACCAATAAATTAGTGCAGTGTACATACAGTATTAAGATTCCAAATACTTCATTCACAATCAACGAAAGAAAGGTTGAAAAAAAAAGACAAAGTGACAGCCGAGCAGTCATGCCTAGAAGCAACCATCACTTACATTTCCCTCTGAATCACCAGTGATTACTCAAGTGGCCACTTGTTACTGTAGTTAAAGAGCGGCTGAGGATTTCTCTCCATGTCTTTCTCCCCCCTCTCCCTGTGTGCCTCTCCTCCCCTAGCACATGCTTCTCCCCCTCTCTCTGACCCAGTTTTTCCTTGGCTTTTAAAGTTACACACGCACGCTGTTGATCTCAAAACGACTGTGAAGCCACTCGCGGCAACAGAAAAATAATAACAAATTTGTATGATGATCTCCCCGATGCCATCCGACTTTGGGACAAACAAGGAAGAAACTTACCTCTGTTCTTCTTCTCCTATGTTAGCTGTGAGTTGTCTGCAGTTGCATCAGAATGAATTCTTCTTCCTCCTTCCTTTCTCTTCCCCTACTTAAACTCCATCATTTACTTCTGTCACTAGATGGGTGCCCTTTTATCAGCTTGTTTAGCTCGTCAAGGTCCTTGTGACTATCAACTTCTCTTCAGTCTGTTATTAGAAAAACAGCTGGAAATACCCCCTCCTTCCCTCTCTCTACATGTCCCTCCCTCTGTCTCTCTCAATATGGTGCTAATGAGATGCTGAACTTTCATTTTGATAATTTACTGGTCACAGAAATGTGTTGGAGTGGCACACGGTCATGAGAGCTTATTAGTGAGTGGGTGTGACAACAGGGGTGGGGGTTCCCCTGTGCTGCTACCTTATTCTGGGACTCCTCTGTGACCTGCCATTGTTTTTTCTGAGGCCTAGAAAAGAGAACAGTAAGCAGCATGGTTTTCACCATGGTGCTTACTCTGTCTGTGCTCTTCTGGATACAAGCCAGGAGTCAAAAGAAAACACTAGTCATCTGGAATAACAATCAGTTTAGTTCTACTATTGATTATGTATAGGCAGCAAAAAGCAACAAAAACAAGTTATCAATACTGCAATGATAAGCCATGTTCAAAACTATATGGCAAAAGTTTTAAATGTGTTTTTATTTTAGGTCAGCCATAAACACACTTAATGATACATATGGAATGTTATCTCTGATGAAGTGTGTCTTAGATCAGACCATATTTTGGCTCTTTAATCACCATCCAATTTAGTGTCAGTCAGAAAATCTTCAAAAAATTCATTTCCATGTTTAACAGGCAAGTTGTACATTGTTTCTTTGCTTAGATCTGCGGCCAAGAATTCCTCAGGCTTATGTAGTGTCAAGAATCACGGTGAAGTTTCCTCTCTGGGTGGCAAACCTTGAAAACTATTTTACATAAGTATGTTCCTGAATTATATATTGCGTGGCAGAGACAGGGAGGGCTGGTGTCAGCTGCTGTAGTGAATGTGTGGGCAGGGATAGATGAGCTTATGGATTCTAATTTACTCAATGACGAATTGGAGTATTGGAGGCAACAAAAAACAAAAACAAAAAACATTTGGAGTTACACAAAAGAGCTTATAACGCATTTATAAACGGACGAGGGGTGTTTGTTGAGACTTTGCTAAAGAACACTGAGCTTGTTTGACATTTAAAAGAAAAAGTTCATATTGATAATTGATGCCCATTAACCTAATCTGGCCGCCATGCTGGCAAATACTGTAGTCTTACATTAATTAATTTCTAAGTTATTTTCAATGTTCTTACAGACTGGCCATACAGACACATTCCAATTTGCGGATTGAACATGGCTTCTGATTCCTTTGAATTAAACGTCTCATCTTACTTCTCCCAATGAGCTCCAAACCATTGTTCTGTTAGCCCACTGAGACTGCAAGGAAAAACAACCCTAGACCTGAAAACAATGTTGAGTTTAACCATCAAGGCTTAGACAAAGTACTGGCAAATGACTCAATCAAAACTCGAAACTTTCAACTAGATTATGGGTGCAGGAAATCCGAAGAGAAATAAGAACCACAACAGGGCCATAATTTATTTTGTCATTTATTTCAACATCTTCGTTGTACTTCTATCATGTTGTTTATCAGTATATACTGCATTTTATTGAAAACAAAATTTATATATATATTTTTATTTATATATTCATTTATATATATATATATATCTGCATACTTACGCTCATACTGTATGTAGTCATATTCATTATGCATTTCACTAGACCTAAAATACTCTTAATTCTTAGTCGTAATGCTTTCTACACTACTGCTCAGTGCATGCACCTCTCAGAATAGCATTCGACATGAGTCTGCATTGGGGCAACTCACCATGAAAAAAAAAACATAGTTTGGTGCTTGCAATGAGAGAATATGCATTGAACTAACATGTCAGTTTCACTGGTGTCCACTTGAGGCAAGCAGTATAGAAAGCATTTTCTGACAACCCAAAAGAAAATAAACAAACAAAGCATTGAATAATTTGTCCACACTATTTGGAAGACAGAGATTCTAAAGAGTGTTTACATACTTAATTATTAGAATCTTTACTGAACTATTGTTATGATTATTGTCATCAATACGTACAGATCTATAAATTGTGTGATTCTTGCCCCACAGTTGGATCCATTCTGGGGAACCGCTGCACAGGCATGTTAATAAATCCAGGATGTGCCTGCTTTCCTATATGTTTCACATACTGCAATTTAAGTTATGAAATTAGGATTTTTTTTGTAAAATGCGGGTCAGAACGTTACTTTAAATGACTTAATATGCTTGACAGTAAAACATTGGGATTGTCAACTGGTGAAAAAAAATCAAAGAAACAACAACAAAACCTATGTTTTCTGAGCAGTAGAAATGTGCTTTGGAAAAAGGCAGTTGAAAGGGGAAGGTGTAGGCCAGGGGAAACATTTGGCTACCAAAGCAAGCTGACAAACATTCATACACAAAATCAGACACACTGACTCACAGAGGCAGAAGGTTGAGGAAGTCAGGCAGACAGAGAAGCAGTAAAAAGCCCTTTTTGATCACTGCACCTGCTATGTGAAAGAGCGCGGTCAACAATATGGCATCAAAAAGGATGAATCCATCCCTCGACCCGTGCTAGGTCATTAACAGCAATAAACTCTTAAAAAACGTGGCGTCAAATGACCTGCTAACCCTATTGAATTTCACTTTAATAATTCCTTGGATTTCTGACGACCTTTGTTTTCTGAAGAATAATCAGTAAAACAATAAAAAAAGGTTAATTTCACAACAAGGTTTTCTCAATATTTTGATGTCCTCATTATTCACAAAGTTATTTTCAACAGTTATAAATACCCTGACCAGTCTGAGATGAATGATTGCTATTAGCACTTCTTACAAAACAAATGATTATACTAATAGTGAATTTCATGTAACATATAAGATATATTTAGCGCTCGCAAAGTACAAACATACAAAGCTTCTTGGGGCGTCGTCTGGGAGAATATGGCACACATAAAAACAGCACTATTTTTGCCTATTGTTCTTTCTATCATAATTTACAAATAAAAACTTTATCTCTCATATCTTGACTTTGGCTCCAGCACTCACAGCCATTTGACACTCTGGTTAAAGCTACAAAGCTAATGTTGGGATGTGGCTTTCCTGTCTCTGTGTTCACCAGTTACTACCTCAGCCACCAGAGTTTCCATGTCAACCGTAATAACTAACATTTAGGTGGGTCTTAGCCTTTAAGCAGCATTTCTTCAAACCTGTCTTTAAATTCAGACTTGAGTTTTCTCATTGCTGCTAAGCAGCAGATGGTGTAAGACTCCATCTGTCAGTGTGCGTGAGAATGAGTGTGTGTTTCTCTTTTGACAGCACGAAACAGTGTGTTAATTAAAAGCCTGCCCATCAAAAGTTTTTAAGTATACTTTCAGGAGAAGATCTTCATCTAAAGAAATTTTTACTTTCTTTATACCCACTCTACAAACTTCACAACAGCAATCTCTACACGTGATATAACAAACTTGCAAGACAACACCTCTCTCACTTATCTACCCCGTAGTCTATGTTAAACACAACCTGAAGATGTCCACTGTTCTTCTCTTGCAAATCTTCTGTTATGGTTCGTCTTTGTCAATTTGTCTCTCCCTTTCTTTCATCTTTGAATCACCCCCTCACTCTCTCAGTCTGTGTCTCGGGGAGAAGAAGTGACATGCAAAGGAGATGAGAGCCGCCTGGGGAGAAAGGGAGGCCAAATCAAAGAATAAGAATGGGTGGAATCAAAATACAAATGGACCAAACTAAACAGGATTAATATAACACAGTTTCATAAATTAAAACAGATGGAGGGGAGATGGAATAACTTGTCAAATAATTCACATCTAATGAAAGGAGGGTAAGGTTGAACTAATTAGAAGGTAATGATGAGACACTTTCACTTTTGTTCCCCATCCAGAGCTTCATTTTGGATTGTTTGATCCAGTTTCCTCTAAATGTTCCAGAGCAGTGTTTGTCCTCCCTCACCTGTCAGTGAGTTTCTTGAGTGCCCTCTCGATGTTCATTCGATGCCCCACACGAGTCACTCCCAGGTCCAAGAAGTCGTCCTTGGTAAGTGAAGGCAGGTGAGATCCATCTATCTCATTGTCTATAAAACGCTCTCTGTGTTCACCCAGATTTAGATAAACCAGCCAGTCGGCCACGTCGTACTTGGTCCAGTAGGGTAGAGGTTTGATGGCAAACGGTTTGGCTGGTGGAGGAGCGTTTAGGTGGGGGTAGTTGAGACATGAAGGACTGGGTGGTAGATGCATGGGGGAGGAGGCTCCAGAGAGAAAATGAGTGGGGGAGAGAGAGCGTGAGACAAGCATGGGGTTAGGACTTGGTGCACTAGATGGGGAAAAAAGCGGAGGCGTTGCTGCCTGGTAGGGGTCTCCTAAAGGGAGGCCTGGAGATGGAGGAGTGAGAGGGCCAGGAAAGTCAAATGGACTGTTATAGACAGGTGTGGTAGGAAGAATAGGAAGAGAGGAGGGCCTTGGAGGAGTTGGGTTGGACTGCTCAGTGTTATAGATGAGAGGGCTGGGAGCCCGGCGCCTGGAGACCGAAGAGCGCATCTCCTTAGTGGGGCTGCATTGAAAATCAAAAGTCTGCCGGCGAAACTTGGACCTGTGCTTAGGTGATGTTGGGTATGGACAGTAGGTGGGAGAGTGGGGAGGATGTGAATGTACCGGGGAGGTAGGCATTTGCGGAGAAGGTGATCGGTTCCAATTGCGCTGAACTTGGACTTGAGGAGAAGGTGAGACCGAGGGAGTGGCTGAAAGGTTGGGTGTCAGGATCTGACGATGCTGTGGGGACGAGGTGGGCAGTGGTGAGGTGGATCGACCAGTGGGCGGACTGTGAAAAGCATCAGTGAAATCTGCTGAGTACCTGAAAGACGCAACAAAATAAACCCTTTAATTGATATAATGCACATTATGTTGAAATGTAAAATGGTACAAACACACACACACACACCCACACACACACACACACACACACACACACACACACACAAACGTGTAGTATGTAGAAAGTCTATAATCTGATGGCAAATTATAATTGTGACAGTTTAAATACTTGCTATGGACTCCAGACTGCAATGTTCATGAGGAATGCTAAAGGCTTATTTTATGGTAATGATGCACAATTTTCTTTGTGCCCTTTCCCCCCCAAAAAGAGACAACTACAAAACAAGGATTTTTTTTTTAAAGCAATATCATTCATCAAGTTCTCTATTAGTAAAAACTCTTACACTAAACCTGTAATAATAGTAATAATTTGACTATCTTCATGGCCATGACCATTAAAATTGACTATCTTGACAACACTATTATGAATACTACATTGTGAATCTTGTGACTCTCCCTGGTTTGGATGTGTTTCACACTGGGACATTAAGCAACTAACCTATGCTTGGTAGGTGACTTTGGAACATGACTCCAGTCATCCATGCTCTTCATGCTACCCATCTGTTGCAGCTTGGAACTCAGCTCATTGATGATGCTGGCTTTCACGCCTGAAAAAGGTGAGTGAACTCTGCGGCCTTCCAAAACAAAACTCCCTCTCTGGACTCCCCCTTGCTCGTGTTCGCCAATCTCCCCCCAGACGACTGATCGAGAGTCCAAGGGCCTCTCCAAGCAGGCAGCCAGGGCCGAGCTAAAGCCATCCTCCATTTTTGAGCGACCCTGCTTGTGCTTCTTCTCGTCAACAAGAGATCCGTCAAAACCAGAAATTTCAGGGTTGCTTTGTCTGTGCAACTGCAAAGGAGCAGGGTTGGTGCTGCTCTGCCTTCGCAGTGCTATAGGTGTACCCCTCCCTCCCCCGTCCTTGAAATGAGTCATCTTTGGAAAAACAGGGTTTGCCAATTTTGCGCTGTGAACCTCAAACATGTGCCCTCCTGAATAAGGATCCTGATGTTCAACACCTTTTTCTTCCTCCATTCCTTGCCCATCTCCTCCAACCCCTCCTCTGTCTCCTCGTAACCCACTCAGTCCCAGCATTTCTAAATGATGGTCGCTACTGCTGTGACTGTCTAGCTCTTCTATTCCAGAATCTACTACAGCGTCTTGCCAGTCTCCACTTTTGGGTGTAGGTGTGGTGTGATGTGTGTGGTCAGCAGCTTTCACACCAGCAATGAGACCGGCCTTTGTCCCAGCCATGGTCATACTGTAATCAGAAGATGCTGGAGAGGTTGTAGTGGTTGTTGCAGCAGCAGTGGCCGTCATGGTAGTGGTAGCATATGTCATGGTTGTAGTAAGGGTGGCTGTGCCTCTGTCCTTGGCCGGGGTGCTAACACCTATTGAGGCATCGTTTGAACTGTTGTAATAGGGGTGAGAATGGGACATTGGCTGTGGTCTGTGGAGTGTGGTAGTAGGCAGGGCAGCAGATGAGGTGCTAGTGGAGGAGGGGGCAAATATCTGTGGGGATGGATAAGATGGAGAAAAAGCTGACTGTGTGAGGTTGGCTACCTCACTGTCATAAGACGTTAGGCTAGAAGCAGCAGAGTCACCACCTTGTGAGGAGCTCTGAGGAGCATTTGGGGGCTTGGCAGATGGAAGAGGAGGTGGAAGAGGTGGGGCAACAGCGGCAGAGTGTTGAGTCTGCTGTTGATGAAGCTGAGCATAATCCTGGGCTCTCTCGTGCTTTCCATTAGCAAACTGTATAGGAGGGGGTAGGGGATCGGCAAAGACAAACTCTTCATCTGCATCAATTGATGGAGCTGGTGGAGGTAAAACCATTAGTCCCAGGCCTCCGCTAGTCCCAGCTCTGGCTTCTCCCAAGTCATTAGTCTCTGATGGGGCTGTAGGGACAGTGTACTGAGGAATATAGCTGGTGTTGGGGGTGTTTACCATTTGTAGATAGGTGGGTCTGCGAGGGGCAGGTTGAGCTGGTGGGGAAGGAGGGTGAATGGGTGGTGCAGGTCTATTGTCGTACGCCTCCTTGTCTCTCTCCCTGCTGCTGTGTTGGTAGTACTGGGATGAATACTGGTTAGTTCTGTCCTCTGAGAAACGAACTCGAAGACCCTCTCTTGGTCCCCCCTCCTTCTCTCTCTCAATTCTTTCCCCACCTCCTCCTCCCAAACGCAAAATTCTTGGTGACTGTGGCCGGCTCAAAGCAGGTGAGGTGGTGGTGGTGGGTGAGTTTAGTTGAAGAGAGACCGGAGAAGTGTAGGCTGATTGTGTTGGGGTTGCAAAAAGCGATGGTGTTGGGGTCTGAACAGGTGTTGGGAATGCTCCCACAGTGGACATCTGCCGACCAAAGTGTCTTTCCTCTCTACGTGTTCTGCGGTCATCCTTTAGTGCCCTCTCTCTTGCAGCCAAGGCCAAACCAAGAGGGGATGAGGGATCCAGAACTTTTCCTGTGAGTGGGTGAATGAAGGTAGTAGTAGGCTGGGGGCCATACACTGAGGGTGCTGACTTGGGTTGACCATCCTGACTAAGGATAGGGGAAGAGTACTCAGGAAGGCCAAAGGCTGGGGGCATGCTGCTGGAATAATTCACATAGTTGTCTCCAGAAAACATGCCCTCATCAATAGATTTAGAAGGCCGAAGCCGAGGGGTGGGCACTTCCATTTGTGAGCCCTGTAAAGGTTGGATTTGGGTTGCAAGTGCACCTCCTCCTTCTCCTGCTCCTCCTCCTGCCTCCCCTTGGATGTCCTCCTCGGATGAAAGGAAGAAAGAAGCACTCTTTCGTCTCATATCTCTGAAACGTTCTCTTTCCCTGCGTGCCCCGCCCCCAAATGAAGTACCAAAAGTTGAGGTGTATTCCACGTTCTCCAGATGTTGTTGCGAAGAAACAGAAGGTGCAACAGTCGATGAAGGCAAGGAAGTGGATGTCGTGGATTGAAGGGGCAAGGGATTGAGTGGAGATGGTAAGCTTGTATTAGGGCTTTCTGAGGCTGTGTCACCAGTGGTTTGGTCTTCCGCATCCGGAGTAGGCTCTGCCTCCATGCTACTACCCTGGCTGCTTCGGCCACTACTGCTGGTTGAGGGTGCTTTGACAATGATGGTAGGGATGGGGATGGAGCTTTTCTCTTTGGCTGCACCTCCCTTTCCTCTGTGCTGTCTCAGCCCGTCTTCCACTTTTGATTGCTTCATCAATGCTCCCCGACCACCCCTTCTTGCTATTCCCCTGCTAACCCCTCCACCTTGCTCCCTGTTAGGTAAGTGCTGGGGCTGTTGCTGCGCCTGCTGGGCCTTAGGTTTAGCACTTGTTGGAGGTGTAGCACTGCTATAGCCTCTCCGCAAACCTCCCATCTTACCACCACCTCTCCTAGGCACATCTGGCTCTCTGATACACAGTCCTTCTGATTGCCTACGGAGGGTGGGTACCATGACCTGCTGACTCATCCCCCCAGCCCCCCCCCTCTCCCAGCCAACTTGGGCAGGATGCCCTGACTGAGAGTGGGGCTGGTAGTGGGCTTGAGATACAGGGGGAATGGGCATAGCAGGCCCCCTTCCAGGATGGGGACCTGCAGATAGAGGTGGCTCAGGGGCAGATGTGTTTGGTGGTGGGGGGATGTCCTCTGGTCCTGGCACTGATAAACTGCGAGCTAGCTTCATAGCAGGTGGATGAAGGTGCTGCCTCTCCTCCTCTGTTACACCTGAGCATGAAAACACAAGGAGTTAAAAACACAAAAATTAAACTCTTATACTCTTCACATAACTTCACTATCAATCACATACAAACACAGCATATTCTTGACAGTTACCGATAGATTTTTGTCGCATCATCACTGCATGCTGAGGCCCATGGCCTGGCTGAAAGTGAGCTTGGTTGTAGCCAAAACTTGGTCCAGTTTGCCCCAGGTTCACTGAAGACTGCTGCTCATAGGGTTGCTAGTATAAAAGAAAACTAAAGTCTCTTTAGATTTAATCAAATGATATGGACATCGGCTGTTAATCTGTTACTGAGAAGGTGTTGCATAATAAATTGCGGTCTCTGTGCTAGTGTAACAGGAAACAAGGAATAAATGAATGGACATAGCCTGACTCACACTTAAACAAATGTTTTTGTGTGGGTGGTCCATTGTCAATCATTCCCTACAAAGTGCAGTAAAGGCTGGAGAACACATAGAACAAAACAACAGCAAAAAAGAAAGAAAAAACTACATACCAAATTGCCTCAGGCATAATTTCTCATGGCTTTAGTCACATCCATAAATTAATATTTGTTACATTCTAAGGCACTATCAATCTGTGTTGCAATGAAAGTGATCCATGGTCAAGATTGTTGTTCATATTGGATAGATTACAAATGTATATTATATGGAACTGCACATGAATTAGAACAATGACGATAATTACGTCTACTTTCTAACAGTACCTCAATCGAGACATTGGGAACAATACTCTTGCTCCGGTCCCTCTTGCCTCCATGACCTCTCTGGCCCTGGTTGTCTGATGTGATAGTGTTTTGGGCTGCTGCCAATATTTCATCCAGTTTATCTAAAACAAAGCGAGAGTATGAAGAGATTGTAAAAAAAGCAGAGACAAAGTTGACAAAGAAAATGAAGAAAGGATCAATGATCCCCTTTCGCCTCTTACGTTTAAATATACCCTCTAACATTATGACTTGAGTGGTGGGAATGATTTCTTACTTAGCGCCATCTGATAGACTGTTCTCTTCTTATCAGGACCCTGAGAAGACTCATATTCTGGGGAAGGAGGAAGAAAAAAAGGGCATCAAACAGGCTGACTTTTAATTAAAGCTTTGGGGCTGATAAGGGCTACTGATCAGAGCTGATATTCACCTGCTTTCTTTTTCCATGGTGAGGCAGCTGCAGAATACATAATTTTGGAAACATAAAATTAGGTGTGACTAAAACTGCTATACGGTTTGTGATCAAAGCAAAGGGTGGAGTACATACTTAAGACATATGTGATGGCGTGAAGGCTGATGTGATGAGAGGGATGGGCATGGGGACAGAAATAATCACGAAAATACACAAATCCACTCTCCCACCTTTGTCCACTGTATGCAGCATATTTGGTGCAGAAGGGGGAAAAAAATCATTGTGACTGGTGGTATTCGACTAGAGTCATTTCACAACATGCAGTTGCTTTCATATCCTTTAACCTCACTGTTTAATTATCACCTTTATTCTCGGGTAACATTAAAAGTGACAATGATAAGTGAAGATAAAAGTGCATCTTACTGGATAGCTTTTCTCTGCCTTCTGCGTTACACCCGTTAATATTTAAAAGTTGCCTTTGTCATCTTCTTATAATAAAAAGCTGCTTAACCCTCTGAAAACACCATTTAAGATGCCATCTTCTTCTTTTTTCAATAAAAAAACATTTTTGCTCTAGCAATCATCTCACCCATGTCTTCTAGCTCTGATGTCATTGACTTGGAGCGCAGGGCAATGGCAGGAGGAGTCAGTCTTTTGGTCTGCTGCGGCGCTGCCAAGGGAAGTAAGCCAAATGCAGATGTAATGTTTAGTATTCCTGTATACACATGCCGTTGCAAATAATAACCACATTTCAACAGGCGCTTAGGGTGAAGTAAACATGCAATCTGCTTAATTGTCACATAAAAAAAACTGGATGGAAATTCCTGACATGGGAAATATGACTCTCACCTCTCTTCCGAGCAGTGTCCTCCAGTTCAGGATTTCGAGCAACCATCACAACCTTTACCATCAGACTGTTGCCGCCCTGTCTGATCATATTGACAACCTGCCGGTGACCAACCTTCACCACATTCTGGCCGTTCACCTGGTACAAGCAAATATGTTGGATGTTTTGCATTAATTTCCATTAATATAAAAGCAGAGTTCAACTGTGCGATGTCACCATCCCTAGATTGGACCTCGATGTTTTCGTGACATGCTATTTTAAATGTTTGCTGGCATTAGGATTGGTGCACAAGCAATTCAAGCATCGAGTGGAGTAGATCACTTATACACAAGCTTGGGCAGCTTCATAAGTGACTCAATAGGTTGCATGCCAATTAGAGGTATGTGTCAGCTTTAATAGAGGTTTGAATATTGCCATTTTTAGAAATGACTTTTTAAAGCAGGAACTTTTTAAACATACACAATGAAAGTTTTGTATAAAAGTTGCTGTCTGAACTCTTTGTTTCTGATAAACAGTTGTTATAAAACCGCAGCCGCTCAAAGCTATAAACAAAACAAAAAATCAAAAGACAATATTTTTTGGCAACAATATTTTTAGAACCACTGATTTTGATTTAGCAAAACTTAATACCAGATTTCCTGTGCTGTTGCCTCATACTGATGAGGATTTGAGTCTGAACTGGCGGGTGGGCTGGGAACTTGTGTTTTTTTCCTGTGTCAAAGCTGATTTTCTCTGGCTGTTCTGGTCATGGTCATGCGTCTTATCTTAACTGGTGATAATAAACTGGTTGTGAGTGTGAGTTTGCATGGTTGTCTGCTCCTTCGTTAGCTCTGTGATGACTGTCAACCTTTTCAGGATGTACCCCACCTTTTGATCGATGCCATCTAGGAAACATCACTTGCCCTCCCTCTGTTTTAGTTTAAAATTTGGGAGCTGAATAAATATCATTAGTGAAACTATGCAGCTTTCATAGCAAATTATTGGTCAGCGTCCTAGTCCAAAATGTATCGTACTTCAATGAGGAAGTCCCCCATCCTCAGGCCAGCTCTCCACGCCACCCCCCCCTCATCAACAGACTCCAAGTACTGCAGCGCGGGGAATGCTGGCGTTGGAGTGAACTCCTCTATGGGAGTCTGAGCTGCAGAGGACAAAATAAAAGGGATCATGTGTGTGTCCAGTTAACTAGGGCATAGATTTGACAGTGACTTCGAAATAGAAAGAATACAAAAGTAGTTCATATGACTGAGAAATGTTTTGAGATACAGGAACACATATAGACTTGTAGATAAGAAGCTCACCTTTGGCTCCCCTAAGCACAAAGCCAAAGCCTTCATTGTCTTTCTTCTGTAGGAGCACTGTCTTCTCCTTAATAATGTAGTCACTTGAAGAGAGTGCAGCGGAATCAGAGGAGAAGAGAAATTCGGGTTAAGCAGAGGAAGGGTAAAAGAGACAGAGAACTGGAGAGGATGAGTGCCATGTGACATTTAAAGGAACAAGAAATTCTTATTGACACACAAATAATGCATTTAAGTAATGTGGAAAACAGCTATGCTGCATCACATTATGAAATCACACTGCAGCAAAAGATAAGTTGGCCCAAGAAAGCCATAGAAAAGGTGATGGTGCACAAAGGATATGATGGCTGGGGTACAGTTAGTGTCACAATGGGATGAATTGTATGTGAGATGACATTCCACTCTGAGACTAATCCAAACATAGCAGACAATCACTTGGCCAGGAGGAACAGCACATTAAAAATGTGCACATACAGTACACTGATAATGGAAATTCACAAATGCACCTAAATTGCTGCATTAGCTTTCACTGCTTCTGGCAGCTTTTGCAAAGATACTGCTCCACCGGCTCCTGAGCACCACTACGTGCCATACATGACATCACATACAATCATATACAAGAGACAGTCAAACATGTTTCTAATCCCTCCACCGCCAACAAACAACTCTACTTTCTGGAAGTCCACAGCCCATAAGAACAGAAACGGCCATCACAGACAAAGATGATGCAATCTTATTATTAGTTGGTAGGAGTAGTGGCTCAGAAAGCTCCTGCATTATTCTATTACCATGTCTGGGACTTTTGGCTGAGCTGCTTTACAGCCTTTTTCTCTAATATAGGATTGGTTAAATGGACTGCACACTTCCACAGAAAGCTTCATCTTATGACTCGGTGCTGGACTTGACTTTACGACAATGTCAATTCATTGTTAGTTGAGCTGGGATTTGAAGGAATTCCAGAAATTTCTTTGATAGGTTGTTCTCCGTTAGTTTGTACTCCTCCACTTAAACCAGGCCGACAGTCTAACTGGAATCAAATCGTTTCAGAATAGGGCTCACTCATGAGTGAATGAGAAGCCTCAAAGAAGGATTGTCTTATTTGTAGTGATAACTTGACTGCAAAAACAATGAAGCAAAACTCATCCAGATACAATCAAAGAGAAACATTTCATGGGGGAAAATTGTGTTTTTATTTTCTTAGATGTGTAAATTGTATGTGAAAGTATTCCCGAAGTACCATGAGAAGTAATTAATCTATGTGGTAATTTGTTATCCATGAATTAAATTCGTCACACACTGCTGACTGCAAGGCTGAGCGTTCCTCTGCCGTCATAACTCAACTTAGGAATCCCTAAACTCAAATAATATAACTGATTACGACATTAACGGTAAATTAAACCTAAAAACAACCTTTTGATCGACTTCCTTACAATAAAAGTAGGTAGCTAGGGACATGAGCCATGCAACCGCTTGTAAAAAACAAACTGCATGCAACATTTTAAAGCATTAGCATATGATTCAGTTTTAGGCTTGAGGCACTCGTCTAGCACTATTTTTAAAAAATATTTTTTTCAAATGTCTGGCAAAAAGCCTGCTCACTCCCAGACCATTCAGTAACAACCTCTGAAATGGAAATCAAAATTACAGTAAGGGAATAATAGTACAATCCACACTCACTAACTGACATCACAGCATGTTTTCTGTCTATGTAATTCAACAGTGTGCATATTACAAAAAACATGTTCAGTAGTTTCATCACAGAGGCCCAGCAAATGTCATGAGTTTTGGTCTGCAGGCCCCAAGATGCAGACTTTGATATTAAGCCGTAACTTTATCACTGAACAGACGATTACTGGTTTCCCCTACTGAGGTCCATCCCTTGTGTGTTCTCCATCAATGTTACTGTTTCGCCAACGCTCAGCCGCCTTCCAGCCATCTGCTCCTCACACCTCATTCCTTTTTCTCTCACCCTGTCCTCCATCATGCTTTCCTTCTCTGAGGATCAAAGTAACAGAGTGGGTGGACAGATCCACTGGGCTTTTCATCCGTCCACTTATACAAGGGGGATAAATGTGGCCTCTGTTGGTCGTTTGGGTGCTCCTAAGTTGCCCTGCTGGCTTACGGTAACACACCTGATTTCCTTTACATGCTTAAATCTTTTCCACTCAAGTGTCTCTATAGTGACCACGATGGCCCAGCCAGGCAGGACCATAAAAAGCACAAACGTCCCTGGCTAATCACAGTTGGCAAGGAGGATATGCTCTCTCTGAACTGGCTGTGATGAAGCTGTACTGGAGACTGGCCTTATTATGTACCTTCCTGAGTCATCCTCGCTTCTATTCACACTTACTGAGAAAAAAGGCAGCTTTTTAACCATTCACCTGCTGTACACACATGCAGATACACTGCGTGGGGGCATTACCCAAACAGCACAAGTGAAGCAGCTGACAGATGTTAGCCACACACACTGTGGATTGAACACGCAAAGACATGAACACAGGAGACACTCCCACAGCAAGCACTATGACACGCACTCAAATGTGAAATAAACATTTTTCCTTTAGCATTTAAAACTGCATGCATCGTAGAATCTAGATTTACACACACAGACACAGACATATCATGATATGACTGGTATCTCACATTAAAGACTAAAGTAACAGCTAAACCGCACTCAAGTCACTGACTGACCTATTCATTTTCCTCCTGGACAGTCAATATATCACACATTTTCAATACAAAAATGTAAAACAAATATGGAATGGAATGGAAAGTCCAGGTGAATTAAAAATATCTACTAAAAGAAACCATGACTCAAAGAGAATAAAATACACCCACACTGTCTGACTGAAATGCATCAATACGTGCTCTCTTTCATACACTAACACACACACACACACACAGGCTTTAGAAAACACACGGTTGGAAGACACAAAAATAAACATGCTGCAGATTCTCCATTCAATAGCTGCTTCCATTCTACAGACATGCACATGAACGTGAAAAATGCAATTTCGAGATACACACACTCCTACATATTTGCACACTCAAAGACGCACACACACACACGCACAGAATACATAGATTGTAGTCTGTCTTTGAAAAGGCATGGCCTCTCAGTAGCATCATCTACCTCTCCCCTCTCTCCATTGTCCTCTCCTCACATCCATAGCCAGCCAATGAATGAGGAAACAGCCGCTACCTGTAAATGAACCACACGCTCCTGTTTCTGGGGCCCAGTGATGGCCACGAAGAAGAGAGGGAGAGAGAGAAATCTCTCTCTCCGCATCCCCCCATTGCCATGTCCCCCCTCCTCTCTCTCGCGGGCTCTCCACCACCACCTCCTCCCTCCCTCCTCCTCCTCCCGGTCTTCCAGCGAGAGCTCAGCCGAAGAGAGTGCGCACGAGAGAGAGAGAGAGTGTGACGGTCTGCACCCCGCGCAGTTCAGACCAGAGAAAGACAATGTGTGAGAGGGAGAGGATACCAGCGATTATCACAACATGGAGTGAATATGTGGAGTGTGGGTGCTGGTGGATGACAGGAAAAAGGGGTTGGTAGCAAAACTGGGGAGAGTGAGGGTTGAATTTGAGGGGTGGGGATGCGGGGGATGGGAATGTAAAGAAACCACAGAGGAAGACGAGCGCCTGTATTTGCTCGTCCACAGACTGGTTATGCCACAGATAAACTCACAGCTGATTCCCACCCAGAATTTACTCACACACTCATTTGCCAACTTTGCTCTCGCTGCCTCCTCTCAAGCAGAGCTGTCATCACCACACAGTCTAACAACACTTTTCCTCTCTGCCTCTCTCTAAAATGGTAATTGACATTCTCCAAAATGCCAAGCTGCAGTGATAGAACATACTCCAGATCATCCTGCTCTTAATTGAGCACCTCTTTTGCTACAATTATGGTCAACCAACATTGCAGAGGTAATATAAGCCCAGTGGCTTTGCTTTGGCACAAGCACAGCTGCATGGAAGCCTGTGAATGAGACGGCTCAGCACACGAGCAATGTCTCCTCTAATGTGTAATTGCAGTAAAAAAACAAGGGACATCAGTTCCTAATGCCTTCCAACCATCCAAGGAATCTAAGCAGTGCTTCAGCCTCCTCATGACTCATCGGCAGGATGATGTATGTACACACGATAGCACAGGCATTTTCACATTTGCATGCCCACAAACTTATAACAAGCAAACATAGCATTACAAAACACAGTCGCAGCTGCCCAGAGCTGGGTTGCAGCTTCTGACGCTGTGTGAAAATGGAAAAACTCAGCTCATTACAGCATTATTGTGTTCAGAGCACACAGGCAGCAAGAGAGAAACACAGCATGTGAATGAAAGATCTGTTTGGTGGAGTCAAAAGGGAGAGAGCTGAAATGACATGATTGCTCTTTATTCTTTTCGGCACTGAGATTTTCAAATAGTACAGCATCAGACAAAAAGCTGCATGGCATCAGCAGAAACTGCTGATAGACACGAACATGAATGAAGTCATAAAGGTCAAACAGGTATCAGGTAAACACACTTGAACCTCCTCTCACTCACAACAACAGCATCCGTTAGGCCGGCCACCTGTACTGATTTTACATTCTTTTGCTAATGTAATACAGTGAGTGCAAAATTTGCTGTTTGTGTTTCCCATGCTAATCTGACAATCGAGACACCCTCATCCTCAAATTCAGCATTACCTCACGGAAAAGTTGGAGATAACTGGACTCACCGCATGGTGAGCGACACCATAAAGTCGACATTCAAATTGTTTACGAAGGCAGGTAAGATTCGTATCAGATAAATTGATCAGGTATATTGGATTCAAATGTTACTTAGAGATTCTTGGGTGGAGAAAAGAAGAAATGTGTCGTAACTTGTGTATCTATAATTCTAAGGATGGACTTGGTTTACAAAGCTATTTTTTTTTGTTTAAAGCTGTGAATGGAGAATTATTTTTCAAAAATGTAATGAACTGATCCAGAGTGGACAATTAAACTTGAACAGCAGGTTGTGTGATTGATGACTAAGCTGAGGAGGACAGACTGTTATTTCAGCCCAAACTTAATCATTTACTGTGATTCTTCTGCACCAACTTTGACTTTGCAATGGTCGCAGCAGCTTTTCTTACCTGGGCCCGTCAGTGCCGTCGTAAGCTCCTACTGTCACGTTACGGAAAAGCTTCCTCTTGGCTTTCTCACTGCGCGTCTCTGCAAGGCACATGCAGACCAGAAATATGTTCAATGACACCAATTCAGTCTTTTTTTGAGGCGATGTGTCCTCAGCACAGCCACCGACTGACACTATTACATTTACACCCTATTTTTGTAACTGGCATATGGTTTGCTTACAGTTTGAACAGCAAGCAGGATAAAAAAAAAAAACAGGTGAAAAGTGTTTGACTGTGTTGGAAATGTGCCAGTGCCTGATGCTAAGGGGCTCTCTGGTGAATTTGTGCGAAAGACGTGATGAATAATGAGGATATAAAGATAAACATTTAGTGATAGAAATTAAGTTTCCAACAATAGTGAATTATTTCTTTTAAACAAAATACATCTGCAAATCTTTGGTGTTTTTCCTTGGTTGTGTTTTTTTCAATTTAAGCCACCCACATAACCTACATTTAGATTTCAGTACATAAATCATCAAAAAATTATGCCTAAATATGTACCATTCAAAGTGCAGTGGGGTAGTAAAGTAGGCTGAAGTCCCCACGTGCCTCATCTTACCTTTATCTTTACTGGGAGCAGCCACCTCCTGGACACAGTCAGCAGGAAACCAGCCGGTGCGTCCTTTCGCCGTTCCTTCCCAGTAGCCCCCTTCTCCCACACTTAGAACTGAGAGATAAAAATGACTAGTAACTATATAACTATATAAATAGATTTCCAAACACATCTTTAGTTTTGGCAACATTTTTCATCATCATTTTTCATCAATAGACAGAAGCATTAGCACTGAGCTTTGTCGCATTTGCATTAAAAATATTCTCAGTGCTGGATCTTGAACTAATTGTTAGAGAGTCTATAGCACATGAATAACACGTCTTTTGTCTTCTCTTGCTTTATTGAGGGATTTGGATTTTTCTCACCTTTAACTTTGTCCCCTTTGTTTAATGAGAGCTCCCTGTCCCCACTAGCAGAGTGGGCCCGTGTGGCCACGTACACGCGCCCCGGCACGGCGCTGTACATGCGCTTCATCTGACCTCCGCCACTGGCTGCCGAGGTTGCACTGCGGCGCGAAAAGCAGAGACAGACTTTTACAGAAGTGTGACATAAGTAGCACACTTTGAATAACAAGAGAGATTACATACAGCTTGTCAGGCGACACCCCTGACATTCAGTAGCTTAGTCATACTTATCAGTCATACAAACAGCGAGACTCCAAGCTGCAGTCTTGTATTTCATAACATGGTCAAGCATTTAGCAAGCCTTTGTTAATCCAGTTGAATGTTTTTTTATTCAAAGGAGCAAATTATTCGTAGGCAGGATTTCAGAGTCAACCGTGGCTTTGAGCTTGTTGTCATTATTCAACAATTAGCTAATTTGAAGCTTTGTACTGTATATTGCCAGTAAAGAATGTCGGTTGCATTTGTGGTGAAGAAATGTACAGGCGGCCATCAAACAGTGTGTGTGGACAAAACTGGACAAGATGGGGTTCAGACATTAGTAGTAGGGAGACGCATTTCAGTGCAAAGCTTGGCTATATTTGACAAAACCCACCATTTGCTTTTTGTTATCATCTGCATTCTCTTTTTTTTCGTGTTTACAGATGCGCATTACGGAGGTGTGCAGAGCAAAGAGAAACTGTAAGGCTGTTTACAGTTACATTTAGTTGGTCTTTTGACATAATGACTGGCAATAATAGTAGCACAAAACAAGTGTTTATATTCTACTAAAAGGAAATGTCCTTTGGAGGTTAATGGTACATTTGGTAAAAAGGCTGGTCTCAGCGTGATGTAAGTACACATATATTCTATTTTTACAACCTCATTCAGAGCTTACAAATAAACAACAGCATCCACATAAATCTCAACTCACATTTGCACGAATTGAATAAATTAAATTAGTGTTTGGTATGAATGTAGCATCATTTTGTTGTAGTCTAATGTAACCTTAAAAATCGACTTTATTCTATCAATGTTCTGTAAATCAGTTCATGATTTTGGTGGATCACTCAAAACAGTGTTTTGTCTCAAGGGTCACCAGAATATCTCAATAAACTGAAATGGCGAACGATGGTGAATAGAACAGGGAAAGCTTAATTGCAAATATTGCCTTTGTCATATGTGAATCCTGACAGTGGCATTTGGGATGAAGCTCTGCAGCCAGAAAGTGTGGCCACAGAATCTTGGCTTGTTAATCTTATGGCCACTAAGCCAATTATACCAACGTCTGACATTTTACAAACCTTTATTCAGACTACGCACATCACTTCAGTTCCTTTGTTTTGCAGAAAATGTGGTGACATTCTTGCATTTACAAACAGTGCACGGTACACAGCTGAGGAACTGCCGTTTTTCTTCCTTGCAGCAGGTGACGACTGGTGATGAAATGATGCCTTTTAATGGCCCTTAAGGTCGTGGTTAGAATAAGATCAACGCCCTTACCCCTGTCTGCCTCTTGGCTGCCGGTGCCTCTCCTCCGTGTCACTTTGGCCTCCTCTCCCTCTGGAGGGAGACCGGGTGCGGGTTCTGGGGCTGCTGGAGCTTCTCACACCTATGGAGGCTCTGCGCTGGCCCTACAAAAACACTACAGGGTCAGTATATGTAAGATGGAGATGTATATGTATATGTAAGTATATGTAAGTATATGTAAGATTACGATTGAGTGCAATATTCAGAGAGAAACACCAGCACATGAACCTCCACCCAGTGGTCTCCAGTACCTGTGCTGGGTTAGGATTGGTTGAGGGCTTGTTGGGTAGGGTCAGCGGGTCAGACTGGGTCGTAGTGTTATCGCTGTTGGCACGCAGCAAGGGGTGGGAATGAAGCAAGGGGAGAGGCAGAGTGTGGGCGCTCTCTCTGCGCTTGGGGACTAACTTTGGCGATTCCAAGAAGGGTACTGAAGATGTGATGAGGAGATTTAAAGAGAGGGAAAAGAGTTGACAAGTCACAGAAAGGGGTAAGATTTTTAAACGAGAGAACTAAAAGGGGAAGATATTACGTGAACTGTTAGAGGTAAAAAAGGGTTCAGGAGAAACAAACATGATGGATGTGGGAGAGTTCTAAGTAGGCAGGTGGGACTGTACATATCACAGCACCCTTAGAACAGAAAAGTGTGTCAGGGAAGCTTACCTACGTCAGAATCTTTGTGGTTTTTGATGATCTCCCCAAGTTCAAAGTGACCAGACACTACAGCGACCTGCACACGCGGAAAGAAAAGTGAACGGTCAAGCTCCTCTTTGTTGGTTGTTAGTAAAAACTAATCTGTGAACAAGTTTTTGCATGAAGACGAGATAAAAATGGAACAATCTGTTTCTCAGTTGACCTGAAAAGGAGTTTGACCATGCTTATTCTTTGCTTCTTTATTTGCTCCCCGGTACAAAAGAACACGGGCACAGCTTTCCTGAACACACAGAGAGAGAAAGTAAGTAGTTGACATCCAGAAAAGAAGCCATTGAATGATCATAATATTACAAAATGAAAGATCACGTCAGACTTGCCTTATTGTACAGGGCTGAAATGTGAAGTGCAGTGTTCCCTGAGGCGTTTTGAGAAGCAATGTCTGCCCCATAAAACAGCAGATGCTCCAAGTGTTGTGCAAAGCCATTCTGGCAAGCCTTTCAACATTGAGAGCATAACAGAAATTTGCATAAATTGTAAGTGTTGTAAGTATGGATGGATAAAAGTTAAACTCATTTACGTCTGATCTTGTACAAGAAAAAACAAATTATGTATCTTTCATTCATGCTTATATAAAATCTACTCCCCGAGAAAATCAGATGGTGGAATAATAATTAGAAACAAATGAAAAAAAAAATGCCACTAACATAATAAAGATGAGCCATCTGAAGTTCAAAGGTTTCTTCATATTTTTCTACAAGGACTAAAATAACACAAGATACGTACGAAGTACAGAGGCAAAGCACAGAGCATGGCAAAACCAAAATAAAATACCATGACAACCGGCTTGCAGCACAAACGCAAATTTAACAGAACGTCAGAAGGACATAATGTAGGCAATGCACCTGTATCGTCAGTAAGAGAAAGAGATTATATCCAATACTATTTCTGAGAGGGTTCTTCTGGATGACCCAGAGCTGATCGTCTTTAACACTGGTCATCGCATTCATATTTATCCATTTGCTCTATCTTAATATCAAGATTCTCATTGTCTTTGCCTCTGCAAGGCTAACAGGGATGTTGAAAGGATGGGATGAAGGGTACCTTATGAATTTCTTCCATTCCAAACTCATCTTCATCCCTGTGCTATTGAAGGAGAGAAAGAGGGAGAAAACAAGAGAGAATGAAAAGATGACTAAGGATGGCAAAGAGAGAAAGAGGTGTGATAAAATGGTGCGAGTCTGAAAGTGATGGTACATGAAAACTACCACAGAGGGAAATGATGGTGCATTGCTTAAGTTCTCATGATGTTACACACAAAACACACATTTTACATAAAAATACGAAAGGAAACCAGAACAACAAATGATGATCCGCACCCAGTTTGACTTGTACAGATATTGCTCATCACGAATATATGGTGAGACTACCTGATGAGATTCATCCCAACCATTCTCATCCCTTGTCCCCAGTTTTGCCCTGTAGTAGAGCAAGGTCTCACAACAGGAAGTGTCGCCCCCCGCCAGCACAGTGTGGTACAGCGGAGTCAGGCCACACCGGTCTTTGTAATCTGGAGAAGCTCCGAGGGACAAGAGAGCCTGGAAGAAGGACATTTAGAGAGCAAAAAAATATATATGAGGATTTCTTTTTGCTTGACATTCAAATCTGAAATATTTAAACAAATGATACTAGCATGAATTATCATAACTGCTGTATGAAAGAAATGATACAGATAGTTTGTGCACGTCTTTTGATTTCTCTGGCGAGTAACCAGCAGGCTGATGATTTTAGGATTGCCTTTGTTTCTTAAATTACATTTTTTTGAATGACCATACACATGTAAATTGCATTATTTTTGAATGACCATACACATCTAAATAAGTAACCGTTGAAATGAAGTTTTAATTGTGTTAGATTTGTTGCAATGTAGAAAACAACATCGCTGTCATGGGCGAACCGGTGATGTGGTGAGGGGACGGATCCAGATGGAAGGGCCAGGGAAGGAACAGAGAGGGAACCAAGGAACTTAGGAAAAACTTAAATTTATTTTCCAAGGATAACAAAGAGCGCAGCAGAAGTTGAATACAAAAAACCAACTAAAATGGGGTAAAAAGAAAGCTAGAAATATTAAAACCTCAGGAATACAGAACCGGATGAATGTAGTGACTGTGAAGCCTTTATAGAGGGGAGTGTGATGAGTGAACAGGTGACACAGCGCACACTGACAAACAGAGTTTAGCGATGACCAGAAGAGGAGGGAACTGAGGGAAATAAAGTAAACTGAGAGACACAAGGAGAAGAAACAGGAAACCAGGATAGATACTGTAAAGCAGGAAACTAAAGCATGGGAAAGCAGAACTACCACAAAACCAAAATACTAAACAAAACCCTCACACATGACGACGGCTTAGTAATACTAAGATGTTGGAAGCTGAGTCCATGTGTGCTGCAAAAAAAAAAAAAGAAGAAAGAAAAACAACCCAAACCTTAGTTTAGATGTCATGGAAAAAAAGAAAAGTAACAGTTTTTCCTGGTAAAATGATTCAGCTTGCCTCAATATTTATTTTCTTTTTCTTGTGGCAGTAATCAAGACCAGATCTTAGATAAAAGTTCCAAATTAGGGCAGTCCTGTGAACCTACTCTAATTACAATTACATTTGATCATGGTTATGATAAGACAATTAGTCATATTCCTCACATCCTGTCAGCGATGCTGAATTGTAGGCACTCCTACAAAGTCTGCTGAACAAGCAAGCACAAATGTAGACTGAACATGCATTTCTGTGCACTTTTACATACAAATAACTTGTTTCTTTTGCCTGTTTTCTTCCATTGTCCAATTCATGGTCACAGAGAGCTGGAACCTATCCAGCTGCCACTGGATGAAGGCTGGGTGATAAGACTGCTTGAGGCAAAAATCGAATGCACTTCTTGGATTTATTGGACGGCTGTTGTTGTAGTTCTGCTTACTTTAAAGGGCTGTCCATTATAAAGTCTGAACACCATGTCAGCGTACACACTGTGATTAACACAAAACAGATTTTAAAGTAATCTTTAAAAGATTCCGACTCAGGATATGAATGCCTCAGTGAACATTTTGTCTTATTCTATTAATTTAGTTTTGGTGTCCTATTGATTCAACAGACAAAACAGAGTTGGGCACTTATGTTACATTGTTTTTATTTTTTATTAATTCACAAAGGAAAAGTGAAAATTGCAGTGGACAAATATGAAAATTGAAAAAACTGCAGAGCACTGAAGAGAAATGACAACAGTTTGAAAACAGGAAAGTGGGATGAAAGAAATACGGAGAAGACAAATAAACTGTTGATGGAAAGACAAAACCTGGAGAAGAACACAGAGCAATAACGGCACAGCTAAAAAAAAAAAGACGCTTCTCAGTTTTTATCAAAAGGGTAGAAAGAGGTCAATCACCCTCTGGAAAAAATAAACAGCAACAAAGAGAAAAAGTCAAGAAGAAGAGAGGTTCCTTGAGCTGGATGAGAGACCTAAAATTGACAGAGACTTAAAAGTGGAGGAGGTTGCAGGTGTAAACGTCCTGCTATTCCCCACTCTAGATAACATCTCTGCATTTTCTCCGATTCCTTCCGTTCTAAATTCATCCTCACCTTTAACCTCCTCTATTTATTTTATTCCTCCTCCTTTTTTCGATTTATGACATTATTATTATCGTCTGTATGTGTTTTCTCATTTCTTTTGTAATTCTTTTAAATGATACATAATAAGATATATAAATATAAATATGTGAAATATAAAATATATATGGATATATAAATATGTAAAAGAACAGAAACACCTTCTGTCCCACTTGAATGTTTTTGCCTGCATACATGTGGCTTTCTCTGGAGTCCTTACCAGCAGTCCGGTATGGTTGTGAGCTCGGACAGCTTTGTGCACGGCAGTTAGGCCATCTCTAGTCCTGAAGTCCATGTGAGCGCCGCCCAGAACCAGCAGCCTGAGGCCCTCCACTGACAAGCCGGACTGCATGGCCACAGAGAGTGGGGTTTCTGAACCACAGAGAGGAGGTAGGCACAGGTAAAATGATGGGTGGAAAGGTAAGCCAGGCAGATTAAATAATTATTTAAAATGTAATGCTTCAGTGAAAGGCTGCACAGTTGTCTTGTCTTGTGGGAAACTCACCTCCGTTGTCAGGGTCATGAAAATTTGGATCAAGGCCTTTATCAAGGACCTTTGCCATTTTCTCCATTGCTCCACTCTGAACATAATCCAGAAACTTCTTTTGACTCGCCTGGGTTCGACAGAAAGATCGATAATCACGGAGGAGAATTGGCGTGAGGCCTGTACAGCTAATAAGAGAAGCATTCACCAGAAAATAAAATGAATACCTTAGTGCTGAGTTTGGAGAGAGCCTTTTCGTCCAGGTTCGTCTGTTTGTAAACTCTGGTTTTGTACCTAAACTGAGAAGCAAAAAAAAAAGAAACTGTGAATCACAAGACTACACAGTTTAGTTTATCAGACACAACCTACACAGAGGAATATCAAAACAATGACGACTTGTTCTGTAAATGTTTAGATCTGAATAATTATGCTTGCTAGAGGCAGCCTAACTTTTAAATGGTTCCAGTAAACCACATTCCCACTCAAACCTTCTGGGACAACTCCATCATTAGAATATTTAGTCATTTGTTTGGGGAAAAAAAGAGATGCAGTTTTCTATCAACAATCTATATTGATATTGTCAGTACTTCATGCCCATATGGAAAGAAAAAGTGAACATGTCAGCATCTTAGACAGCCTTAGTAAGCTTTTCCAGAGCGGAAAAAATAAAAAAACCTGCCCGGATATACAATTTCTGTACAAATTATAATGATATAAGGTAATATTGGGTCGGAGTACAAAATTAATTCTAAATGAGTAAGAACGTGTCTATGAACTCACAGATTCACATAAAATGGTCAGATGGTAGTCACTCTACCACTTATTTATGCATATAGGTGTTAGTGATAATGCTGCACAAACATCATCACCAACACATTAAGCATGCAAGGATAAAAAGAAATCCACACTGCAGATTTTTCATGCCAGTGTGACAATGAACACAAAGCATCCTTTGATATGTAGATAACATCATTAAGCTTGTTAGATAGGGTGTCGATGATCTATTTATCTTTGAGTGGTAAAGAATTCGTGTTGCTTTGTGCACTGATAAAGTTAAAAATCCAGGACCCCCACCATTTCTGTGCATTTTCTTTTATAGTGTCCAACCTTCACAGTCAGGAGACGACAGTTAAAAAAATTTAAAACCAAAGCAGTTGAGGTTACATTGACAAGGATACTGCATCAGACAGCTAAATTCTAACACATTTTTACCAGAATATTTGAATATATTTTACAGGAGCCTTAGTAGTAATCAGGTAACAGAAAAAAAAGTCTCATTGTGCACTCCTCTACAAGAAAAATAAATAGAATAAAAAAATCTATGTGATGATGAATGTCAACTTCTGTTATCAGGGTTGTGGTAATCCAACTGAGCCTTGATCTAAATCAAGTTACAATCCTATGTTTCGTTCTTTTAAAAGTCTGGGACCTTCTCCTTAACACCCAGGACTACTGGGAGGTTTTTGTAAGTTGACCCAAATGCACACGTTTGAATGAACAAATGGAGTCAGAGTTCAGCTTTTAGAGATCACCTATTACAGGTGTTTTTTTCATGCGTATTTAAAGACTGAAGGCGTGGGATCTCACTAGACGTGTGGGACATCCAAAAACAAAGTTAAAAGAAGAAAACAGAGTACTGGGCTGTGATGACAGCTCTCCAAGTACCGAAATGCATCAGTGACTTTGCAAACATTTCCAAGGTGTGAACGTCACAATACCATAAGTTCTCACATGTGGCAAAGTGATGTGCAAAAAGTACTCACATCATGAGAATTACCTTAAACATTGAGGCAAACACCCAATCTGTTTCTAAAAGAGTTAATCTGTCATCCCCAACAGACTCAGCAGCAACAAGAGCAGCTGAACCAGTAGAGGGCACTGTGAGTTTACTGTACAACGAGGTGGAAAACGAGAGGATTCTATCAATCAACCCACTGGAACAAGGAGGAAACATAATGTAATTTCCAGGTTACATAACGTTTAAAATGCAATTAAATCCATCCAATTTTGTAGAGTTCCTTCTCCCCATTCATTTGGTGTGCTAAGCATGGGAATTGAGTATTGGAAAACTAATCTTGCTTGTTGTTCTCTTCTGCTTTTGAACACTCAAGGGTTCATTTAGTGAGGAATATAGTTTTTATTTAGAAAATCCCATTTCAAACAAAATGCATATGCACTCCCTCTCATCAACAGCAGATTACAATGAAGGAGCAAAATAAAGTCTGTCCTTAAATGACAATACTCAAGTTAGAAACTAAAGTATGATCCCTACTAGACCTCGTATTGTGTTGAAATGGCTACAAACGGTATCCTTCATACCTCCAGGTATGGAACCCCTTTCTCAAAGGTCCGAGCGTAGTCCCGAAGGGGCCGCTCCTCTTCCAGAAACTTGGCATCCCGTCCTTCACCAGCAGGTTGAAAAAGTCCGTAGTTGTAAACATCCCACAGGGACTCCCCCAGGGAGCAGATGATCTGCTGTTTAGCGCTCCACACCGTGCAGTCCTGGTCAAACTGGAGGCACCTCTAACAACAGACAAACACAGACAGGAGATCAGAGGCCGAGCACGAACACGTGTTCAGGTCTCAACAGTAGATTTCTGTGTCACACTTTTTGACCTACAATTGATAATTACAACTTTTAATAAGTTACACAACAGCTGCCAAGAACTTTGATTAAGTGTGATGAATAAATTATCTTGCAAAATTCAATGAACAAGACTCTTGGAATGGTAATAATGTGGATATTTTCTTTTTTTGCCATGACAACATTGAAGAGGAGCTGCTGGTTAGCCATGTCGCTTGGGGCTAATTCTCATGTTTGATTAGCTGGCTACAGGAAGCTTCATCTATGTTCCAAGCATAATAGAACCATTTCTACCCTGTAACAGCAGGACAGCAGATTGCAATTAGCTCCTTAACACTACTTATAACTTTGAGGAATACTAAAATAAACCAGACATTGTATGATAGTTTATAATTGTATTCTCAAATCACGGTATGCCATACTATAATTTTCATATGGAGACACGATTTCATTGAAGCCTCTGTATGGAGAGCACATGCGTCGGGTTGAATATCCAAGTGGTTCTTTTCATCATTTTGAATTGATGATATATCATGAATGTTTTAACACTAGTCAGTGAATGGCGGATGTGTGAGAATGCTATGTATGCAGTATTTGAAAGCTTATCGGGGTGGAACAACTGATCAGTTGTCACATTTAGATAAATAGGATTACTTACTTCTTGGTTTTTCTTGTTTTTTTGGAATCGAGATGTGTGGCTTCAAGTCACAATTTCATGTACGCAGTATATTTGTAATTTTTCTCTTTCTCCATTTTTTACTTCTTTTCTAAAGAAGTAGAGTCAAATTTAAATGATGTGGGAACATTTGGCCTTTGCAGATACCTGAGGCCTGTCACCATGACACACAAACGCTGTCCAACATGGGGCTGTTCCATGTCCATGTCTGAGAGCTGTAAGCGAAAATGCACAGCTCAGCACGCTCCCGTGCCCCCCACCCCTACCAAAAACCCCCCGAAAGCCCCGACTAGGTTGCACTATTTGATAGGTTGGCCAACTCTATTGGCATGGCAACCAGTTCATTAGTGGAGGCAGGCACTCGTTGCTGTAGCAATGCCTTGGCGGTCCCTGGGATGTAAACCGCATGATGTAGCTGAGCGTGTGTGTTTGTGTACCCGCATGGTGAACTGGGAAGGAGTATTTGTGTGTTTGCACATACTTATGGGAGGAAGAGCGCAGTGCGTGTACTTCTCCACTCTGTGTGTGTGTGTGCGTGTGTGTGTGTGTTTTATGAAACAGAGAGATCGAATGGCTAATCCCTGGGAGATGGAACACTGACGTAATGTTTACTGTATATTGCAGTGACGCTGCCTCTCCTCATTGCTCTGCTTAGTATAATCAAAGCTTTTTAGAGGTCTTTCTGGCTGTATTTTTCCCTTCAGTGGACAGAATACATTTTTTTTTGAGGGGGCACATTTCACTTATATTTTATTTAATCCCCCAGTTTCATTTCTCCACATTTTCTTCAATCCCTGCCTTACAGCTCCTAATATTTCCTTTCTCTCTTAAGCTCTCCATAGTTCAACTTAATGGCATTTCAGGAGCAAGGTTTAGGGGTTTTGAGAGTTTGTTTGCAGGATGCAGACCTCACTGTGATTTATATATTTGAAAACCTGAGCCTTCCATATATATATATTTTCCCATCCAGAGCTACTCTATTCCACAGCTCTCCCCAGACTCATTAAAAACCTATTAGATAATTAGCAATTACAGTTATATTGAGGGCAGATTAGCTGACATGTAGAACAGTCGGCATGTTTAGAGAGTGGAATAATGAAGAGAAAGGAATGGGGAGGGGTACAGTGGGGCATTCTCACCCAGATATAGTGTGTGTTGGGCCTGGCAATTCTCACCTGGTGCCACCAAAGAGCTGACAGCCACTGTAGGTGTGAAATGATGCTAACTTCAGTTTTGGAACTTAATTATTACCATGTCTGACCCAAGTCAGATGCATACATGGTGTTGTTGACTGAATATGTCTGCCCTTGCAAGCTGCTTACTACCGTTGAAGCTCTGTATTATTTTTTTATCCTTCGGGACTTACCTCCAGTCTTGTGAGATAAATGTGATGAAAATATTTTGCAGTGATGGTGCTTGCTATTTGTGTAATACAAAGACATTATTTTGTAAGAAAAAAAGAAAAAAAAGACATGGAAGAGAATTGGAAAACGTTACATGAGAAAAAATGAAGGATATTCACGTATAAGGACGAAAGAAAAAACAATTACAAAAACTGGACTGTGCTAATATTAGATATCAGTTAGATCCCTGTGCAAAAACATTGGAGTTTGTTTGATTTAGGAAGCAAATGCAAGCCTGTCCTATGAACTGGGAATTTCTATTTTCCTTTTTACTTCTGTTGGTCAGATTAAAGCCGTAGCTCACTCTGAAGCAGTATTACCACGGAGATTTGGCGTGAACTACTTTCTGATTTGGAACTACCTCCTATCAAAGCCGTGTTTGTGAGAGAGACTAATCTGAAACTGTATTATTTGCTTTTTTATTCTACAACCAACAACAATTTATAGATTATTATTAATGAATTTGCACATATAGTTAACAAATACATGTCCAAATGAAGCAATTGTTGGTTGATTCAATGACCTTGCTCACTGTGTCCATTCTTGCAGAGCAGAAGATGCTGAACACCTGCTTAACCTTTGCCATATGAGACGGGTTCACACTACACACTGGTCAGTCTAACACATGCACTCTGTCTGTGGAGCCATGCTGAGCAAGTCCTGAAGGGAGGAGGTATGTCAGTGTCTTCCTGAAGTGCTACTACTGAGTGCTCATCATTAAAGCCCTGGAACATACTAACTGAAACCAAAATGTCCCTACCTACAAGGCGTTAATATGGCCACACTTACACAAATCCTGCTGCCTACAATATCCTCAATTTTAGGTAAATGCTGTGTTGGTGGTCAAATTTTCATGTGTATTTTTCATTGCCCATGTATGATGTACTATAGGCTCATATTTTACAACTATCATCCTTCATAGGGCTAAGTTTCCTGACCCCAACCAGCAAAAAGCAAACAAACAAAATACTATTCTTAAAAAAAGTATTTATAGAGCATGTGTTCATCCTAGCCGGCTCACTGGATCTACAGCTCTTAAAAATGTGTTGACAGGAATATACAATGGGAGTATGCATCAGTGTGCTAAGTAGCCATGATGTAATTAACTTTTGAAGACAGCTGGTGGTGTAATCCCCACCTCTACCATCTGTAGGCAAGAGTAAATTCAGACAACCAGTCTACTTTCATCAAAATAGTACTGGTTGCTTCAGTGAAGAGTCATTCATGAATTGTGAGGTGATTGTGTAACACTACCCCCTTTTGCATTTCCGATCCCATGTGGCTTTCTTGATCCTGGAGCTCTTGCAGTGTAGCCTGAGAGCTCAAAGGTCAGCCTGCTTCCATGAGGTTTCTGTCCTTAACTATAACACTGACATTTCCTGGAACCTCATGACTCTTTTATGGTATGACACACTTACTGCTAAATGTTTAAAGTTCTTTACAATTATGCATTAATATTTTGAGCAGGAACTCAACTCAAAGGCTAAGCCTACTGTGGATCCATCTGTCATAATCCTGAGAGTCCTACCTTTCATCAGTAGTAGCTGTGGTAGATTTTACTCGAATAGTCTTACTTGTATATTTTATTAACTTTTCTGTCCTACATTACATCTCTGACCGTTTTTTAGATTTGCTTGAATTTTCTTAATAGGTTGGCCATTAAAGACAGGAGAAATAAGATAAATAAACAAGAAAAAAGGAGCTCCACTTCAGAAAAATGTTAAACTTTCCTATTAGTTTTAGGTTTTAGTTCAATTCTATTTAATATTTGATATACTTACATTTTTCTATTTTGAATTAAAACCAATTGTAAAAAAAGACCAAGAAGATTTTTAAGACTGCTTTGTTAGTTTTACACAGGTTATACGGATGGTGTTTTCGATGCACCTACTGTTTGTTTGATGTCAGGTATTCCAATGCGGAACACCATCATGGTCAGGAAGCCGTCCTCCATGGGGCCCGCTGTGGTCATGCTGCGCTCCATTTGAGCTCGTCGCTTTGCTGCTATTTGCTGCTGCTGCTGCTGCTTGTTGGCTGCTTGATGATGTTGTGGAGCCTGATTGGTCATGTGAGGGATTCCCCTGTTGCCCAGGTTACCTGGCCTCAGTGTTCGGTCCACTCTCTGTCTACCAACCACAATGGCTGCCGGTTTTACCACATCACCACCTTTCCCTTCCCAGGACTGCCGTCCTCCCGTCATTTCTTTATCGACCAGACCTTCTAATCCTCCATTCTCCTTCTTGCGTCCATCGTTGTTTTGTCTTTTTTCTCTTCTTTGCTCCTCTTCCTCCTCCTCATCCTCCCCATCTTTGTCATCCTGACCGGGATAAAAGTGCTCATTATTTCCCAGCATCCTTTGCTGTGCAGGAGGTCACTGCAGAGAGGGCTGAGTGATATAGCTGTCATGGAGATAAAACATGGCTATCCCATGAGATTGGCTTCATCCTTAGAAACACGCTGTGGGAAACAGGTAGAGAAGGGAGTAAACTTTGGTCATTTAACTCACATTTTATCAATAGAGTCAACTTAACAGAACAACAATGTGTGTGGTTAAAAGACACACGCAGAAATGGCTAAACTAGCCATTGGCAATGTTAAAAAGTCTGCATGTGTGAATTAGCACAGAGTTGGTCCACATTTCCCATTTAGCCACTGGGAATGCATCAGGGAATGGCAGGCTGATGGAAGGCAGGCTAAATATAAACTCTGTGAATTTGCATCACAGGTTCTGTGCAGAAGAGAGTGAGGTGGATACACAGCATAGCATCACATGAGGTCAAGATCATCTCTGCTTTGTGGTAATGGAGTAGTCATTTGTTTGATTTCCAGCCCAGGACAAAAGGCCAAATGGAAGCTTCTTAAAGGAAAACTCCACCCTATTGAGAGTTGCACAAACTCTGCCTTCATCATGAAGCAGGGGATATTTCCAGTGTTCACATCGACCTTGCGATAATGCAAGTTCCTCAGCACACCCTGATTGTATCAAATACATTTTCTTCCCCTCCGCTTCAACTCGTCAAACAAATGTTTGTGCAGTTGTGCATTCAGAACAATATGTATAAAATAACAATCAAAGGGATTGATATTCCCTTTCAGTACCTGGAAGCTGATGAATGAACATAAATATCATTGAGTCAGGTAATTAAGGACTTGTTGGAAAACAGTTTGCCTGGGATAGCTTAACAGCTGTCCATATTCAAGATCCAAGGGCATTAGGATAAAATGTTTTAAAGATAGCCCAGTGACTTAAACTGACATTTACACTGACGGTCAGTTGATTTCCCTTTTGGGAATGCGGGCACAAAGTCTACGAAAAGAACATTTTTGCTTGAGCTCAAGAGAGTGGGTCATTACAAAAGATGCCCTCTGTAGAATGCTCAATATCCCTGCACGATCTAACAATAAGATATCCCTCAACAGTTTAATAACAACAATTTCATATTTAAATTACATCAGGGTGGATTTTTGCTTTAAGTCTCCATCTACGGCTCCCTTTTATACATTTTGATGAGGGATGTGTTTTTATAGAAATCATAGCACGCATGTGTTAAATTATTTTTTTTTGGCACAAGTGGACTCTATTCAACATAAAGATAGAGGAGACACAGCAAATTTCCTTGGGACTCTGCAGAGGGGCATTTAGTCACTTGCACATGGGCAACCTGCTCAGCACCAAACTGTGCGGCGGCCTGTGTCATGTGTGTTTGTTTGAATCTGTGTGCATTTGTTTTTCTGCACACCAAAGCGTTCAAGTGATTCAAGGACAGCGCAAATGGGCGTGTAACTAACCTGCTGTATGTTAGTACATGTAGGCTATGTAAAAATGACCTTAAAGATGGAAAAATAGTTCATCATCTGGCTCGTTGCCACCAACTGTCAATGACGGTGACTGACGCATGGAATACCCCAGTACATCATTGGCAGTTTGATGCTCTGAATATCAGATGAGTTGGGAGTCTGAAATAAGTGGCTCCCCGAATGCACAGATGGACAGATGGAACCCATTGAGACACAGCTCAAATCAGGACACAGCTGTAAACCCATTCAGTCACAGATTACCAACACAAACATACTTCATTTGGAAATTTCTTGAGGATGTAGGAGGAGTGGTGCTGATGGAAGTTAAAGGGGTACTGTCTTAATTGAGCTATGGCTATTCACTTATTAGCCCCTATTGGAGATCAAAGTCATCCACAGGTGTGTAGCACTGCTTACAGCTGTGTCCTCACCAGTGTCTTAACAAACAAAATGGAATTTGAACAAATAGTAAAAGGGCTAACTATTTACACCTGTGCAAGAGGGCAGTGTTCATCAGTGCAAAACAACAACAACAACAAAAATGTAAAGAATAACTAGTAGTGGTCTTCTTCATTAAACATAAGTCCATTGTAATGCGAGTCACTGCTTGTTCTGGAGGAATGGAGATGATTAGAGAAGTCATATTAGAAGTAACTTTTAGCCCTTCTTAAAGACCTAATTCACTGCCTTACCGGACACCTAAGACAGGTTTATTGGCTGATTGTCTGCTTGCTGTTTACCAAAAGTTAAAGCGATTCTTGAAGATAGTCTTTCCCCTGCTCTGATGGTACGTGATAGCAGCCTCTGCCATTGTAAAAACAGCAGAGTTGAAGGAAAGGCTGATCCAGACTAAGTTATTAAGTGGAACTAGGAGGAAGCATGATGCTTGAATGACTGAGGTCAGATAGCTTGGTGTCGAAGCAGAAGTCAATCTGCAGGCAAACATTAAAATTTTACTTAGACAGTAATGGGTTGTCAGTTAAGCTCAGCAAGTAATGGAGAGACATGTAGTCCCTTTGGTTGATTGAACATCAGATGCAGTCACATTCTAGACCACTACCAGAGGTCTGAGTGTGCAAACTAAATACAAGGGCCAAATATCCCTAATAGATAAATGGAAAGAACTAAATCTGGAACTAAAGCTGGTTGAGATGAGCTCATACGCTCATGTTTAAGTGTCTTGCTTAAATTATTACTTAGATTACCATTCTTTGTCGTATTGACTGAAATACGCCATAAAATACCAGTTTATGATAAGGTGATTTCAATTTGAGGTTACAATCTATAGAGGAATTATGACAGGCTATGAAAGCTATATCTGTGTCTATATAAAACTTCTTTCATTAAAGTTTTCTACCGCCTGAATAAAGTAAACTTTCAGTGCCGGTCAATATTCATGAGAGACATTAGCTGCTCATTTTTCAGCAGCCTGAAATCCATATTCGGCAAGACAGGACAGTACACAATAGGGTCCACCTCTGTCCGTTGCTGCAGGTATGAGTTCCACAGTTAAAAGTGATCCCTTTTCTTGGCCAAAAGCTTTTTTAATTAAAAACTGACAAAGAACGGCCCGTTAACACTTACATGGTTTTAATGCTATCATTCAAGCACACCAGGAGGGAATAGAGCAGGCTGATTTATGAACTAAGTCTCATTAAATATTGAACAATGTTGAGCTTCCACTCGGCAAGATAAGGAACAAGAGGGACAAGCTGAGGGTAGACTGGAGCCAACTAATTGGGATGTAAAAGCAAAAGGGGAATGCACCAGAGAGAAAAACAGAGTTGTATTTTGCATAAAGCAGAGTAGTCAGATGGGGAAGAAAAGGATCCGCAGTTGGAGTGGAATAGTGAATGACAGAGGAATAAAAGAACAACCTAAGGACAAAGAAAGAATGAAAGGAAAAATGAGATTTGAGTATAATGAAATGGCAGAAATTCTAATTACACTTTCAGAAAACTCTCAGCATTGGATTTTGCTCTCTTGCTGCTGTGCTGCCCATCATCTGTCTTCTAGTCCTGACTTTTCCTCCAGTAGGACGAGAGAATAGGGGAAAGCAGTCTGAAACCCCCAGAGAGACCAGATTTTTCCTGTCAGCCTCAGCTTACTTGAATATGACACCTTTGTCCTGCTGTATTATTTGATAAATGCAATGTATTCCGCTCTTTAACCCTGACCAATCCTAAACCCACAAGTAAACATGTCAAAGAATTTAGATATGACATAGGGTTTATGTATTTGAGTCTAATTAAACCACATTTCAGAATAAGATATATGTTATATCAAATTTCTAGTAATTCAAGTTAAGAGTTTATGTGTGACCATATAAAATAAATAAAAAGACTAATAATTTTGTACAGTGGTGCTTTTCCCATTGCTGGGGCTAATGTGGTGTGATCGGTTTGGATCATTCTGTAACCACCACTTTGTGTGTCGCGGGGTCAGTAAAATGAGAGGGGTACGCAATTCACACTTCATTTTTACACCTAATTAATTTATAGTACTTGTTTGGAAGCCAGACTTGTTGCAAAGTTGTTTGTTTAGAACTTTCATGTGCTTCTCACTTGCAGATGTCCTATAAGCATGAAGTGCACACATAAAAGCTAAATCTACGCAATTTGGTATTAGGAGAGTATTTTTAATATGTATTGTCAGTTACAGAGCCCTCGGACAAGAAGAAAAAATGAGGCAAACTGGGATGAAGAGTTAGGTACTGATTAATCATGACGGCGTGGACAGAGACAAATGTTCTCCTTGAGGAGCTGGATGGCGAAAATGGATAGATGAAAGTGCCGCATAGGTCAAAGATAGCTCCTTATCTGTTCAGCTTTTCCTCTTCTGAGATGGTATTGCATTTATAGCATTATTTCAAGTGCAACTGGATTAGACTGGTAGGAATATAATATAAACCGAAGTAATGCTAAGCTGTGCAGAATGGGTAATTCCTGCTTGCATTATGTGGACTATCTGCAGAGTTAGCTGGATTGACAGTGTTGCCTGTTTGCAGCAAGGTTTCTCTTCCTCTTTTGCCCAAGGAGATTTATAACCACAGTCCCAGAACATTGCACTGTGAAGGCCTTATGGAGAGTCAGTTTAACACATGCTCGTATTGTTTCATTTTGTCAGACTCTTTCTCTTTTTTTCCCACTCACTCACTCTCTGCTTATGTAGGACAGAGCATGTGTATAGATATATTTTCAGTGTATCGGTCCCCGGAAAGTAGAATTGGAGATCATCCAAGGAACAGATTGCCCCACTTTCACGTCCTGCAAAATTGGAGCGGCCAAACTCTGTCCTCTAAATCCATCCCTTTGACTGGGTCTCCACCCTTCAGTCTCCTTCATAGCACGAGGGATGGAGAGCCATCAAGAACACTCGAGGCCTACTCCTGCCTCAGAATGGAATGAGGCACTAACATGAGGGGAGAGGGCGCTTAGTTTTTCTCTGAATGGAGCAGCACTAGCCGTCAGGTCTGGGGGGTGGTGCTCTGAAGCTCTCACTGGGTTTGTGGAGGAAGGGCTATCCTGTATATAGCATGTTGACTTATAAATCACCAAAGGACAGAGAGATGGCTTAACGATTTAAAGTTTTGACGCCAATTTTTTTTTAAAGGTAGAAATTAGATTAACATTTTTTTAAATCTTATTGAGAAATCATGTATTTTCAAATGGAGTAGGAATGCACCAACAGGACTTGGACTTTTGAAGCTGTAATTTAATCATCGCCTGACAAAATCATGAAAAGTGTTTAAATGACAATTATGGCATCTCTGATTAGTTATACTGGCAGAAGACTATACATGTCATTATTTCAAATACACATCCAAAGCTTACATTTTTAATTGCAAAAGCCTGTTAATCAGCAATGAAGTGGATAAATCAAATAAAAATTACCCTCGCCTTCTATTCTCTGTGCCACAGCTCAATCCTTTCAATCCCCAAATCAAGGACCTTCTTTTTATTTTCTCCCGGGAAAAAAATGAACATGGTTTGCCACATTAGTTACGCAATACTCGCCTAAAGGTCCGAGCACGTGTGCAAGGGCACGCACGAACACTGCCATTCACTTTAAGCACTGTTAGCTCCGGTTCTTTTTTTGGAACTCCAAGAACAAACTACAGAAGTCGTTTACAATACAAATGAAATTTATTCCAGTCACAAACAAAGTATTCAGCGCTGGACACAATGTGACAGTGGTTGAAGAGGACCGCTGGGAAAAAAGAGCGCTAATTCCCGCGTGCAGTTCACAGACACTGTAGAACCTCTACTTACGATAGCCTAAACATACAAATTTTCCAAGATACGAAGTAAAATTTGATCTAAATATTCGATTCGACACCCAAAGTCATAGAAAAAGATATATAAATTATAAAAATTAAATAAGAATAAATAAGCTAAGTTAGTTTAAAGTTCACGTAGTTACGGTACGCACTGTATCTCCGTCACCACCTCTACCTCCACACCGACCGTCTCCTGCATCGCTAAGTCTATATTATATGAATTACACTGTATTCTTATGGGAATATTTGAACCAACATATGAATATTTTAACAAACGAAGTAGGTCCCGCAACAAAATCAATTACAAAAGGCTGGACTTCACGACCAAGTATCATTGGCCAGTTACCTCTCATGTGACCACGTCAGCTTCCTGTTCACATGATTGCAGAATGTAAAGGGAAGTGAATGGGTGTGGTAGTGGGCATGTACCTAACGCAGCATTGCTGATTGGTAGATTTACCACAGGTATCAGTGTCTGGTACCGTCAGAGAGACGGAGCAAAAGCCAGAGAGAGAGATAGAGAGAGAGAAAGAAAGAAAGAACAGAGTAAATACTATCATAAAATGAAATAACTAAAAGCCAATTATAACAGCACCACTCAAATGTATCTGTCCTGGAAAAAAAACATATCCATCAGAGAGGAGCATGAAGACTCAAACCAGTCTTCCCAAGCTTGGCTGGCAGTCTTGAGTTGATCAAAGTGGGCTATCTTTCCCCTCCGAGTGGATATAATTGGGTCAGGTTGAACGTGCACTGAGGGCTTTGCTTGGGCTATACTTAGCTGGATAGGCTGGGAGACCTCAATACAGCACAGATTTAAGAGTGAACATCCCCTGTGCTATTTTAAAGTCTTCTCCTAAACATTTATGTGGTTGCTAAAACACAATAGAGATTCCTGAAATGTTTTTTTCTACCTTTCACTATTTCCATCCCATGCCCTAGTTTCTGAGTTGTTCCCTTGTGAATCTGAGAGAAATGTAAGATAGTTTAGTATCTCATCAAGACATTTTTCTACTACACCATCAACTTCTCAGGTGAAAAATATATTTCAGGAAGTTGTCGCAACTGTGTAAGAATCTATTGCGTCAGCATCTCAGCTCGGGGTGGCGGTGGTGGTTAGCCTCAAAGCAAGAAGGGGAAGACTTCTGTGTGGAGTTTGCATGTTCTCTGTCTGTGTGGGTACTTTTCGGGTTCTCCGTCCAAAAACCTGCATGTTAGTTTGATTGAACATTCTAAATTGCCCTTAGGAATGAGTGTGTGTGGTTGTTAGTCTTTGTGTGGACTGGACTGGCGGACAGTCCAGAGTGTACCCCGCCTCTCGCCCATTGACCTCATGGATAGGCTTCAGTCCCCCCGCAACCCCATTAGGGAATAAGGGGTTCAGAAAATGGATGGATGGATGGAGCATCTCAGTCTTTATGACCTCAATATCATGACTGCATATCGTAGAATATGATATCAAAGTTTAGTATATTATGACCAGTTCGAATGTACAGATATTTGCATATTTTAATTTTATAATGAGTTCCGTATTCTCCAGCTATGAAGCGCATTAAACATGTCAGGAAACCAAAGAGTTCAGAAGCAACTGATTAGCCTGTTCCTCAAAAGACAAAAGAGGAAACGCAGCAGGAGAAAAAAAAAAATTTTTGACACACAAAAAAGAATATGTAGAATTCCTTACAACTCAGTAATTACCAAGCATTTTTTAGTTCTTAGATTTGTCCCACGGCTTCCATTTAAACATCTCTGGCCTCAAATACAAGGAAAGCAGGCCACACACAAAGTGGTCAGACGTACAGAGATGGGCACAAACTCACATCTTTATGATGGACTTCATGGCAGGTAAACACCCACAAACAGACTGTCCACTAGTGACAGTTTCACTTACCTTGTCCATCCAGTGACTTAAAGGTAACACTGAGAAACAAAAGTCGACAAGTTGCTAAATGCTGTTAGACATGGCTGCCAAATCGAGGACCATGTCGAGGCCTATCAGGCCCCATAACAATTAGTCCAGCCTCTGTTTCATGAAGGCCATTTTGTTAATCAGACAAGAAAACCATTCACTCTTAACCTTTTCTGTGATTCTGCAATCTAAATAGCTTAAATGCAATTACTGCTGCGAATTCCAAATAAAGGTTTTTATAATACACCTCCTTAAGAGTAGGATAACGGACAGGGTTCATTCTGAGGAACTTGTGTGCAGTATTTAGTTCTCTCCTCTGCCGTCATTAGATCGCATGTGAGTGATTTACAAAGCCTATATAAAAGGACATGAAACACAATATTCAGCCGATCAATGAATGTGAAAGGGACTGAGCTAGCATAGTACGTAAGGTCCAACTTGTGTTCTTCTTTGATGGGTCCCACCAGTGTTTTCTTAATCAATCAATCTATCTATCTATCTATCTATCTATCTATCTATCTATCTATCTATCTATCTATCTATCTATCTATCTATCTATCTATCTGTCAATCAAATGATCAATCAATCTGTTATAGTTTATCATTTTGCAGCTTCCTGTACAATGAAATTACTTTTTCATTTCCTACTGGAAGCACATCTTTTCTTTTTTTCTTTGTAAAGTTTCCTTAATTACTGTATATACATTCCTTGACTTGAGCCTAAGTTGCTGGTTCGCATAGCTGTGTGTATTTCATTAAGTGTTTCAGTTTGCAACTTTCTATTTTTAAAGCTTACAGCAATCCTCCAGATCTTCCCCTGGGGGAAAACTCTCCATATGTAATAATGAAAAGCCTGCAGAGTAAGGGGAAACAGATCTTAACTCACACTTCTTCTTCATAAGCACACAAATCCGATTCCACTCATTTTTTACTAACATTTAGGGATTCATTAAAAATTGTGTTTGTGTGCTGTGTTTTATCATTAAATAAATTTCTGCACTCTGCTGTTTTTCACAGCTCCATAAAGTTTAATCCTAATTTAAGACTCCTGAGGGACTGATTAAGGGAATATTTCTTGTGAGTTTTGCATCTGTGCTTTATAAACACAGCAGCTTGCAGCTTATGGAGGCGGACTGTTGTCCTCCAGCAGTGAGGTGTCAATGAAAAGTTTCCCCAGCGTATCTGTCCTACGCCCTACATTTCCTTCGCACTGATCTCCGGAGAACTGGTGGTGTGTAGAGTGCTGTCACATCTGCATCACTGACCGGCCTGTTTATTGACTCCTGTTCTTCCTGCAGTGATCACAGAAGGCAGAACAGGACCAGACAAGAGCGATCAGCCAGAGGCATCACAGGCTGGGGTTGGAAAAAGAAGGCTGCTGTGGCGTGAATTTTCAGAATCAGACACTTACTATACACCTCCTGAGACCTATCAGACTGTTTGGCCAGTTGAGGGTATATCACCTCTTTTATGTTCCAGTAAATTGTTTCATGATTCTATTCTCTTTTGGCATAATCTCCCAGTCCCTTTTACGTACAGATAAAGTCCACCAGCTCTTTGTTCCATTATGATCAATTGTTCTGTGTTGTAAGGGAGTCATTAATCTTCCTGCGCCCACTCTGCCGTAAATTGCCCAGTTTGTTTATTTTTCTCTCTTTTCCAAATTAATTCTCCGTGGTGCAATTCTCCAGTTGGAAAATATGCTTTAAAGCCACTATTGGTTGCTGTGCATTAAAATATGTGTGGCTGGTCTGAGGAAGACTCAATTAAGTTGTGTAGGATGAAAGGGTGCGAGGCTGAGACACAGCACTGGTGCAGAGCCCCAGTTAATACTTTAAAATCCTTTTTCAACCAGGCCTGGAAATAACTGGATTTATGCGTGCAGATGCATGTGTATGCAAGACTTTTCTCTGGGCTCCTTAGAGGGTTGCCACCTTTCCACCAGCTGAGAAAATATATACAGCAAACAGGCTGTAAGACAAGTCACAGCTGAACAAGTGTGTTGAACGTGGGTGTTGATGAGTTCCCACTTGGCTTGTTTCACCTCTTTATCTCATATTTTCGTGGTTGAACTCATGCACCAAGCATTTGCTAAATTGTCTGAGTGGTATTGATGAAAGTATTACATAAACGTAGGCTTTGCATTAGTGTGACAATATACCGTATCTTCCAAAGCTCCATAATCATCTATATAAATCGTCCCTTTTTTCCTCTACAGGCCAAGCAGCCGATCAGAATCTGCAATCCCAGTGCATAGTGAATATGGACTGTCCCTATTGGCCACTGGGGATTCAATTATATATATATAATGATGGATTCAGCATATGTTGCATCTTCGCCCCGGACTCCTATTAGTTTCAAAGAAATATCAAGTGAACATACATTTGAACTGATTTTTCATGATTTGCATTAACTTCAAACAAATGTATCCACACAGTTTCATTATAAATTCTTTAGGATGCGTTTAATCAATTCATCTGGCTTTTCTGAAGTAATACACACACACCCACTTCAGAGTTTTTCTGAGTCTGTGATGTCTGCCTTGTCCTTTCATTTCTTTCTGTCGCCCTTTGCTCTTCCTCCTCACCTACATAAAACATGTGAACCAGACCCCCACCTGCCCATTTCAGCAGCACTCACTTCTTGTTGAAGCTTAAAGCCAAAGATATTGTTTTGTCTTTACGCTGAACTTCTTATTTTCCATTCATTTTCACTTCAGAGTTCATACGCATAATGTCTGCATTGCTGCCATTCATTTACTGTATTACATCTATATAACTTGTTTTGAAGGACAGAGATTCTGTTAAATTCCACTCAAAAATATAGGCACCAAGTCGGATAAAGGTAGGACAGTCAATAAACATGATAAAGTACATACCTGTCAATCTTCAGATGAGCCGGTGTAATTCCTTTTTTGTATCTGCAGACACCTCCTCGATAAGCCACAAAGATAGTGCAAAAGGGACCAAGGTTAAAAAAAAACTAGAGAGAGATCCTCCTGATAAAACAGATGAAGATAAATAAAAAGTGATTTGTTTTCTCCCCTTTCAAAAGCACATTCTCTTGCCTTCACCTCTTAAGATATGCATTGATGTGAGGCAGCTTCAGCTGCTGTATTGTGCAGCCTCTCTTTCTCTTTTTCACTCACACACATGCACACTCTTTTACCTCCTCTAAGCCCTGGTATTGTTGCTCTCTCTTCCTCTCTGTCTCCAGCACACGCACATGCACGCGCTCTCCTGTCTCTCTTCAGCTACTGAACTGATCCCTCTCCTCAGCTCCCTTCTTCCTCTTCTAGTTCGGACTGATCCCCATCTATCTGCTTTCTTTCTTTCTTTCGCATCCAAGTGTTCTTCTGTTCAATTACCTCTCGTTTTCTCCATTACTCTGCCCGACTTTTTTTTTTTATATTCCACTGTTCCCTCATATTCCAACCCCTCCACTTCATTATTTCAACCATTCTATCAATCAAATGCTCTGGTCGTATGATATGATTCCCAGTTGCCACCCTTTTATCTGCTCCCTGCTTATGCACACTGGGGATGTGTTTGTGGACTTCACAGTTTCCCTCGTCTCTGTGATGCCCGGGGAGGTATTTTGTTTATATGAATAAACAAAAAGCAAAAAAAAACAAAACACAAATGTTTATGGGCATTGATACATCTATAGGTTTAGCAACAGATCAAAAGAATGTAGACAGATTCTGCATGTCATTACGTCACTGAGCAAAGCCTGTTGACTTTGAACAGGCTTTTAAGACGGCATCTTCATTTTGTTTTCTAAGCTCATTTGCCGGGATATATTGTGCTGTGACTGTCGCCCCACTCCTAGAACTGCAAAGCCGAGTAACAGTTTGTCTGCTGTTCTCATCAGATTGAATATTACATTTAAAGAAACTCATCACAATACATGTTGTCTTTGCCCTGAATGATCCACAGACACAGATTTATTTTCTGATTGAATCCTACAAAAGCACAACTGTAGGTACTGTATGGGGTTTAAATAAGCAGCCTCAAATGACTCGTTTGAAGATGTAAAAAAAACTATTTCAATCGGCACCAGACACAATTCTTGTAGCTTAATTGAGGAGCGAGCCTCAGTGTCTTTTTTAAATAAAAATGTAGTGTCCATTTGTGAGAAGTCATACCTCAAGTGAGATCCATCCATCCATTTTCGCAACTGCTTATTCCCTAATGGGGTCGCAGGGGGACTGGAGTCCATCCCAGCATTCAATGGGTGAGAGGCAGGGTACACTCTGGAGTCCAGAGTCCAAAGTTGGTCCTCGAGGGCCGCTGTCCTGCAGGTTTTAGAAGTCTCCCAGCTTCAACACACCTGATTCCCATGTGTGTGCGATTATCTTCTTCTCTTTTTTTATGGCGGTTGGCAAACAACTTTTAGGTGTATTACCGCCACCTTCCAGATTGGAGTATGGATTCGACAATCTATTAAATTCTTCCTAACACACCCGTTTTTCTTAAAAAATTGAAAACACTCCCAAAAACCACATCCCCAGACGACCTCTGAAACAAATCCCCAATATCCAATTTTATTTTATTCCTGCCCAACTCCCTACATAACCTCTCTTTGTGTGTGATTATCAGACTTGTGCAAAGCCTTTGAACTGATCCACTTCATCAGAATCAGGTGTGCTGAAGCAGGGAAACCTCTAAAACCTGCAGGAAAGTGGCCCTCCTGGATCGGAGTTGGACACCAGGGGACTGTCAAACTCCAGTCCTCGAGGGCCGCTGTCCTGCAGGTTTTAGAGGTAACCCTTTTTCAACACACCTGATTCACATCAAAGGGCCATTAGACAGGTGCAAAGCTCAACAATGTCCAGAGGAGATCCAATTTAATAAGAATCAGGTGTGCAGAAGCAGGAAAATGTCTAAAACCTGCAGGACGGCGGCCCCCCGAGGACTGGATTCTGACACCCCTGGTGTAGAGTTTGCATGTGGATCTCATTTGGGGTTTCTCAAAGCAGCTCATCGTAAAACACTTCTTTGTGTTATTTGCACAAGTTGTCAAACTGTGGTTCAATTTCACAAACTGGAAACGGAAAGAACATCTTGTTAAACCATGTTTACTCTGCAAAATCATGGTTTCCACAATGGCATAATGTAGGCAGGAGAAGCAGGATTGTCACTAGGTGTGTTTAGAACACAGTGTAGAACTAGACTGGTTTACCAAATTGAAAACAATAGTGTCACCCGCCACCCAAATGTTTCTTAACCCTTTAACATCAATACTTTTAAAAAAAGGGTTCCAGTGTTAAGAATGTGATTTATTTGATCAAGTATGAGAACAGTTTGATTTTTGCTGTCCACTTTTTTTTCTTATTTTAGTTGTATGTAAAATAAGGGTACTCTAATAAAACAGTTAATTTCCTGATCAACTGAAATGAACACAAAAGGCAGATAATGGCTATTGCCCCCGAGTCCTACTGGGCACAGCTTTGGGTTTAGCATCAATGCAAAGTGCATCCTGTAATAACACTCTGTGTATCCATTTCATTCTAGTCTCTATAATCTAATCTCTATAATGTGTGATTGCATGATATCTAAAAACTCACTGTGCATAACTGATGCCTTGTGAAATGTCATCTACAGTATATTAATGGTTTGTACAATGCCAGTAAAACTTAGTCTTCCAATGACTTTCTAATACATATTGGTATACGTCTATTTGCTTTACAATTTTTTAACTGTGCATAAATAGCGTCCAACAATACGTGTATATTTTGAGAAGATGGTGCTAGATTAATATGAGGCTACCTGTCTTTTGTTTCTCATCTTTAAAATGTATCAAATGTTGTGGGACTTTGCATTTCAACTATCTAGGCACGTTTCACAACCATGGTTATGCAAGATGGTTATAAAGTGCTTTGATATGACTATCCAACGAAATAGCTAACTGCTGCAAAACACAACAGTAAAAGTTAAAACACAATAAAAAATTACACATTTGGCAAGTTACTTGAGAAATTACACAATTTGCCTGCTGACATGTGTGACAATACGTACATTTGTATGATAACAGTTTCTTGTGCTTCCTAATTTACAATTTGGAGTGTTCTAACCACAGAGGGTCGTCATACTTTAGAGTTGCTTTTAGAGGCCTCTTATGAAGAAACCAAAGAAAGAGAGGTGGCTTTAATTCAGTAATGTGCACAACAGAACACTCTGTTACCCTCTAAGAGGAGATGTAGATGAATCAAACTACATTTGGGCTCTTAAGGGCACCATGTCACCTATTTGAAATACTTGATGAGCGCTCTTGTAGGTGTTCTCTTTTGGTAGTGCACCACTCTATGGTGTACATTCGCTCTCACTCTCATCGTCACTTTGCGCTTTCTCTTTGCCATTCAGTGTCCTTTTTTTCACAGACTACCTTTGTCCTGCCTTCTGTGTTAACCCCTCTAATGCCAAACACAAGGAGAGAAAAGTGGGTCACGGGCAGATGTAGCATTCAGCCGTAAGAATGTGATGGGTAGTTTTTTTTTCCGTCTTTTTAATGAGGGCAGTTTCTTTGTGGTTGATGAAGCTGGGTCAAAAATGAAAGGAAAGCCAAGGGCGAAATCAAAATGAGAGAGAGTACAGAGAAAGCACAGAGAAAGTAATGCTTTCGATCTTTAGATAAGTGCTTTGAAATGTACAAACAGTCCTGCATCATTCACAATTTTTTGCGTAATTTATCATAGATTTTTTTAATTTGAGGCCTGGTGCCACTCTTTTAAGGTAAACCAAGGCAGTGCTGGACTCTGGTGGCCATTTTGTGTAACTGAAACACCTCAACTAATTTTTAACAGCTGTTCTCTGTAAAGATCGGAGAACGATGTAGAAAAACTGCTAAAGGGACAGCTGACTAGTTTGCTGCTGAGATAGCTGTCTGAGCACACACTGAAGATTGAACACTTCAAAGAAAACAGAACCCAGGAACAAAACCAGAGAGGTTTCTTCACTGCCAAGAATCTGGTAGACAAACCAACCATGTTGCTTGCTGAACAGTTCTTCTTTTACACAACACTAAAAAAGCAGAAGTTGCTCACCCAAGGGCTATGCTATCTCCTCTAACACCCCAAACCCACACTGTCCTCAAGTGACTGCACAGCTCATCACAATGTTTCATAAAGGCTGTGTGTTATTGTTCAAAAAAACTTTTTTAAAGTGTTATTCTTGGAAGAATGACTGGGCAGGGGTGTTACTTGAATGATATGCAGTGTTGGCGTTTGATGTTCGTTTCAACCTAACACCTCTTTGTCCACTGGCCACCAAAAAAATAAAGTCTTATCTGGTTTCAGTTTCTGGGGCAGCTAAAAACAGTTTGACATGTTCAAGAGCTGTGACAGTTTTACCTTTAACAAAAGTTGCCTTGTCTTTTCCACAGCGAAATCAAAAGGCAAGCAAAGTGTGAAGTCCGAACGCTAAAACTTTCAAGATTAGAATCGTTGGTGCTTTGAATAAATCTGTGACCACAAGTCGGTACTTTTTGAAGATTACAATGTTTTTACAAGTTACAAAATGCTGCTGAAAACACCGAGGTTCAAAAAGCCATACACAGTCCAAGAACAAGTCATCACCAGCTCATATATTTGGTGATGACTCAGTGGTACTGGAACTTATCTTGTTATAGACATAGCTGCTCTTTCTTACAGTGTCACCTAAAAGCACTGAATTCTGAACCGTACATTTTCATCCGTCAAAAGTTGCTAGTGTTTTTTTCTTCCAAAAAAATTAAGAATCACATTTTTTTATTCAGTTCACGCCCAAATGCAAGATCTCCAACGGTATGTGACACCAGGCAGGGTGTTTCTGCTGTGTCATCCTCTGATGTTGTAGCGTACAAATACAATACTACACCACAACCCAGAAAACCTAACGATGTCCAATGGAATATAAGATGGGTAGAATTGGATGTTTGACACCTTTGCTGCCATAATGGGACAAATCTTTCGCTTTGATCACATTTAGACAAACATTAACTAAACTGTTTTAAAAAAAATATTTTAATCAAATTAATGACCAATTCTTTTATGATTATTCAATTTTTAAAAACGACTGACTTATAAAGCAGCTGCTGGGGACGGTGGGATGCAATTTTGTCTCCATCTTTTTTACTTGAACTTTCACATTCAAAAGACAGCAGTCATCTTGACAGTGATAAAACTGGTTGAATGGTGGGGTTGAAAACAACTAAAGACATCCTTACAAAGAGGAAAAGTACATTTGAAGTGCAGATAAGTTTGCAAAATTGTTTGTATTATTTTTCTCTGTTTCAGGCATTTTGTGGTTATCCTTCACCCCTCCCTGCCACACAACTTCCTCACCATAAATGAATATATGTCTGAGCTGCTTAGTGTCCGATCATTCCTCAGCGGCTCAGTCTGTGTGTTGTGTCACAAACTCTCTGGTCTCTGTTTTGGCGATGGGGGGAGGGAAATGTCTGCTGCTCTTGCCAGGTAAGACAGATCCACTGACACATGGAGTAGTGTGCCAGGTGTTTACAAGTTATATAGTTTATTTGTGCCGTGTTTTTTGTTCTGCTTTTTAATTTTGCTCTCATGTAGACATTTTTACAAGTAAATGTCCCATACCACATGGTGCAATGCAGGCGCTATTTATAAAGTTTATACATAAAGTCTATGTGCCGCATTTTTTTACAGTAAACTGACTGTAGTTTAATGAGTTTTTTTTTGTTCTGCTTTTGAATTTTGCTCTCATGTAGACATTTTTACAAGTAAATGTCCCATACCACATGGTGCAATCTAGGCGCTATTTATAAAGTTTATACATAAAGTCTATAAAGTGCTGAGTGAATTTCCGCTGCTGCAGAACTGTAGGGAGGCGGTTTTTGATGCCATCATCAAATTCTGCTGAAATGTGCCGCGTTTCTTACAGTAAACTGACCGTAGTTTAACGAGATGCGTTTCTCTTTCTTTCTGACTATAACAGACTTTGTGAATGACTGTTTGCATGGTTATGAGCGACACTGGATGGTTTTATGAAATGTAATTTGCAAATGTATATCATTACAAATTAAAAGGCAACTTCGTCCAATCAAGAACCAACACCAAAACTAACTAAATTAATTTACTATGATGATACATACACAGATAAGAGAGGAATTCACAAATATATACTGTAATATTGATACATTTTAAAAACTAAACCAATTTTAACAATGATGATCTATTCCAACCCAAAACTGAAGTATAAGTAATTCATACTTTTTGATATTTTATTAAATACATCAAATATGGTTTATTTTAATTCTGTTATAGGATTTCTACTCTTGGTGACATGTCAGCAAAAACCAAAAGGTAATTATTAACCTCTCCTGATGCGATAGAGTTTGTCTTTTCCCTTCCGTTGGTTTAATAAAATTCAATTGAATTGTTTCTTTACTTTTTCTAGTGACCATGTTACCGGATTTGAAGACGATCTTCTTTGGGGACAGGTTTTATTTGATCTGTAATAGTGATGCAGTCTCAGTGAAATGGTTCTTGAATGGCACGGAACAAGAATTTAGAGGGAAAAAACTGAAAATACCAGCTGCTGGTTCCAAAACCTCAGGCCTTTATGTTTGTGAGAGCAATGGACAAAAGAGTGAAGACTTCACGATCCAGGCCCACGGTAACAATGCTTAATGGACCCAATTCCTACTGTTTAAGTTTTTATTCTAAATTGAAAAAAATATTCATATAAATTCAAATTCATATAAATTCGTAAAAATTTTTTATATTTTCCCAACAGAATACACTCCTATTGCTTCACTCATCCTTTCGACAGGCCAGCCTGTGATGGAAAAAAAAGGCTCTGTTATCCTGACACTTGTAAATGATGACGGGATTGGTGGATGGAACTGCTGGGTGTTCAGGGGAGAGACAACTAAATTAATTAAATTGAATGTTAGAAATGACAGCGTGAGTGTTTCCTTTCAGCCCAATTCCCTGTCTGTTCCCGAGACCATTTTCTGGTGTTCCGACAAGACTAGAAAATACAGAAGTAACCAAATCACTATCAGAACCACAGGTATGTCTATAATAATAATCATTCATTTAAAATTATTGTTAAAGATATCTGTCTAAACAAGAAGAAAGAAGGACAGGAAAAAAAATCACTGTACAATTTGATTATATATTATTACAGATTACTGCAACATCCGATATCTTTAAATAGTAAATTGTGTTGAATTGTAATACTCATTTTTTTCAATTTTCTTTCAGAAAAAAGAGTTTCCCTGGAAATGTATCCCTTTCCTGCGTTAGATGGGGATAAACTGACTTTGAGGTGTCTTGTCTGGGGCACAAATCATGTTAGTAATGCTGAATTCTTCAAAGACAATTCATCCATTCAATCAGTTGATGGATCTACTTATGAAATTAAACAAGCAAAAGAATCTGAAGGGGGGAACTATAGGTGTCGTGCAAAGTTCAGATACGAAGACCAGACCCTACAGACTCCACATATATTGTATTCTGACGATCAAGAGGTGCTTGTCCAAGGTATGGAAACCGTACACTCTCTGACTTTGTCTGTCCTGTGCCATGGTTCCTTCATTTAATACTTTGTCTGTGTCATTCATTTAATTTCAGAGCAACCTCTAAGAGCCAAACTCACTGAAAACGGGGAGTGTTCTTGCCCATCATGTGCCGGTGGAATGTCACACAGGTTCTACAAGCACAACGGTGTGTCGTGGACAATGCTTGGTTCTAACTGGAAGCTAGACAGCACTGGTACTTATCAGTGTAGATTTGTGATGGATAGCATGAGGACTTTACCCAGCAGCTCTTTTGATTGTGAGCACCCGTTTTTTGGTCTTACCTTACGAATGGGGTCATTGTACCCCGAAAGGATTACTATCTATTCACTCAACCATTACCCAGTCTCTGAGAACAGTTTGGCCATGTTCTGTCTAATTTTTTATGTCTCTGTTTTAGATGGGGAGCCAGCAAATAAAAATCAATTCAACATCGTCATCATCATCATCATCGCTGCATTAATCCTTGTAGTCTCTGGGATATTCTTGGTAATTCATGGCAAGAGGAGAAATAGTAGGTCTGGGAACAATACGATTGGTGAGAAAATACTACCTTTTTTAAAATACTCTTTAAGTGCATGCTATGGCCACTTCTGATATTCACCATCACCTATGACTCTTGATATTTAGACGCGCATTATGAGGAAGTGGCACTGAAGACACGCGGGGATGAGAAATATGAAACTCTGGCAAAAGCGAAAGAGAGCGAGTATGACACAATTAATCCAGAGGCATCGGGGGAGCAGAGGAAAGGTGGTGAATATGAAGCGCTGAAGAAAGAGGGAATGCAGGAGGGGGTGTACCATAGTCTGCAGGCCCATGGAGGAGATGAGGGTTACGAAGCTCTGAAGAAAGAAGGAATGCAGGAAGGGGTGTACCATAGTGTGCAGGTTCATGGTGCAGCAGGAGGAGATGGGGGTTACGAAGCTCTGAAGAGAGAGGGAATAAAAGGGGACGATTACCAGACCCTGGAGACGTAGGAAAAGAAAGAGAAAGAGATGTGGATAGTGGCTGAGTAAAACAAAAACACAGGGCACAGAGCAATCAAGATAAAAAATAATGGTCTGAGTAGTTCTCATGAATGACATGTTTTTTCTTAAACAAAATACGTTTCAGTCCCAAAAGGGAAAATTTTCTGGTCAGACAAATTAGGCAGCACCAGTGTTTTTCATGCTCACTTCAGACAACAGGCAATTCTGGATCAGACTGTGAAAAAAGAGTTGTCAGCCTGAAGTATTCATTTTTTGTATCAATTATGTGATTAGCAAGGGGAAATGTGTTTACAGGTTAACAAAAATGAAAAATATCCAGCTTGTGACATCATCAGTGGGGAAAAACAATGACAAATCCAATGCATCTGCTTTCACACTTTTTCTATTTTCCATTTTATGCTGTAAAGGCAGCAAATTACAGTTTATTTGAAGGTATTCTGCTTCGATGATGCCAGTGCTTCTACTAATTAATCATTGTACATACATATATCACAATATTCCACAAGTTTATCATAGAGATCAGGATTTTTTGAAGAGGCATTATTTCCCATGTGTTGCAAAATGTCACTTCTTTTGAAGATTAGCAAATACAAGCATTTTGCAACAGCATTACCATGTAATTCCTTTCTGTTTTGTGGAAAGATTAATATAACTGCACGCTTTAAAGCCCTATTTAAACCATTGATATGCTAACTACATAAACTTGTAGATGTATTGCCTGCTTACTGTAATGTATTCTTCATTCTGAAATAAATCATTTTTATTAATCAGTTTACACATTTGGTTTTGTTTTGTGCAAAGGTATCCTATCAGTCTTTATGTAACTATGTGTCATTCATTTTCCACGGACACTGGGTTTCTCATCCCTCAGTAAACCAAACAATTGCACAAAATAACTAACAGCAAAACCAAACAAGATGCAAACTGAAATGAACCACTCACCCAAAGACAGGTGGAAAATCTAAGAGTGTTAGTTGATGGATTTTTTTCAACACAGTATCTTCAACAATCTATGAAAGCAGACAAAAGGGGTGGAAACCACAACATGGTGGTAAAGAGAGTTATGCAATTAAAGAATATAAGGACAATACGTAACAATATTTCACTACCTTTTTAAGCCAAATGTTTCCAAGTCTATTACATATCTATGTAGGGCGGCGTTGTGGTGGTTAGCACCATCGCCTCACGGCAAGACTATGAAGAATGGTATGACCAGGGAACTAAATGTTAATGGTGCAATAACTGCTGCAAGAGAATTTCTTGAAAAAGGGAAACAGCTTGGCAAGTGTTTTAAATTCTAAGAAATGACAATCTCCATCTTGTAGACAGACTCAAACAATGAAATGGAAAAGTTCATTTCTTCTTTTTGGCTTCCAGACTTAGATATTTAAAAAAGAAATTGCTTGAAAAAGATTTGATGATTTGATCTCCAAAACCAGCAGTGAGTTGAGCTGTGTCTCTGCTCACAGACTGCTGGTCGATTCGACCCTCTTGGTATGTGAAATAAAAGGTGGGAGTATCTGTGTTGGTACTGGGAAGAAAGAACTATGAAGAAAAAAATGCAACTTAACTTGGTTTCGGCAGTGAAGTCTTTCAGTGGTTTTCATACGCAAGCCAGTGTTCCAGCAGTTGGGGAGTTTTACTTCTGCCTTTGCTCCGAAAATGGTTTCAGCCTTGCGCTAAGGTACAACTTATTTAAAGATACCTCCTTCCTCTTTTCCTTGCTGAGTTCAAAGTCTCAGTATAGGTCAAAGGACGAAAACACACTGGCACAATACAAGGAGAAACCAGGTGAACACAATCAGGGATTAGGGGAAATGCAGCCTGAAACAAGGGGATGTACCTTTCAAAATAAAACAGGACATGACAAGACTAAGACATGACAGAACACAAAAAATCCCCCAGACGGGACATCCTCCTGTTTTGAGTCAGCGATCAATATCCATTGCTGTGCATTAGGAGTAACATGAAACGCCGCCAGAATGGTCAAAGGGCTGCTTTATATGAGCCTGAACATAAATAATGAAGGACTTTTTTTATGATGGAAGTAGGCCATGTAGGTCGGAAATTATAAAAAAAGGTACCGCACACAGATTAACACCTCTATATTTTATTATACAATGTTTTCACAGGTACATTATTTTTCTCACAGTTTTAGTTTACAGCCAACATATTAATTTATAATTAATTAATTAATAATAAATCAATGCAAAATGACAGGAACAATAAAAATTCTGACATTTCAAATTGACTCTTGAAACAGTACCACCCCATCACGTAAGAATGGTAAATTATCTTATATTAGTTGCCCATTCAAGAAGCTATATACATTTCAACATCCTCTAACAAAAATAAAAACTAACAGCTCATGAACAAGGAAATGCAACTGCTTTACTGCCGATTATTAGGCTTTTATTTGGATTGTCCTGGACCATCTACAGTCAAATTAAGCAAACTGTCGCAAATACCCACCTTAAAAGCAAACATCTTTCCCCTTCTGCCTCCACTCAGTGCTTTTAAGATTTTCCCTAGAGACAGAGACGAGAAACTAACTTGTGCTGGAGCTCACAGCAGTGGCACAAACTGCTTCTGTGAAAAATTGTACAACACTAGAACCTTACTGAAGCATGTATTGAATGAAAAGCACATTGAACAAAATTTAGATGCTTGATCTGGAAGAGAGCAGTTTCAAGGATCAAAGTCAGACAAGCTAAGGGTTTTAAAACTAAAACAGGATTTGAAAAGATTTAGTTATTTTTTTGCTCACAGACAGGCTGGAGGCTCCGCTACATCATGTTGCGTTTTTTTCCCCACAAAAAAAGGATTCCATCAACTTCACATACATCTTCAAACAGTAATTGGTGTTCATTGTTTTCTCAGTGAGTAAGTCAACCAATACTACAGAAAATATTTTGTTGTATTGGCACAATGCTTTTATTCAATGTGTGCAGATTAAGGTGAATAATGAACACTGCCTTCAGGAGAAACATTCCTGTCCTAACTTCTGCGGATTGTAGATTCTCCGCATTGCATGTTCTGAAACAGTTCACGTGACATAGATGTGACTGTGAATTAGCAGTCTTTGATATTTAAAATAGAAACGAGAGGCAACTCAATTTCATGCCAAGACTCGTCAGTGAATATAGAAACTTCTACTATTGTTTAAACATAAAAGGAAGTCACATCAGGCCTAAAGTACAGCCCTCCTTCAACAAAAAAAGGCTACAGATTCCTAAAACACCCAAGATAAAACATTCAATCACACACAGTCACACATTTTACATCTACTAATGTCTTCATCCCCCTCGTGCAGTCCCTCCGAAATCAGTTCAGTGATGTTATTTTTGTCAGAACTTCTGAGAAATGCGCCTTTCAGCTCTCTGTTTTCAATCCACACCTCCAAAGGGCCATCGGGCTGTGACTCCACACTGTTGGTAGACTGTTTGTGCCTCACTACGAGGTTGTGTGTGGCTTTATGTTCAATCTTGTTCGCCCTCTCCTCCATAAAGATAATTGTTTGTCCCGGCTGGTTGGACGTACTCCTCAGTTTTGTCCCAGTCTGAGACCCAGCCTCCTCCCCCTCCGCCATTGGGATCTGATGCCGGGTTCATGGCTCCATAACCTCCTCCACCACTGGTGCGGTACAGCTCCTCTGTCTCATTTGCGAGTTCATCCTCATCCAGGATGCCGCATTTCTCATCACTCAGCTCCTCCGGCTCCGCCCACGGTTGTTTCTCACCAGATGCAAAAAGACCTGGGGAAATTTGGTTCATTTTCAGACACCGCTGACTAAAAATACACAGGAACTGATTTAACTGAACTGATTCAACTGAGAAAGGCACACTGACTTATATTGACTTCGAATTAATATTCGGGCACAAAAGCGGGAAAATGTACACACCATAGAATATGACACCTCCATAATGAACCAGTGAGGCAATGAGAAATACACCTTGCCACTCCTCTCGTGTCTGTCAAAAAGAAATGACAAAACCAAAAATTAAGAAGAGATATGTGCATAAACAAACCCTGCTGGGACTTTGAAAACACCACATTCTGGAGTCTTAACATAGCAACATATTTGTGTATAGTTTTTGTTCATGAACTTCAAGTTAAAATATTGAAATTCTCTTACCACTAAATTAAATGAACGTTTGATACTCTTCTATAATTCTCCTGTCTCGCATAAAGCTTTCATAAATGATGTAGGATCACTAAAATCTTTCCGAAACAAATTTCTCCATGAAATTTAAAGTGCATCTCAGGAGAAATAAAGACACCTTTTTCCATCTGGACATAAAAATGTCAGGATAGAATATCACATTTAAACTGTGCATTTGAAATGATAAACCTTTGAGAATGAGAGAACATTGAAATGTATGATTTGGACTACCTTATGCTTCGTCATGGCACCAACTATAAGAGGGCAAACCATGCCGGACAGAGTTCCCACACCATTGGAGATACCCATGAGGATGCTGGCATATCGTGGTGCAATGTCCAGATGGTTGACATTAAAACCTTATGAGGAATAAAAAACACAGCCAGTCAGCTTTTAGGTGCTAAAACAATTGCTATGATAGTTCGTATTTTGTATAACACATTACATATCACCTGAAATGGCAAAACCAGAGAAACCCACAGCCATGACTAAGAACGAGATTGCAACGCCTTTCGTGTGAGAGAAACCAACTACCAGCAGCAGGGTGGCCTCCATCCCAAAGCCTGAGGGCATACAGAAAAAGAAATAATAGGTTTAACATGTTCCTTTACCACTGAATTACAAATTTGATTCCCTTTTTAACCTTGTTATAAACTAAATTTGGCACGCAAGTTATGCTAAGTTGCCGAGAGATAGGCACGCTGCCTGCTTCGGTATGTCACTTTGGTATCTATTTCTCTGTAGTTCAAAAATAGCAGTTCGAGGGAGGGTGTCTGCTCGGCACTGAGTCATCAGTTGCTTTCTGCAAACATGTTCTCATCAAAGCTCGCATTTTTCTATGATGAAACTTTCTATGACTAAGCTGCAGAAAAGACTTCACTTTAAAAGTTCAGTAAATTCATGCCATGTTAAATCATTACAATCTTAAATCTAAAGTTATGAATAGACTACCTCATTACTGTTGACATGAACAGAGGATAAAGTCCCTTTTTTTAAAAAGGCCATGAAAGGCTGGTTGAAGTGACTCGAAAAACGTTGAGTCGAACATAGAAAATCAAGTGTCAGACTTTTTTTTGTATGTGCTTTTGAGTATGAACCAGCGACAAGTTCCGCCCTGCCAGAAAAGCAGGATTTATTTTTTTGGGGGGGGAACCCGAAAACTGATTTTGGTTCATTCTTACCTCCGCAGTTCATGAGTTTCCTGACATTGGTGGTGGTCATGATATGATTGGAGCGTAAATAGTCAGCCAGTTGGCCACCGATGGGCACAATGATTGTCATAACCAGATGGGGGAGCGCCGAAACTATGCCAACCTGGACAGGCGAGTGAAAATGTACACGTAAAGACGACTCCAGCTAAACTTCTGGGGAATTTCCAGCTTCACCAATAATAAGGAGACTTCTTGACGATGAACACGGTTACAGTGTTTGCCTTCTATTACCTTGCTTATTTCAAATCCAAAAACCTCCTCAAAGTATGCAGGCTGGCTGATGAGGAGCAGGTAGAAAGTCCAGCTTCTGCAGAAATTAGCCACAATGATGGCGTAGACGGGCATAGAGGTGAAGAAGGCCCTCCATGGTGTGTTGAACTTCTGCAAAACAAAAATACCCATCTTAATTTAGCAACTTAACAGCAATGCAATGAGTTTCTAGTTGGAGGTACTTTTCCAAAACAAAGAATCATCAGAGATGAGTGATGGGATACACCCTTCATTTTATATGCGACTCAGTTTGTGCTTGTGCATCGCGTCGGCACATTCTCTCAAATGAGATCACATTGTGAGTTTAATGTTTAGAATGAAACAATAAAAACCTGCCAGCACATCAATCCTCCACACCGTCCACATGCTTTTGAAGAAATTCAAGTATCGACATCGTTTTACTTTACACGGCCTGGTGTGGGTCAGTGCCTGTACTACACTGTGTGTGAGTGATTCGCTGACCGTTATTGACTGTTGGGACGAATTGCCAATGCTCTCCTCAATATAAGTCCTCTCCTCTTCAGTAATGGTGGGATGCTTTGCAGGGCTTTCATATGACACCAGGATCCAGAAACAGTACCACATGACACCAAAAGTTCCTGGGGGGGAAGAAAAAAAAAGAAACTGAAGAAGCTGCATTGAAATGCAGATTTGTTGAGTACATTTTCATCAGTTTCTGAATCTTTTTTTCTCAGAATTTGACTAATTCTTTTTTTTTCAATTCGACTGCTTGTTAATGAATATAATCCAAACAATGATCTGATTGTCTCTGAAGTCTAAAACGTTCTTTAGTCTTTACAAAATGGGAAGCAATGTCATGTGCATGAGACATTTCTTTTATTTGCAGTGGTGGTTGGTTGTGGTTTTCCTGTCCTTGCAGTGTTTGAAACATGGCTGTGCATTTCAGGTGTCTCCATTGTACTTAATTTGCACTTATCACAAACTGTAATTGTGGCATTACATTACATGCATCTGTCAAGAATCTGTTGCATACCTCTACTGTAGAAAATCTATTATTTCCATAAGGTGAAAGTTTTTTTTTCTAATAATTGTTCTCTCTGAAATTATTTTTGAATCATTACAAGTCGAAGGTCTCTTACCATAGACATAAAAGACGGATGACCACCCTGAATACTGAACTAGGATTCCAGCAAGAGGCATTGCAATCACAGCACCTGCATAAGAACCTGAAAAAGGAAAAATAAACAACTGGTGGTGTGTTTAATGCTTGATGAACTGTGTGTTTAATGTTCTATGTATAAATCTAGCTGTTCAGTTCATTTAAAGCGAGCAAATGGTCACTTTTTGGAGACTGAAACCAGCAAATATTTTGTAATTATCGCTTAAGGCAACTGGGGACATTATGGTTTTATAATAACTATTCCTGAGTCATTCTGAAAGACAACATGACTGATCAACAATTTTGGACTGAACTCTGTGGCAATTTACAGTAGTTATGGCATTTTACAGCTTTAAGAAACACTGGATATTCTAAAATAAAATGATGAGAGGTAGGCACAGTGATGTTGTACGCACCACAAAAGGCTGTTGTTGCCAGACGACTTCTTTCAAGAGGGGGTGCCCATTTTGCCCAGATACCATGACAGGCAGGATATGACACGCCCTGCAAGATGGCAAATTATGACCGTAACACGGTTTGCAAAACAAAAAATAGCCTCTGTAAGCTTACCAAGTCAAAAAGAAGAGTCATTCACCTCAACAAGTCCTTGAAATATCCTGACAATGATCACACAGCCAAAGTGCATGCGTGCTGCTGAAGGGATGAGCATATTCAGGCATGAGGTGGCCACAATGGCAAAGCCAAACACTCTGAGAAAGAAAAAGAATAAGAGAGAGCAGATTTTAAGAGCAGCAGAAACCTTTGCATGCAACATAGATAAGATACTGGTGAATCAGCACACCTGTTTGCTGCAAACTTTTGGCAAATGAACCCCCCAGGGATTTGGGTTACAATGTATCCCCAGAAGAAAGAGCCATGGATCATTCCCACGGTTTCTGGATCCCAGTCGAACTGCGCTTTCTGTGGGGACAGTGAGTCAAAATCATTCATCTGCTCATGTTTTGACTCGGGCAAAGGGCCAAAGAGGTATCTGAGGAACAGATGATACGGTTACAAATGACGGGCACTGGCGGAAGCTCTGTCGAAGAAACCAAAGACGAGAGGATGGCCAACACTGACACCTACTGAGGAATCATCAGAACTCCTCCACATGTCATTTCAGTGTAAAGCCATCACCCTGAGCTGCTGTGTTCAAGCCTCCGATTTCACGTCCACCACCTCATCCCGTTACGTTATGTGTCACAATCGAAACTGCTCTATAATGAGTATTGAACATGTTATGGTGCTTGCCTACAGCGGTGATGCTGCCACTCACCACAATGACCTCCTTGTTGTCTCTGAAGATGGTGTGGCTGTTTACCATGCTGACAATGGCCACGCCCAAGTTACATCTGATACCGAAGGAGATGCAGAAACCAAGGCCAGAGAGGATGGCTATGATGTAGCGCCTGGGCAGGCCAAAGCACGTACAGTCCACCACTGGCATCTCCTTCTCCTCCACCATCTCCGGTCGGCCCTCCGCCGACAACTCGATAGTCTCGCCATTTTCTTGTTTCTTCTCGAGCGCTCTGTGTGGAAGAGATTGGCAATTGTGATACGTTCGTTCTCAAGTCAGGTTGCTTTGAAAAAGTCTATACAATCTTCTGTGAGAGCGTAGACATTAAGTCTTGATATGAGCATATCAGGATGGCTTGGTGGTTTACCTTTAGCCAAAAATCCTTTTCGGTGTGACTTTATACGTTTCTTACTTAATGCTGGAAGATTTTGGGCCCATGCATTTTAATTGAATTAAGGCTAAAAGATGCTTTCTCATTCATGTTACCATATAGATTCTTTCATGCACACTTTAAAGCTCTTCCCACATAAAGAAGACGTACTAAACTATTATTGTTCAAGTGGTGGTATTTGACACTGGTTAAAGACTTGATTGTCTCAAAGTGTGATTTTTTTCATTAAGCACTGAAAGTTTTTTCAAGGAGTGAAACGATTGAATCATCAACAGGACATAGTGACAATTTCAAGATTATTTAGCATTATCATTTTTTTTTGTTCTAGTGCATCTTTAAAGGTACCTTTGATATTAAATCCACAAAATGTGTTAGAGTAAAGTATAGAGCATTACCATCATAACGAAAATCAAGTACAATACTAGCCCTGATCTTTACCTTCTCCCTACATAAACCAACAAACACGCACACGGTGCTTTTTGCTGAGGCAGACATAAATGTATTCTTTATGCAATTGCATAAAGAATACAGTTTCTTTTAGAGGTTTCAGTCAGTCGGTCTGACCTTTATCCAGCTCTTGCTGCAACAGTGAAACCAGACCCTGTTTTGAGGGCCTTGTTTTCTGAAACTTTTACCAGATGAAAGCCCGAATGTAGATATTCAGACAGTCTTTCTTCCTTTCAGTTTGGCTGGCAGCAACCAGTACCTTAATAAGACCCTTTCAGCATGGATGTCGGTAATGTTCTCTCCACTGGGGCACGCAGACAAGGCTTTGACTTATTCTCTGTTCCAGATATATCATTATACTGTGGATCTTTGTTTTGCTGACCATCACCTCTTGGTGGAACAGGAAACAACGAGCAAGCAGTGTGAGCCAAAGACAAGAACGTATACAGGATACATGTCTCCTCCTTACTGCTTTCTTAAAAAACCTTGAGAAACTATGACCTCTGCCAACCTCTTGTCTAACAAGCATCAAATATGTATCGAAATGCAGAGTCATGAATTAAACATGGCATGTGCACTGCTGAGTTCTCAGTTCAGATTGGAACAACAGATGGGAAGAAGAGCTCCTTTCCTATTTTTGCTGCACTTGTTATGCACATTTTGCCCTTCAGGTGTCCATATAAAAGTTGGAAACCTCATGAAGGTTTATTTTTTATAGATACTATGTCATGCCAATACCAACAATGCAGTGAATCTCAGCTCAAATCTTCGCATGTTTTGCCAAATATTGACAACAACAACAGCTCTTTGTCACTTTGAAGTGTTTGAGAAAATTATGTATGAACGTGTTGGTTGCTCTGGAACTTGAGACAAACTTACATTCTTGTGGTTTCATATTTGGCTTACTGTTCCCTTTAATAAGAGGAAGCACGCATCACATACTAAATATTCGATCATTCTATGAGCTTATCAGTTTCTGTTATCTGTTTTTCAAGGTTGTCGTACTTTCTTTTTTGTGAAAAGTGCCAGGGCCATCATTAGAATATTTACTTTTGATAACGAGATAGATTTTGTAAAGTAGCTTTATTTGGCACCGTTACAACAGCAGGAACAGTTCTCCAATTGTTAAGATCATAAAATACTAACTATGGAAATGAGATAATATCTAAATGTAACACGTAATAATGAATTAAAGTCTATAAACCTACTCTCTATCAAGTGTGACATAACCCCATGAATCCACAGTAGATTTGTCTGTACATAGCTCTGTGTGCAGGAACTTATGATACATCTTTCATTATTTTATGTATAAAATCATTATGAGTTTGGCATCAAATGAGGAATACTCAAGTCTATGATTCGAACTTCCGTTAACAAGTGTTAAATCATTAAGCGTTTTATTCAAAGTCTGTTTTCGTTGCATTACATTGAGTTAATGGAGAGCAACTGGAAATCCTAAAGGGGGACACATCATGAAGAAAAGCCTGAGCAGAAACACAAAATGGGGGGGAAAGTGTGCACTGCTTGAATAACGAATAACATCATGTGTTTGCTTATCGGGGGGACACAAAACTTCATACCCTGCCCAGAGCAACGCTGTCAAAATGTCAAAATGTTGAAGGGAAGTCAGAACTTTGAGTTTCCACCCAAACCACTAAAAGCTTGCTAAAACGTAACTGCAACCGGGTAATTTGCAGCTTTCTTGTTTTATAATATGTTTTCCCTTCAGATCTGTGAAATGGATACCAAGTCACAAAAATTAGACTGGGAAATGAAAAGCTTGACAATTATAAAACATATATGGTCCCTTGGTTACTCCGGACCTGCTTACACCGGTTTCAACAATCTTCAACAGTGATCAAGTATTTATGATTCTCTGTTTAAATATTAATAGCCTGTCTCTGGCTCTCTTGGACTATTTTTGTCTGGGCGGGACTCTCTTCATCCTTCCTGTCTCCTCTTCATCTTTGTTCTGCTTTCTCCGGCAGCTTCACCTGAGTCTCTCACAGTACCGCACACACTGCACCACATCCATCTCTGCTCCAACACCAACTCATTTTCACAAATCAAAGGCACATCCATATGGAGTCTTTCCTCCCAGCTGTCCTTTTATTTGCATTTACCATAGGTGTCGCAACGACTTTTCATGACTGACCCTATGTTAAGGAAAATCCGTTTTAATCCTTAAAAGCCACCTGACCTTCTCCCTGTTGCTCCTGTCACACACTGAGGAAAGAGGCTAAAGCAACTCGGCAGAGCTCAGTATTTACCAGCCATGATTTTGGGTGTCAATACTCGGAAAGAGCTGAACTCAAAATACCCCTGTTCAGGGAGAACACCTGTTTTTTTTTTCTCTGGATTTGTGTCTTGATTCATACGTCAAGGACAAATGTCAGCGCAGTTCAGCTGAGTGGTTGAGAGTTAGTTTAGCAGCTTGGAATTATCGATTGGATAAAAGAGGGTCAAATAACCGCTGTCGGTTGTTTGAAAGGGTAAAATGTCTCCTTTCTGCTATCGAACAAATTTGAAAATTGAAATGTTAGACAATTAAGCCCAGTGGAAAGGCAATCTGTGCCGGATTTGTTATGTGAGAACATCTGGTGAGCCAAGCACACAAGACTCACACCCAAAAAACACAACGTTCTTTTCGATAAAACTCCAGCTCGCTGTAAATGTGACTATGCATTATAAATGATAGTGGAGCTATTTCTTCAGGTGAAAGCTTGTACAAAACAAGTCGTGCACACAGTTAGATATTCCTGCCTGTATAAAAATAGACTCTTTCATCAATAAAGTCGTGCTGCTTTGTTCTCCTTCCTGGTGTTCAGATCAAGTCATCAGCCTGCTGATATTATAGGCTGGTTTTCGGAGGTAAATCAGAGAACGCACGATAGCGGATGACTGATAACTTAACCAGTCTACGTAGACGTGTCCCTGTCTCGCCCCTGTCCCCTCCACCGGGCCATCGCGTGCAGGGAGCGGGACGGAGGACATGGCTGGTGCGCCTTACGCACAGCAATGGAAGGGGCACCTGAGAGCACGTGCACCCAACGGAAATGACAGCTTACAGCCCACTGCGGGCTCTCTATCGTAGGTCGAGTGGCCTAATCCTTGGCTACTTACAAGGAGAGGGAGAGGTGGCCCAGGTGTACGGTCTGCGGGGATTTACGTGGGCCGACAGCTTGGAAGAGGAGAGGCTATTTCTGGAGAGGATTTAAGTGTTTAGACGCAGCATCAAATCCCGAGAAAGAGAAAGGGGAGTCCATCAATTCCCCCTTCCTGTCAGATCACTGGTCGTGCGCCTGAGTACAGCTTACAATCTCTAGAGTTTTTTTCAACTTACTGACACCAGGACTTACAACCAAACTAAAGTTTTCAGAAGACACTCCGATATAGACTACGTCCAAATGACTAGATTTGAGGTCGCAAACTGATTTTGATACGTGATCATAAATGTGTAACTCTTCATTCATTCTACACTGAGCTGCGCCATACAAGGTTTCATGTTTTTTTAAAAGGCCGTGTCAAAGTGAATCTTTTCAAGGTTAGTGTCTAGGAATGACGTGACAGGCCGCTCAAACCAGCCGAGCTAAAGAGGCAGTTACTCTTTGGGAAAACCAAAACCGCATTATCCAACAGCCTCCAATTGTTTTTAGGGAGGTAGCCTACAACGTTAGGAGGTTCAAAGTCAAGGTACCTGCCACAAGGCTTCTGTAATTTGATAACGTGACAGCACTGCAGAAAGCCTGGAAGAAATTGATCCAGTGGTCGATGTAACGCTTCATCTTACACCGATAGAACAGCTTGGGCTTTATATGGAACTTTTTTTTTTCCGTGCCAAGGACGTAAGCAAACAAGGTGTTACTTTCCTTTAAATCTTTTGGGTTTTCAAAATTCTAACATCTTTTAAACGTATGCGGTGTCTCAGAAAGTGAACATTTGCCTTTCATGAGTGACGGATTCTCTGGTCTATAGAGACAGATGTGCCAGATTATCCAGGCCCTTGGACACCTTGATCTTCTCTTCTGCTCTTATCTTCTCAAGATAATGAGTCAAATCCGTGTTCCATCAGCAGCAACTTAGCTCCAGATGCCCAGATTCATTGCCAACAATAAACCGTCCTTTTGTAACATCAAAATGCAGTTTTATACGTCATCCTACAGAGGCTTTACATACCCGTATATTTTCCCGAGAGTCTTGGCTGCCACGGCCTTAAACCTGTCCGGCCTGATCTCCATCCTCACGGCTCCAGGACCGGGACAATGTGCGGTCTTTGCGCGCCCTTACTTGAGCGCACAGCCTTTCTCCGCTCCTTCCTGCCTCTCACTCACATAAAAAGATATTAGACTTGGTCATCAGCGTCCTTAAACCTTAAAGTTCCGGAGTCGTCGGACGGCGACAATGGTTTGTCCTGAGATTGATTCAACTTCAGCTTCCTACAACAATCCGCTCGAGCATTTTTCAGCCAGTGCGCGCGTCAGAGTCCCGAGGTCCAAATGAACTTCTTCACACTCTTTGGTGTCCCTGAAGATTGACCAGGCGACGTGGGCAACTTTCGACAGGATTCATGGCCAAACGGTGTCTCTGGCCATGGTCCTGAAAACAGATTACTGCTGCCTGCGCACTAATCTCTCCAAGTGTGTAGTGAGTGGAAGGTAGCATGTCACTTCCTTCCACGCAGACCGGCTTTTAAAGCAGTGACTGTTCAGACAAAAGCTATTTTCGGAGCACACAAGCCTTGAATGGAGCAAACTAGAGTAAACACTCTCCGATCGAAATATATATTTACGGAGTTCCCCGTTATGCTCCAAAAGGAGATGTGCAGAGCAGCCTCCGCTTGGACCGACGATTATCTGCGCTTTTTTCCCGAGATTAGTTAGAAAACGACAATCTAACGGCTCCACAGTTCACTAAGAGCAGCTTCGGATGCTCCTACATAGAAAGTTGTGGTTTTGCCGAGTAGAAATTCCAATTCCAGATTTGATTTTTTTTTACTTTATTGTGCTCCGATCAGCGTCTCCTGTGCGCCCTGGGCTTCACACTAAATCTCAAACTGTAGTCGCATGTATACGTGCGCCACAAGAGCTGGAAGCCTTAAATCTGACAATATTAGTGACGCTTCATTCTGAATGACAGCAAACTGCCAGAGACCCCAAAACAGGTTTGAGTGAGTGAGATTTGAAAATGTTGTCTCTAGGACACGAAAAGTCCTGAACTAATTGATTGCAGTCATTCTGCTAGAAACAAATGTGTCAAATTTCATTCCATACATTGAAGACAATTTTGAAAAATCATTTGAAGCAGGCTTAAAGCTTTGAAAGTGAGACTGCTTAAAAATCAGTACTTCATATTTTCTGTACATGCAATTAACCTACTACGTCCATTTTGGTGCTTGTAATTACATTTATTGGGACTTTCTTAGATGCATTTGCTCATTAATTTATTTTCTTAGCAACTTCCCCATCTCAAAACCCTTTAGGATTATCCAGTATCTCTCTTTATTTAAGTGTGCTTGTATGAGTAAATCTGTATTGTAGTTTAATGGCCACTAGTGGTCAGAAATGTACGTGTTACAGCTTTAGACTCAACGTAAACTTTTGAAAATGGTAAGGGAAAAAAAAGACAATAGCTTACACAGACATCAGGGGCTATTTTTCTCATTAGATGGTTTATTATCTAACAGTTTGGTGAGGTTATTACCTAAAAACATCAAAGTTATCATTAACTGTTTCTGACTAACATACAGAAAAAACTAAAGACAAAGCTTCATTCATAGAATTGTGACACACAGAATAATGAAAAACCAGTCATTGACAGATTTCCTCACTCAGTGTTAAAAATCTTTTTAGCCTAATCGAAATAAAGTTGGGTATGTTTAGTTGCTGGAAAGGACACGACACGTTAAACAGGTAATAGCTACTGTGTGGTAAACATTCTAAATCAGATGCAGCTTTTCTCTAGATCCTGAGCCGATATTGTTCTCAGAGACTGTGAGGAAAGAAAGAGGGGAGGGAAGCGCATGGCAGATGGAGGAGGGGACAGGAAGGGGGGGGCAGAAATGATGGACGGGGTGTCTGAAAGTGAGCCATAACCGGATTTCTTTATATCCATTGCACTGGAGGAAGCAGAGGCGTGGAAAAATGCAGGGGGAGGGTCCATGCAGTCCATGGGCACATCTGTAGACAGAGATATTTTACAGTACTTTTTGTTTAAACTGCTAGTTGTATTATTTTTAACTGCCATCTTAAGGAAAAATCCTGCTCGTGCATACTATATTTCTGAAGTAAATTAGCACAAAGCCGCTTCCACAGGTCTAAAAAGCCTCCTAACTCAGCAACATTACCTGGGTCGTCATTGAGCTGGGTGTGCAGGTACTGGTGTTTGGTGTAGAACTTGTTGTAGATACAGTACACGGCCGCCATCAGAAAAAAGGTCCCAGCAGATGCAGCGATGAACAGAACTATTTTGGCATTATCACCGTCTACAGGTCCATCTGTGGAGGTGCGGCGCACGCGCAACAAAAACCGTCAGAGGAGGTGCTGTCACACACAATTCTAGTCAGCGTTAATTGAAATCATACATCTATCCAATATGAACAATGTGTAGCATGCATGCAGTTTCAGTTTCAGTGAGCGATGACGCATCCTTAAAGGTGACTTACACGTCCGTTTGCTGTTCAAAAGGGTGTTTTCCTCTTTCCTGAGGAGGTCTTGTATCTGTGGAGGAGGGGCAGGGGCCGCCGGGGCCTGCTGGCCACCGGTCTCCCTCTCAGACTGCAGGGTGCTCTGTGAGCCGCTCAGGGGAAGCATCAGCAGAAGGCACAGAGCCGACAAACCCGCCATCAGCTCCATCCTCTGGGACAAACAAACACAGCTCGTTTAAACAGAAGAAACAGCACGCTAACTGCAGAAGCCTGCGATTAACCTGCCCAAACAGATGCCCTCCATAAGTGTCTTTGTAATAACGCAGCACAGTTTGGATTTCCTAGTGATATTTAACAAACATCCCCCGAGTAAAAAGAGGTCTCTAGATCCTTGAAAAACCTCCCAAACGGACATCCCGTTCCACACAAGAAAAAGGGTCACAATTTTGAGTGGATCGGTTGAGCTTACCTGAATTTGGAGAGAGTATTTTTGTGGTTCTGTCGGCTGGTGTGTTGTCTTCTAACTGACTAACTGAACAGTGACTGCATCCAAGACAACTAAAATCCCAAGATGCATCATTATTTCCTAGGGCACACCTGTGAACAGTGCTCTTCGCAGGCATATGTATGGAGACGGTGGGTTACTGCTACATTTGGTTATGGAAAGATGTCTTGGTAAAATTCTCCAGTGAAGTAGGGACTTTTTCCTTTCACACATTCTGCTCTGACACATTAACGGGGGAGCTTTATAACTTTTTAGCTTTTTAATCACCAGATTAAAAATATTGATTGAAAAGGCATCATTTTAAGAGAAATTGAGATTCCAAAGAGGAGTACTAAATAACAGCTTAATCCTGTCAAATGAGGTTCACTTAAATGACTGAAACGTGACAAAAATACTGCACACGGGAACAACAGATCTCCCTATTGACACACAGATGTACTGCCTCAGTCTTATTCAACTGGCTTATAGCCTTTAAAGCTAAGTCCATTAAACATGAAGTCCAAGCAGGTACTTAGTGGTGTAAAACCTGTGATGAAAACACAGCACAAATGTACTAACACTTATTCACTCACATACCAACAATGAATCAGGCAGACAGTAACTGTACCGTATAGAACTAAATCGCGTTTAATTGATCTGATTTTTTTTTCTTTAAAAAAAAAAAACAATCTACAGTCTGGACACTGACCTCCTGGTCAATGCTTATCACCTTAGCAGTTTGACATCTGATCGTGGTCTGAAACACTTTTTCAGAGAAAGCCGTCTCAGTGAGTTCCCCTCCCATTATCTGAGCAGGCCTGTGGGGACTCCAAAACAGGGAAGCGGTGAAATAGCAGGGCTGACCCCCGTATCTGCAGATAAAAGCTGCCTGAGCAGCGCTCTGAGCAGCCTTGAGGCCGGCATTTCCAGCCACCTGCACTGGAACTGAAAACACCAGGCGCCAGCCTCTCAAGACACAACAAGCGGGGGTCCATCTCTGCCTTCCTTCTCTCAGAGAAAGGACGGATTGTGGATCCTGAGCTGTAATTCAGTAGAGCTGGGGGGGGGAAACAAACCTGTAGAGTTTTTGCTACATGCCGTCCTCTTTCCAGCTGTTCCGATGTTTAGGTTGGCCAAAGTCTGGATGGGCTTCAGCTTTCCCAGGAAGATAAAGTGCAGATGGGCAGCGGTATGCTCAGCAGGTACTGGAAGTGTGTTTTGGTTGTGAACAAGAGAGCAGAAACATTTCTTTTGCCAACTAGCATCTCTGGGAGTTTAAATCCCAGGACTGGGTTGTTAAGTAAACAACTGCCTTTATGTGGGGCACTAGGAACATGACTGAACATCAAAATCTAACTGGTGACACGTGTTTTTACAGCAGTGAAGAGCTAAACTGTCCTTATACCTAATAGACTCTTTGACAACTGGCTAGTTTAATAGAGAAACACTGAAAAGGATGCTAAAATTTATTTGATTAAAAAAGTGTCAAAACAAAAAGGACATTAAATTAAAAAAATCTTACTATACAGACACACACACATATATATGTACATATATACAAACATGTGGGTAACTTGCACCATTTATCCAGAATACAGTTTTCAGACATGAGCAGGACTGATTGTAATACTTTGTCCTGAGACCTGTAAGTTGAAGGCACTTAAAAAACTTCAGCATTCATAAAGTTGGTTCATTTTGATGACAGCTAAACCTGCACCTGTGTTGTGGAGTGGAGTGTTGTGTCTCTTAAGAACAAACCTGCAGCAAAAAGTGTCGGAACAATCTGTACAGAAATGCCTCTCAGAAGAGCCTCTGACCATGAAGAGTTTAATAAAAAAAAATAATAAAAAATTTAAAAAGCAACGTCTCCCTTTATCACATCGTATTCTGCAGTAACAGGAGCTGAAGGAATAACGTGTCAAGTCTGTGGCTTTGTTTCACATGGTTCCAGGCGTGCAGTTTCATTTCTTCTAAAAACTATTTAAAATAATGTCTTCTACTCACTTCATATTTACAAAAAAAAAAAAAAGAAAAACAAGCAAAAGAAATGTTCAGCTAATTTGATCTTTGATTTTTTTCCCCTCCATGAGTTATCTACACATTTACATTCAAACTTGATCTTAATACTTTACCATACCGGCTCATCTTCACCTCGGTGAACTGTACAACACTGTAAAGCAGATTCTCCCCCCGACATGTACCACTGTGATATGAGAGTCGGTTTCATCATGTAACTGGGCGTTTGCAGCTGATTTAACGCACTGCTGATGTAACAGTACAAGTAAACATTTACTTTTCTACAGTACAATTTCATGAAAAGGAAAAAAACCTAAAGCAATGATGACATCCATAGTGAGGAGTAATGTAAGCTCCACTTCTTTAAACTAAGCAGCAGGATGGATCTCTGATACTATGGATACTTATGTTCATGTACTGTCCCACTTTCACCTGTCAGGCCTGAAGGGACATGTGCGTCACATGGACAGCCAGCGGGGTGTGCTACCTTCACCAGCGGGCTGAACAGCAGAATATGAGGGAAAGTTTTAACAAGACAGCTCCTTACTGTAAGACCGTAGCCAAAACAGACCGGAACATACCCAGTGTGAAATACAGAAACCTTGTTTCATCATTGGGAGAGGACTCTGTAAAGCCAGCTCTGTGGACAATTAATATATTATTTTTTCTTTTTTTTCACATTAAACTTATCAAAAACTGTTCTCACTTTGACATCCATAAAATTCAAGACCAGCTCGGTCCCCTTAATACATGTGAACTTAATTTAAGTAAATAAAGAAGGATAACTTCTTTTAGATATAAAAATAATGAAACTTTTTTCACAGGCATCCGCAAAAAGTTTTGCTATCACTGAAATGATTTTCAAATTGGCCCCTTTCAAGATCTCTACTGGATACCTGAGGTGTTCTTTACTATGGGTCCAGAGTTCAGGGAGCAGTGAAGCCATTGCGGTGTTCCTGCTCGGACATGTCGGTCATGGGCGTCTCGTCGGTGTTAACGATGCTGTACTGGCCAATCTCCCCGTCCCTGGATGCCGGCTTACTCCGGTCCAGCAGAAGGGAGCGGATTAAACCCACTGGGACGGGCAGCATGGCAAAGATGATCAATGACGCCAGAACAGCCAGAGCCCAACCGGGGTACTGCAGGTGCTCGTCAGAGCCCTGAAAAACAGTAAAGGACGTTTAACTGAATGACCCAGTCGACAACTTTCGTTCTGGTGTGCGTCACTCCTTTCATGCAGAAAAGGAGGGGAGATTAAGCCACCAGTGGCTTGTTGGTTTATCCATTCTTGTGCAACCCTTTACAGCACTCGGTGTGCAGGCACATGTCATGATGAAATAAAAATAATGAAATAAAGTATACAGCAATGCACCAGTGCAGAATGCTGACGACAGTAAAACAACATGGATGTGTTTTCCCCTCCTTTCCGTGAAGCTCCTCGTACCGTTTCATGGTTCCATGCCGTGTAGGTTGGGCGCTCGATGAGCATGCGTATAGTGGTGGCTCCCAACAGTCCCAGCATAGCCAGCAGGCAAACGTACTTCCACAGGTACTTGTAAATAACACTGGGACGCCAGCCCAGCATTACCTCTATGTCGTCGAGGAACCTGTGGGGATATTACACACACACACGCAGTGCTGATGAATAACAATCTGACAGCAGACGTAGGAGGCATGCGATTACCAGTCCCGCTGACAGGACATTAGATGCCCAGAGCGGGAAAACTCACCTATCAGCTCCATATAACCACGACACGCTGAAGGTCTCGAAAACCACCACGATGATGAGGGGCAGTGTGGCGGAGTAATCGTCAAACATGGTCACAAAGTAGTTCCCACAGCGCTGGGTGAAGAGCAGGCCGATCAGAAAGCCAACGATGCAGCTGAAAACTGCAACGGCCAGGACAGGAGCGGTGAGTCGGGGGGAAAAACACAGAGCACAGACATTCCTGATAGGGGGGCAGAGGCGTTGGACAACACCTCCCCGCTTACAAACATTCAAGTTGAAAAAGAAAGGAGGAGACCAAACTTACTTGTAAGTTTGGTCTTGTTTCTTGCCAGAGTTTTAAAGCGGTCGCTGAGGGGGGCGAGGATGCCCTCCATGGTGCCAAACATGGTGCTGAGGCCCAGGTTGAGCAGCATGAGGAAGAAGAGCGCAGACCAGAAGGGGCTTCCCGGGAGGAGAGACATGGCCTCTGTGAAGGCGATGAAAGCCAGGCCGGTGCCCTCCACGCCCTGCCGACAGAACCGAACCGCCTGCTTCAGTGCTGGTGTACAGCAGACTGCAAACGCTAGCATTCAACCCAGCCGTCGCACATTCGCCGACAAAAACTCAGCCTCTGACCGTCTGCATCTCCTTCTCCAGGTTGCAGTCTGTTAAATTGAGGTGGCGCCCATGCAGTTTAAACCAGGCGCTGTAGTCTTCTGCAGCCACAGATGTTGGATCAGAGATGTTGAACGCCGGCATCAGCCCTCCCTCCACCCGACTGCTGAGATGCTGCTCCGACAGCACCTGGAGGTTGCTGGAAGGCAAAAGAAATCCAAACATTACTTGTGTTCTCTGAAACAAAAAGTTCATTTTAAATTCCACGGCGTAAGATGTTAGAACAAGCAGCACGACATGCATACATTTCAGACAATCTGTGCTCCACGGGCTCCACCTTTGTTCCCAAAGCGGTCGGCATCAGAAACGCAGAACACCCCTCTGATCAAACATACCTGACTATGCATGAAACGACCTTGTTTTTGGCTCGGAAACCGAGGACAGCAAACACAACCAGCGTGGCCAGAACCGACGTGAGGAAGTTTATGAGGGAGACGGTGAAGGCATCGCGGTGGCAGTTGTTGTTCCTGGGGTTGTAGGAGGAGTAGGCGATGATGGAGCCAAAGCCGAGGCCCAGGGCAAAGAAAACCTGCGTGGCTGCCTGCCGCCACACCTGCACGTTTGCCCAGATTTCCAGCTGTGGGAAACGCAGAGGAGAGGGAGGGTGTGTCAGGGAAGAGCCCACGCGCCACTGCCTCCCAGTCCCTCAGCCAAATATTTGGTACCTTGGGGTAAAACATGTAGGCGATCCCCTCTAAAGCGCCATCCAACAGAAGGCCGCGGATCAGAAAGCAGATTAGCACCACGTACGGGAAGACGGAGGAGAAGTACATCACCTGGAAAACAAGGAAACAGCGATTACTCTCAGTTCAATGCTGCTGCAGTACCCAAGTGAATCCTGAAAGTTACTCGAGCAATTCTAATTTCATTTGACATCCCCCTGTCCTAAAACTGCTGATCATGTTTATGCAGGTAGCATTCGCTTTTATCCAAAGCGACTCACAAAGCAGATGACAGATGAATAATTAATGCTCAGCAGAATGAGATTAGCTGGTTCACACGCAAACCAAATAACGAAAGGTAATTTTCAAATAACGCTGAGCACATTGGTTCAAAGTGTGAATATCATGGCGGGAATCCAGCTTCACAGGGCAGCTGCTTTCATCTGAAACCTACAGCTGGCTCTTATGACACTGTGGGGTAGCTGTTCCCAGATTTTTACACATGGCGCTCGATTATTGGTGCCGGAAACGTCCTTTTTGCTCATGTTTGGAGTTGGACGTGGTCATGCTAAAAATTATATTGTTTTAGATTTAATGCGGGGTGAGTCCTGCATGTCCCGCATTTCACCGAGTCCATCACGTGCAGTCACCATGAAATGTAAACCCAACACATGACAGGGATTTGTCCCAACTCACCAAGTCCAGACAAAGCAAAAAAGGGAACAGGTTTGTCAACAAGTCAGTGTGTGAGGGGCATAAATTAAGGGCAATGCTTTAGAATTCTGTGCCTCTATGCTACTCTACCGAAAAGGTAAAACAAAACAACAACAGCAGCAAAATGCCTGCACACGTGCAGATTCTTTTGCTTTTTAATAGAAACCATCTAAAGTTTTTTTTTTAAGAAATAAAGCAGTTGTCATTCATCAACAATGACTGCCTGGTAAATCTGGCTTGCCACAACACATGGGACAGGCACCTTCACAGACGACTTGATGCCCTTGAACATTCCCAGGCACACGATGGTCCAGGCTGCCAGCAGGCAGCAGACGATGTACGGGTTGAAAGAGCCCACCTCGTCAATGGAGTCTGTGATATCCAACGCTTTGCGGAACCAGAAGTATGACGTGGGAGAGCTCTTTTCACATTCCTTTACTGGAACGAAACAAAATAAATAAATTACTGGTCATACACAACACACTGCTGAGAGATGTCCATTGTTAAAATCATGTAGATTATACAGCTTTTTAACCTAACATTGATCTATGTTGGGTTTAAATCCTAACACTGCCAGTTTACCTGTTATGTTCCCCTGTACTGGACATTGCTCCCATGGTAAAGGGTGCTGGAATGAGTTCCCAAGATAAAAAAGACTCCATGCGAGGATCACGTTGTAATACAGAGCCACAAAGAAGCAAACCTGAGGACAAACAAGATAAGTTTAGTTTGAGTTCAAATGGCTGTTCTGTTTCCAGCCTTTCTCGGTTTAATAACTGCACCATTCCTCTCTTGTTCTTAACATGCAACATGTGTCCTTTTCTTGCTGTTGGCAAAGTGTGGAAAACAGGAAATCTCCGGCTGAAGCAGCAGAAGTATGCAGAACTAGACTGCCTTTCTCCTGCAAGCACGTGGGGTAATTACATTGATGTCGGCAGGGGTGGGCGTCCAAAAGGTTTTCTTACCACACAGCTGGAGTAACCGATCCCTTCCAGCCGTGGGGAGATGTATTTCCACACTCCGATGCTGCCCTGTCGGATAGCTTGACCGGCTGCCAGCTCCAGGAAGAACAATGGAATGCCCACTATGAGCATCAGCAGCACATACAGCAGGAGAAAAGCTCCTGAGAAGAAAAAACCAGCAGTTAGAAAAAGACAACCACGATCTGTCACGGAAAAATAAAACGTCAGAAGAAGATACAAACACAAATCCTATCTACTGGGGAAAAAAGGCATATAGAGCTCACGCAAAGCCATAAGAGTGAGTGGATAATGCACACATGTGAATAGTTAAGCACAATGGCCACAGCGTCTCCTCTGAGTGAGGACTGGTGCCACCACCCACTCTCTTAACTAAGTAATAGCACACCATGCACCCAAAAACAACCACATTTGCTCTTTTGCCCGCTACAGTTCTGCAGCAGCCAGCGAGCAGAGTTAGAAGCAACAGGTTCTCACCTCCTCCGTTCTGGTGGCACAAATATGGAAACCTCCAGACATTGCCCAGTCCGACACTGAATCCCACCTGAGCCAAAAAATACTCGATTTTACTGTTCCATCCCGCCCGAGCGGGAGGCTCAGAGGAGCCCTGCCGCCTCTCCTCACCAGCGTAGACGCTGGGCTCCGACTCCACAGCTCCTGCCACGCTTTCATCGGTGGGCAAAGGCTGCTTCTCCATCTGGGAAAACAGCAGAGTGTAAAAAGGAACAAGGTTAAAATGAGTTTGCCATAGGTTTTTCTTTGTTTATTCAAGTAAATTAATGGCCTTTAGGCAACTGTTGTGCATAATGGGAGATGGCCTTTTTCCCTTGTGATGTACCACAAGCCTTTCACATTACTTATTCAGAGTTAAAGGTCGTCACAGGGGCCAGTTTCTGAGGTATTCCTGGTTAAATAGAGTGAAATGCACCCTCTCTCCTGGCCTGTTATTTACAACCGTTTAAAGTGACGTTCCAACTTCAATATAACAACTTAATAGGCTCTAGCAGATCATTTGTTTCCCCCTATTCTTCCCACACAAAGAGGACGTACAGTAAACTTTGTCTAACATTCATTTCAGCAGAGAGCTTCTGTCCAAACAGATGGTGAATTACACCAGTTCTGCTGCCCAGGTTTAAGATAATCCCTGATTAGAGATCCAATAAAGAAGCCTCTCATGTATTTCACCTGACAGCTATAACCTTCTAAGAGGTGCTAACCACAACGACGGCGGCAAGTAACGTACAAAAAATAAAATTACACTGGGGCTTTAAAGTGCCAGAAAACCCCTTAGACGGACACAAACCAGCCTCACCTGGCCAGCGGTGTGTTTTGTTATGAACGAGAAGCAGAAAACCGGCGAAAAGCTTTTATCCTCGCGTCCGCTCGCGCTACAGAGCACGTGTGTCCACAATATCAACTGTCACGAAGATAGCAATCATATCGCGCGCCAACTTCTTCCTACGTTTTCCAAACGATTTAAATTCAAATTTAAGCCAGAGGGTAGTACGGTGCAATGTGTGAATCTTTACTTACATTAAAGCCACAGGTTATTCGCCCGCAGAATTGAATAGGGAGCCCACAGAGATGGCCAATAAAGCTCCTTCCGCCTGATGCAAGAATTGCACCACACCTACTATCATGCTGCGTTCAAGGGATGCGCGAAATCCTGGGCCCCCGTCCAACCCCTCGGCGCGTGAGCGCGCTCTTGTGTGCGCGTGTGAGCGTCTGTGCGCGTGCACCGTCAAACAACACGACACCGCCTCCGACACGCCGAATGACAGCCCAGCCATCAATTAAATGCATGATATGTCTATTTATATAGCCTCACACATCTAGTTTGAGTTTAAATTTCTACTGCTTTGTTACTGACGTTTTCCTGTAAAATCAATGAGGGGAAAAAACTTACTGTATTTGTACGCAGATAAACACGATCAAGTTGATTCGGATTTTATCACAGGCCAATTTAGTTTGGAAGCTTTATGACACGGCCTGATGAGTGCTACAGTGAGCACTGATGAGGCATGAACGCGGCCCCCGGATAGCACACGCTTTAGGGGGAATTCTTGTAACACGTGTTAATGTTTGGGGCCCGTATACACAAACAGTATACACAAACTAAGTGTGAAATGGGGTTACAGCGGTCATGCTTGACTGCATGACCTCCGTAGCACCATTTCACACAGTCTTTAGTAAAACTGATGTTTTAAAAATCTAATTAAGGACGGAGAAAAGTTTTACTGGGTTATATTTCACGCCTTTTTCTGTTTTAACTGAAGGCATTTTAGTTTATTTAATACTTCTCCGCTAAACAAAATTATAACAATATACACTATCAACTTAATCACGAAATTTATGAAAAAGTAAAAGCTTTAGGAGAATACAGATTAGGATTTCATCCTCAGTGATGCTGGTCAGTTACATTTTTGTTACCGGTCAAACACAAACATACACATAAGCTCACGGTGGTTGCCACGTATGCCTGTTCTGGAAATAAATATAACTCTACTGTAACTCCCAACTCTGGAGCCAACACTGCCATCAAAGCGCGTGAACGTCCCAACGTGAACTCAATAATGAAAGTCAGGTACCTTGTGTTGCAAAATTGTAGACCTTCTTGGGAAAGTTTTCCAAATGTCCTTAAACTAAAGTCATCTGGGAATCTCTCGTTGCCTCGGCTGACTCCGCCCGCACACATCCCCATTGGCTCAAACTGGGGCTTGTATTCAGATTTGTAAAGTACACTACTTCACCCAAAGGGGGGCAGACTTTAAACCCTTTCACGTGAACTGGATGCATTGGTGCACATAATTTGTTTTGTTGGCTCATTCAGGGGTTTTGAAATACTCACCCTATAGAGAGCAGCAAGCTGTCTTCTGTAGGGTCCTGCTTACGTTCAGAGGTAAGGTGTGTGTGTGTGTGTCTGCTTTTATTCCACACCATACAGTACAACATCTCACTATAACAGGCTGTCACCTCAGTGAGGAATGTGGTCCTTCAGGGGTTCTGTTAAAGCCACACTTTTATGACATCCTGTCACTTTTTAAAGTTAAGATCTAACAAGCTGGAAATCTTTCCACACAATTAGTCACAGTGTGTATTTTCTTTGATTATTCTACAACAGACAAAAACAAGAAGACATGAAGTCCCTTTTCAGAAAGTTCATTCATGCATTAGTTTCCCGCCCCCCCCTCCACAAAGTCTGGCCCTTTTTTGGTAAATATGTGCTAGGGGGTGTAGGCTCAGTGGAGGGACCCAGAGTACATATTTTTATCTCCAGGGTGGGGTTCTGAGCTGGGCGGGACCAAAAGGGGTGACGCACCTTTGCTTTGTCACAACTTTGAAAAGGAAAAAGCTACACCTGCTGTCACATTGATACTCAGCAGGCTTTAGTATCACGCGAGGAGCCAGGCAGCGGGAGCCTTCCAACAGTGGTGAGTGGAGTCCCAATTTCAAATGATGTGTCTCTATCTGTTAGCCGATCTCACAGAACACCTGTGGAAGTCTGTACTGGATGTCTGTCCCAGACACACACACAGAAGTCAGCCCCTGATTTATTTAGTTTCTGCTGATGAACTATAGCATTTAGGAACTGCTGGTATGGTGTTTCTATTACCTTGAATATCAGTGTGAATGTGAGAGTCAGCTCAGGTGGATGTACTCATATTCCCACTCCTTAAAAGCAAGATTTTTCACACAGTGGCGCATAACCTTAACAAATCACTGGACGCGGTGTGTGTAATTCAGTATTTGAAGTCCATGGTGAAACTGGGGGAAGTGTAAGTGATGTTTGCCCTCTGTGGTGTTGGTATGCTCCGTACTCGTGATAGATCAGGGCCAGAGAGATCGAATGGTGAGATTGCGATACTGTAGCCAGACTGGTTGAGCAGCTCACACATTCACACACCACGAAACCTGTGTCACACATGCAGGCACACGATAGGCTGACGCACAATGACAAAGAGGACGGGCATATGGAAATAGAAACTTGTTAGTTCAGAGAAAAGCCGGCAAAGGTAATCTAGTCTTTCTCTGAAATTCTGTTTGATCCGCTTTCTAGCTTGACCTAAAACCAGAAGAGCTGACAGAAAGACCAAAGAATGACAAGCACCACAAGACACCTTGTTGACGTGAGTCCAATCGGCCAAACATTGATTGCCCCTCTTCCTCAGATACCCTGTGATCCTTGAGTAATTATTCCTCCTTTCTTTTTTCATCGCTACGTCTTCCTCGTTATTTGCAGCATCTTGGGACGTTTCCGATAAAAAATGGGGGTGTTCAGAGTGTAGAGGAAGCCCAGGCCCGTTTCTCCTACCTGGCAAGGAATAAAAAGCTGTGGAGTCAACGGATGTTCCTGGATGTCGGAAGGGAGGCCATTCACCTCCGGGATGTAAACAGTCAGGTAGGAGCTGAACTTGAAGGCTGTGAATAGTAAACTAGGCTTTTTGCTGTGAAAGAGGAAAAATAGGATCCTCAAAAATAGGTTAATTTTACTGTAACATTCAAAAAGCACATTCTCCAACACAAAGGGGACATTTCTGCACCAGACTTGTTACATTCTTTCTTAAATGCTCATTCCCAACCAAAAAAAGCTCACAGGACTGTGTCTGTCGAACTATGATGCCAGGGGCCAAAATATCAAGACTTAAGACACTATGTAGATGAGGAAGAAGAGAAAAGGCTGGTGTCTCAGACATCTCAGGAATGGTTTCTTATGCGAGAATAACCGTGTTTGGTGTGGACTTTTGTTTTATTTTTACGTAGGTTCAAATAAAAAAGCACAGTAAGAGAATTCTAAAGCCTTGAATGACAAAATCTTCTCAATATGTCCTCCCTGAGAAATGCCACTCATTTTCATTCATAATAACTTTCAGTTTCTATGCAGGACGAGCTGGAGAACTACTCTTTGAGAGAGGTCTACCGCTGTGACGCCATCGATTCAGAGGAACACTCGTCTTTGCTCCAGCTAGTCTGCCGGGGGGTAAATCAGGAGGAACCGGATGTTCTGTTCTTCAACTGTGAGACAGTGAGAGTGAGTTTCTGAGGAACTCCACGGTGTTTCCTGCCTGACTCAGTCGGTTTGTGTGGTCACGCTGCCGCAGGTTCTACAAGTGATGCCGCTTGTTTTCACAGGCAGAGCAGATCCGGGATGACATCAGACGGGCAGTTTCGGCCTCCTCCGCCAAAAACAAGAAGCTCGTGGATGCTCTCAGGTACTGTGGCCGTTAGTGTTCTCCACAGAGGAGGAAAGAGAGAAACAAAACAAAAACACACCACTGGCTGAAATGAAAATGAAAACCAATGATCAGTTTTCCAATTCCACTTTGTCTATTATAGCGTAAGGAACAGTTGCAACTTTTGACTGTGTTTTTATGGGAGGTGGAACCACAAGTTGTCGGACATGCAGCTCTTCCCTCTGGAGCCGATAGGCTGCCCTCTGTTCTCCCGCCATGGAGTCTCATTTTCCACTGAATCAGAGCAGCCTTGTGTCACGAATCCACCTGTCCGAGGGGCGGGAGGGAGAGAAACACAGGGAGGACAGTGTAAACAGCTGAGAGAGACCAGGACCCGTTATACCGGTTACTGCATAACTTAAGAAGGTGTGACAGAGACAGAAAAGGGCATTGTGACAGAGAACAGAGAGAGAAGAGGACAGTGAGAAGTCTCAGGGCGTAAATGGATAATCAGCTCTGAAAAATCTTGCTTTTAAGGATTCTGAAGGAAGGATTAATATTGGAAAAGTAAGATGGACCTGCGGTATGGAGATACCAAAAAATCTTTTTGAAGACTAAAACGTTTTAGTCGGCTACTTGAGCTATTTGCATATGCGTACATCAGCAGGTACTCGAATGCAAAATGTTGAGCTAAAGTTACACACAACTGCGGTATGAATGTTCTGAGGCATTTTAATTTGTGTATGGTTGTTTGAAGAGCCGTGATCGGACACAGGTGTGCTGCTTACTGTCCATCCAAAGCGGAATGAGGGCTGCTGGGTTGTATTTTGTTGGCAACACATTAGTAATAGAAGATATCTGGATCAGCCGATCAAACGTCTCCTCGCGGCTGCTGCGAATCGCAGAAAAGACGAAGGATCAGTCAGATATTTGATGTGTGATTTCAACTTGCGATGGACTCCTTAAGCTGCAGCTGAGGGGGACCAGCAGCACCGTCCAGATCGAGAGGCCTGTGCTCCCCTGTGTTGAACCTCTGCTCTTGTCCTGCAGGTTTCCTCAGAGTGGAGGAGGGATGTATGACCCCTATAACATACCCAGTCCCCCCGTCCCACATGCCCCAAACGCCCCTCCAGCCAACCCCCCACCCTACCCTGGACCCAGAGGTAAACAAAACCTGTGTGTTGTGAAAGTATTCGGAAGGTTTCTGAGAACTGAGCGATAGGTATTCAAGGTAAAAGAGCTGGCAGCGGCACAGGGAGAGCTTTGTGAGTCTGTGTTTATAAGGAGCCGACTCTCAGGGGCAAAAAGGGGGCAGGAGTTCGGAATCAAAGACGGACTGGGACCATGAATGAAAATGGCTGAATTGAATCCTCTGCCTCCTTCCATTACAGCAAACGGCATCAACGGCGGCCCTGATATCTCCTTCCTGCGAGCGGAGAGAGAAGTGGTACACTCTTGCGCTGCATTTTTGACATTTTAGTTTTTTTGTAGCCACATTTCCTACTTAAACCGCACAAAACAACTGAAACTGGTTCCCTTCTCCTCAGGGCATCCTCAATCACTGTTTTGATGACATTGAGAGCTTCATGTCCAAGCTGCAGCAGACTGCCGAGGCCGCCACGGTGCTGAACCAGAGGAAGAAGAAGAAGAAGAAAAGTAAAAAGCAGAGTGCTGAAGGTAAAGGGAGATGGGATTATCTTTTCAGAATGTTTTGACAATGCTATACTCACTCATAAGAACTATTTTCTCTGTCAATGTGACTGATCAACAGAGGATTTGCTCACTGCAAAGGCCCTCCCTCCACCAGAGGAGGAGTTTGTTGACATCTTCCAGAAATTCAAATACTGCTTCTGCCTTTTGGTGTGTATCCAGTCGATTATCATTACACTTTTTGGTCACTTCAATATCTATTCAATCATTTAGATTTTCTTTTCTTTCTTTTTTTCAGGCTCGTCTGAAATCAACCATTTCCAATCCCTCCTCAGAGGAGCTTGTACATCATGTGTTCAAACCTCTGGACATGGTGAGTTCTAAATTCTTCCTCAGCACCTGTTTTTTGCTATTGTTGTGCACACGAGCTTGTGTGTTTCCAGAACAACATCCTAAAATAAAATCTAGCATCCTCGTGTGTTGCGGTCATGAACAGAGTTCTGAGGGGTCAGCCGGACACAGACTGGAGGGGCCCAGTGACTCACAGGGCCCTTGGCTTTATACTTAATCTAAAATATGCATTGCCTGTTCAGCCGAGAAAAAGTGGAACCACCTTCAGCTGTGATTATATCTCTCTTGTTTGGCTTATGCTATGACAAAAACACCGATGTCTGCGTTAAGATCTTGTATTTTCATGGTTGAGTTATGCCCTTTCCAGCTCATTTAAAACATTCTGCGTGGTTAAGGCCTGAGTTACACTGTATTTAGCTTGTGAAGTGACCCAATTACTGTGTACAATAAGCTTCTGAGCCAACACTTGACAGCTGAAAGAGCCCAGCGGGCAGAACATATGATGACTGCAGCAGTTTGTCTGCCACCCTCTTCTCACGGGAGCTTTTTCCGTCACTTCTAAGCAAATCCAAATAGAATACCTGTGCCGATTTTCCCACAGGCTACATACTGCTTTGGTCTCAAACCTTTGATTGAGATGAATGGATATAATTTCACAACACAAAAAAACATTTAGCTAAGAACTGAAAATGTGATGAAATGTTGATGAAATTCACTGTAGATGAGAACCAAAAAAAGTGAAAATAACAACCACAAGTTGACTTTTTAGTATCTTGAGGTACTATTAGAGGTACGGGTGAAAAGTGTGTGTCATGTTACAACAATTGAATTTGCTCAGTGTTGCTTAGCAGTGTTGTTAGAAACAACAAGTTTTTTAGTGTTTACACAGGGCAGTTCCCTCTGGGTCGGCCTGACGGAAGGTTCGCTGGATAAATGGAGCATTTGTTTGATCCCGTTTGCATGGCCTATTTGTATGCAGGCGTGTGTCCTCTGCGCAGACTCCTCTAACATTTGGTTTAGATTTTTTGCTGCATTCTTCTGGACACAAAGGATATGGAGCAGTGGATGTGGAATTTGTAGGTGTGCCTCAGCTGATAGATGGATATGAATCAGTCCTCATAAAGCGAATAAAAGCCTGGAGCGGGCGTGTTTTATTTGTGTTTACTGACATCTATTAAAGCAAACCTGCTCTGAACACGGGAGAGATAAATAGTGTCCATGTCATTTAGTCTGACTCATCAGTGCCTTTTGGTTGTTGAATGTGAGATTTGAGTCTGATCTTGATGTGTAACAGATGGTAAAGACGACGGGAGGACCGGCGCTGGGAGCCTCGGTGTCCAGCCCTGCCCTGACCGGCTCTGCTGTGACCCTGCTGCAGGACACTCTCAGCGAGGAGGAGAGGCAGCTGTGGACGTCTCTGGGTCCTAACTGGACACTCCCTTAGTTAGTACCAACCTTCATCGGCTCACACCCACACACACACATACACACAGACTCATATATGTAATTTAGTAAATTTGTATAGTATACCTGTGCTTTGTATACAGTTCTCAGTCTAAAGTGTACGCTTACAGTTGAGAAAACAAATGTACTCAAAGAAAACAAAGTGGTGAGTCTAACCGCTCAGTGACTGCTCTCTCAGCTCTCAGCTCAGAGGACCTGTGGCTCCATACACTCCCGTGTTCTTGGACGGCTGGAAGCCGGAAGCCTCTCGGGCGGACGGGCAGGTTTGGGAGGATCCGGTCGAGTCACAGCACAAACATGAAGCCCTCCTCGTCAAACAAGAGGTATGGAATACCTGTGTAAGGTACAGCTCTGAGCTCATTCCGTCATGTGTCAGCACAGACAGGCGCTCAACATCTGTAAGAACAACACCATGTAGTGTTGTGTTAAAAAACAAATTTCATCCGTGCTGAAAGATTCATATGGTCCATGAGGACTGTCGCTGGACTGAAATGATAATATGGCTATCTATACCGACATATATACTGACATCTTGCATATTTCATTGCGTTTGAACATTTTCTTAACTTGTGTTGTGTTCTCCCACAGCAGAAAGAGCCCCCCCAGACCCCCGGCCCTGCAGATGAGGCGTAAGTCGTCATCTTAGACAAGCCGATTTGCTCTCATACACAACGACTCTTATCCTGTCTGTGTTCTGCCGTCCCAGGGACGCGTTCCCCCCAGAGAACGAGAGGGTGTACAGCTGCAGCTACGACTTCATAGCCAGGAACAGCAGCGAGCTCTCAGTGCAGCACGGGGAGACTCTGGAGGTGATCAGTCTGAACGAGCTCAGCAGAGATTTCACAGCTCCTTTGTGTGTTTTCCAGATTTAAAGAGGGCTGTGAAACGTGAAAGGCTGGCTAGTTGTTTGTGCACTCTGACGGCCACTCCTTCACCGACAGGTCATTGAATCCTCCAAGCGCTGGTGGAAGTGTCGGAATCGGTTAAACCAGATCGGCTTCGTGCCCTTCAACATCCTGGAACCCTTAGCGCACGTCGACAGCCCCGCCAGCAGCCGGCCTCCCAGCGTAAGGCCCACAGGGGCGTGCACGGGGGCGTGCTTTCACCTGTGCATTCCGCTGTGAATTCCAGCGTAATTTCCCCTCTTCCCTCACGTCCCTGCAGGCTCCAGCCCCGCCCTCCCTCACCAGGACTTTCTCCGCAGTCCCACCCAGCCCCCCCGCTCTGCACCGCGCCCCCTCCCACTCCCCACAGCACCCTCACAGGTTACCGGCCTACGGCCAGCACGCCCCAGCGGGAGAGGACACGGATAAAGGTGCCAAACTTACGCTTGGCTTCACAGTTCACCAGCTCTTGTTGTTTTTTAACAATATGTAAACAATCCCTTTTTTTATTCTATTGATTTGATGTTTTCTAGAAAAAAGCTGTACAACAGATCTTTTTTCATGTTCAATGTTAACAAAAAGATCTTCAATTGAAAATATATATTTTTTCATTTTGTAGTATTTTATGGATTTAAGATCTTATACAGGTTTCTAATCTTTTTGCCCCAAAAAAGGTCAGATTTATTTCAAACAGTTAAACCATGACTTCAGGAATTATGTCTGTATACTAGTTATAATTTCTATGCAATGAAATAAATTGGGTTGGTTCATTTAGTTTGATATTTCAGTTTGGACATGTATGCTTTGTCACAATAATCCTCCTGCTGTCACCTCAAACTTTTCAGTCATGATGGTGAACGACGAGCTGCTGCAGAGGCTGACCAACGGAAAGGCCAATCTGAACAAACCCCTGGTCATCCCTCGCTCCTCAGAGACCTCCGTCCCCCTGAATTATCACTCCCCTCCGGAGGAGGTGGCCGAGTGGCTCCGAGGGAAAGGCTTCAGCGAGCCGTGAGTGCCCCCCCCCTGCACTGACCGCAGCCTGTCTGGGTTGTGGCTGAGGATAATTAGAGCTGTGCTTGTTGGCTGAAACTTGGCTGTGGAGTCATACGTGTCTGCCCCCCACCCCCCCTGCAGGACGGTGACCTGTCTGGGTGTGCTGACCGGCGCACAGCTCTTCTCCCTCAACAAAGAGGAGCTCCGAGCCGTGCTTCCGGATGAGGGTGCCAGAGTCTACAGCCAGCTCAGCGTGCAGAAGGCGCTGCTGGAGGTAGGACAACCTGTTTGGGTTTATTCGGCCACAACAAGGCCTTTTATTCAGCACGTCAAAATGAGTCGTGGTTTTGATTCCAATCGCAAGTGCCGCGGTGTTCGGGAAACCGTTAACAGATTAATCAGTCTGTGGGCAAACTGTGTGTGTGGAGTTTTTACCCCGGTTGTAGACGTTTGTGCTGCTCACCCTTGTTGGTGAGTCTTGACCATGCGGTGTGTCCAGAGGTCTATCACCCGTTAGACATCCTTACGCCATATCGTTTCTGTTAAAGAGAAACTCGAGAGCGCTCTTCAGTCTGTCTGAATCTGGTCCCGCTTCCCACAGGATGCCAGGAGGGCCACGGAGCTGGAGGCGGTTATGGAAAAACAGAAGATGAAAGTTGACCTGAAGCTGGAGAGCAGCACGCTGTGAGCGGCAACATAAACACCAGGAGCTACTTCAGATGAAGGATCGCCCCCTTCTGGCGCAGGTTACCACCGAGAAGGGGACTGCTGAATTATTGATTTTATTTATCCAAGAACAAACAATAGTGACGTTACTCACATTAAGCCTGTTCAGTGTCAAAGTAGTAACGAGTGGTGTGATCAATTCAAGCCAAAGCCTTTGGTGGCAAACAGGAGATTTAAGTGTTCTAAGCTAATTAAACATCTGAATCTTTGTAATTATTTTCATTTATTATTCTCGTCATTCTTAATAAATTCAGTCTCAACTTCTGCATAAGTTTGGGGCTTAATGCACAATGTAAATAAAAACAACATGCCAAGAATCTCATGGACCAATGTTTTATTTAGATTTTTTTTTTTAAAGAAAATGAAAATTTGTCAAATGCTAAAGGGAGACGTTTGGCCATTTCATGAGAAACAGGATTTCATCTTGAAATTTGCCAGCAAAAAAAACAATGACGAAACACAACCCATTGTGACAGGTGAGTTTGTCGTCATCATTCTATCTTTAACAAATCATTTTTATTTACATTTCACACCATCCAAAACCTGAAATTCAGCTTGTGTCCAACATTCACTGAAATGTATTGATATTTGACTAATTATTAAGCCATGACTAACATGCTTTGTAAAAAAAAAAAAAAAAAAAAAAAAAAAAAAAAAAAAAGAATATTTTTTCATTTATTTAAATTGAGACTTTAAAGAAAGAATTCCAGCAGAAGAGATGGCTTCACACGTTGGATAAGTCAGTGCCTCCGTTAAAATCTGTGTGTATTTAATTTGAATTCTACACGCTGAACTGAAATTTAAGCACTGACTTCTCATTTCTAAACCCACGGCTTCACATGCTGACACCAGAGCTGGAGCCATCGTGTCAGTTCCCGTTCAATAAGAAAACAAAACTTGGCTGTGGAAATTTATAAAAACAAGGAACTTGCCACCAATACAACCCAAAACAACCCTTTACTGAAACCGACCAAACTCACAACCTTCACTACAGGAAGCATAAAATCAAACTTACATTTTGAAAAAACAAAGCAGAGACAGAAGTCAAAATCTAGTCCTAGAAACTTTCCACTCAATTTGTTTGAAACTTTAAGTGGGCTTTGAGAACTAAATAATGAAGACATTTATGTCGACAGACATTCAAATAGCATGTTATAACAAACAAAAAAACAAAAAGGAAATCTTTGTTGTGAGAAAAAAAAAGAAGAAAAAAGCGACTTGATAGGATGAGGGATTTCAGACCATAACCATATGTGGGCCCAAACCATATTTACACTTTGCATTTTTACATCTTAAAATGACCATTGATTATCGATCAGTTACATTTTATGTTCCACTCCAGGACACAGTTCTACGTTTGCCTTTATCCATTTGATTTATTTTAAAAGTTAGAACAAGATGAGGGATGGATTGGATACAGACAGCCACCAGAGTACAGATGTCGTTCTTTCGGTACACTCCACTGATAAACCACCAGCCTCTCAAATCCAGAAGTAATCTTATGTGTGTTGATACTACAAAAGTGATTCAATATTACAGCTGTTATGTGGGTCGGTTGCAATGACGACTAAAGCAAAGAAAGGACGAAGGCTGGAGACTTCAAGAGTGAATGCAGGGACAGCGTTTACCGAGAGGGAAATATGAGTGGACAGGGAGAGGTTGTGTTTTGGTGGGTGGTGTTTGGTCTTAGAAGTCCCCCATGTCCCTGTCGTCTGCTCGGCGGGAGTCTGACCTGCCGTTCATCCTCTCTCGATCTCGTGACCGATCTCTGGATGAGTGCTCTCGGTCCCTGGATGACCTGCAGCCAGAGAAAAGAAGAGTAAACACATCAAAAACTCAGGGATTCACATAAAATAAAAAAATCTATAAAATAAAAAGTAAATAGACGGTTGATAAAAATTAAAAAAAAAAACTAGCATCTGTGTCAGGGGGATACAACTTAAAGAATGAAAAAACAGCCAACATGTAGATCTATGGATAAAAACTCAACCACACAATTTCAACTGTAAAAACATACAGAGACATTTTGTAAAGAGGCGGCGTGACCGCTTCCTCTGAAAAGCATAACACATAAATCTCAAAGCACTGAATGGAGCAGCTCTGAGGGAGCTGCAGAAAGACCTTGGATGAACGTACTTGTGTCTGGAGCCCTGCTCGTGGCTGTGCCGGTGTCCACGGCTGCGTGAGCGGGAGCGGGAGCGATGCCGCCTCCTCCTCTCCTTGGAGCGGGAGCGGGAGCGCCGCTTCTCTCGGGATGTGGAGCGCGAGCGCCTCCTCCTGCGGTCACGGTCACGGGAACGGGACCTGACCAAAGCACAGCCATTATTTGGGATGCCGGGACAGAACCCAGAATAAAAACCAAGGCGGGTGCGCTCACTGCCTTACCTTTTATGCTCTTTGCTCCGTGATCTGGTCCTTAAAACAAAACAAAAGTAAGAGTGAATGATTAAACATGAGCCCCCTTAATGCCGCTGGGCTTTTCGGACATCTGCCTCACCTTTTCTTCATCTTTTCCTCTTTCTCCCTCTCTTCCCTTCTCTTTAGGCGTTCCTGGTTCCTCTTCTCCTGCTTGTCGACCACCGTTTTCTGATGATTGAAAATAGAATGGCACACGGTCAATCATCAGGGTTGGTGATGATTGCGTGCGTGGCGCTGCAGGCTGGCGCATACCTTCAGTTGGTCCAGTTTCTCTCTGATCTGGATGAACCCCAGGTGAAGCTTCCCACCAAAGTGGTCGGCCAGACGACGGTCATTGTCATGGAGTCCTAGGTAAGCAGAGCACACCTCACATACCCGGAGCTTCTGCTGCTGAAAGCTGGAGGCTGGCATGGAGTTTCTGTATTCTTCCTGAGGTACAGCAAGAGGGATAAAAAAACATTAATGAAAAAAAAGTCATTGAGGGATGAGAGAGGAAACTAAAGGAACAAAACACAAACAAGTGAGATCAGACAACTTATTACCAACCTCTGCATCCTTCTTCCTGGAGCGGACCTTTTCCACTTCCTGAAGGACCTTCTGAGCTTCATCTACGTTGCCTTCGGCTCCAAGCTGCTCGGCCTTGGCCAGGAGTTTCCCAATTTCCTCGTTTAGCTCATGCACCTTCTCTGCCTAAAATACAGTCAACCCGTCACATCTTAGGTCATATTACATGTTGCCCCAGAACAAACTTATTGGGGGAAAAAAAAGGACATTTCATTAAAACACAAAACCCTTCAGTCACACCTTTGCTGCAACCTCGGCACTGATCTCTTCTTGGGTCTCAGCCAGGCGCTTCTTGGCTAGTTCTGTCCTTCGGTCACAGTCAGCAATGAATGACTCCAAGTGATCCACCGCCTTCAGATGTGAGAAAAACAGTTAACAGCATACCATCAAACTTCTTTTGTCATCCTTGAGGGACAAGTAATCTACAATTGGCAGATCCAATATTCATCAATAGATCTCACTTACATCCAGCTCAAAGAAAAGATCTCTCTCTTTGGAGGCGATTTCATAGTCTGCCCGAAGTGCCAAATCATGGATCTTCGTACACTCCCCCAGGTCCATACGCTTAAAAAAAAACAAAAAAAAAACAGAACTGAATCACATGGTACAACCTGAGATTACTCACAGCAGATATGAACAGCCCACTCACAGTGCCAGACAGGATGTCATGTGGACAGCAGTTGAGGAGGTGACTTTTGCAGACACGCTCGTCGGTGAACTTGACCCTCTGCCGTGTCTCGTCCCCTGAAACAGTCCAGAAAAACGGCAGTGAGAAAGACCTCACATACTTGATAGCTGGGGCGAGGTATCCAGTGCTTTCATGTACATAACGATTACACCAACTCTTTCATTTGGCAAATATGTGTCAACATCCTTTTTATTCAAACTTTTTCTGTCCTTTGAAAAGAATGAAAACCAATTCTGATGTCACAAAGTTTTTATTACTGCTGTTAACAAATGTTATTGGTGACAAACAAAAGAAGAATACTGATTCTGCAGGTGGGGCTGTTACTCATCTGTTTACGTTTAAAGTGGAAGTACAACTAAATGGTTTGACATGTATAATGTACTCGTTTCGTGCTGCTTACCTTACAGAAGCCTCAATAAAAACATAGAAGTTTAAGAGCGCTAACTAAAAAGGCTCAATGTCCACTCTTTAATGTGGCGCTAATTGTACTAGTCAAGGTGCAACACAATGTTAAAGCAAAGTGACTGAAGCTTCAGTTAACTAGTGTCAAAGGAGCCCTTATGTTTGCAGCCACCTCACTACACTGTGACTGACCATGCAGGAGAAATAATCAGTGAGACTGAATACAGATGTTAAGTTCCATTCAAACCTTACATAATTATAAAACATTGAATTAAAACAAAAAACAAAGCAAAAAAAAAATCCAACGGGAAAAAAGTGGTTTATACACACTGTGATCTGCACCACATACTGTACCCCTCTGCATCTTCAAGACCTCAGCTGCAGATTTTTAAACCCGCTGTAGAAAAGTATAAATGGAAACAGTTTTCTTGCCCATACCTGTAGTAAGAAGTTGGGAGTCATACACAAGTCAGATTGCAAATGATGTTTGCAGTTTTTTGTTTTGTGTGTGTGCGTGTTTGTGTGGCCTGCTTTCTGATAAACAGACGTGACTGCAATACGTGTAACAAACTGAGCTCGCTGGGACAAAACGCGACAAGACGTCTTAGCTCAAGCTGCTACTACTCCAAGTAGTGATTGTAGTCAATTCCTACGTATTTGTGTGCCACTGAGGAATTACCAACTGTTTATGTAAGGTAATTTAGAAAAGTTTAAAAAAATAATAACTAAAATAACTTTCCGGTAGGCAAACATATTGTTTGGATATTGATCATAACAGCTTTAAAAATTATGTGTGACTCACGGCTCGATGAACATGAGGCTTTTCTGCAACTCCTTTGCAGATTGATGTAGGCTGGCAATGATACACTGAACCTTAATGAATAAAATAAAGGGGCCACAATTGTTCAGTTTGTATGCAACAAATGTATGGGAAGAATTTGATATCATCACACATACACGCACAAACTCACAACACAAATACACTCTTACTGCAGAGACTGAGTTAACAGCTTGGTAAGGATGATCCACAGGACTGCAAATAATATCTAACCGACTAAACCTCTTACTTAGAAATGGAAGTTAAATGCCATTTCCAACATATAGTACTCATGACTGTGTGACAGTTTGGACGTTCGAAGCCTTTATAGACATAAATCAACTAACAACAACTTGGTTTTCGTTCAACAAGATGGAATCTTGAATTTCCCTGTAGGAATCATCCCAAGGGATAAATAAAGTAAAGTCTAAGTCTGACAATTTGATAAGTTATGCAACAATATGAGGAATAGTGCTTTGTGACAAACTTGAAATAGATTTCAATTTCAGAAACACAAAATTGTAATAAAACCTTTAAAATATTGGAACAATCCGTTTATCAGATTGTTTCGCCGTGTCTTTATCCAAGACTAGTGCGCGAACTTAGCTGCTGAGCATATCTGATCAACTTATTACGCATTCTCTGCAGTCTGTCAAAATGGCAGACCTGTTCGTCCGTCTATCTGCAGGCCCTTAAAGACTAATAATGCGTATCAATGAACTATTTAACAGAGGATCAATGCACGGAGTAACTTGAATGTGGTCCAGCATTTGGCGTCATGGCGCCTGTGTGTTCCGTGGCTTCACAATAAACATTGCGCGAGCAGCAGCTATTTTAGCCTGAAGGCTAAAAAACAAGACGAAAACAAAGACGAAACGACGAAAACGTAAAATCTAAAATAGAATGTGCTTGTCTGACGCTTTGGATCTAACGTAACTGTAAATTAAAACAGCCCTCTGCGGTACATCCATTCATGCAGGTCAGTCCATCACACGCCAACACAAGGCAGCCTCAGCAGAGCCTCCATCTTGGCTAGCTAGCTAGCTCCGTTAGCATGCTAAGGCAACTCACCATCCCTCGCTGTTCCCATTAGCTGGTCGAGCAAAGCCCTCATTTGAGCTTGGGCAGACATGGTTATGTGTGTCCCGATGATAATTCTATACAGAAACAACGTGTCTGACAACAGTTCCTCAGTTAGCAGGGTTACTCGAATATTTTATTCATCCGACCATCACCGCTCGGAGCTTTCCTCTGCTTCGTAAGCTCGCCAGTTTCCGTCTCTAATTAGGGAAATGACGACAGAGAGAAGAAGGAAGCTCAGTTCGGATAGCGCTACGTCACAGAAATGAACCAATCGTAATTTACGAGGCCAAGCCTGTCGACCAACCACAGAGCACTGAGGCTGACGTTGACTCGATATTTCTTTACCCCAAGTAATGCCTCACAGGCGGAATTATTTTACTGGTACATAGGGCATGGAATGGGTCGCTAATAACAATTATACATTTTAGTTTGAGTTAAACTATGTAAAGTAAGGTGATTGTAGCGTTATTTGAAGTTTGAGTTTACAAAGCATCAAACTAGGAATACCTGTCAGGAAAATCGAGGGGTTTAAATAACACCGCAAAATTGTGGGCCTGTCAGTGATTTGTTTACGCAACGTAACGTTGAACGCCAGGCCTGCTGCTCGTAGTCAGACGAACCAGTGACCGCAGGGGACAGCAACAGTGTCAGAGTAAGGAAACAACTTTTCCTCAGTTTTCGTTAAATGTTTATACATGATATTTATAACTTTTTATACCGATGTTGGATGTTTTTGTGTCAACCATAGCCCTGTTGTTGCAGGACAGTTTGGCTCAACAAGTTAGCCGATTATTAACATAATCGGTTGTCAACGTTTCCTTCCTTGGTCTCTCAAACGAGACGTGTTAGCGATAAGAATTATACTTTTTTCCTGAATCGAGGTCATTTTGACCGCAGAATTGTTCTGTAAGTAACACGTGACTCTGTACTATGTTTACTTTGTGTTACAATTTGAAACGTTTTGACGGGTTTCAAAGCTGCAGTTAACAAGGTGTGCTGCCGTTTGCCAGATCGGCGAATACTTTTTGTTTTGTCCCAAAAGGATTCGTTTGTGTTGGGGGTGTGGTGCTGAGAAATCTCTGGAGTCATGGCTGGCACGTCTGAATAGGCGCAGATCTACAAAAGTCGATACAGCAGAATTAGCTGGACTGTCAGATTGCTGCCCACAGGGTTACATTTAGTTTTAGCTTCTCTGTACTCATGCAGATTTGGTGTGTTTTTGTTTCTTCACACACGTGGATCTGTAATCTACTTAACACCTGGAAGATAGCCAGATGTACACCCCACTGCTAGAATGGCTGCATACATTCCAGTGAAAATAACATGGAGGAATGCCTTTACGGTGGTCTGTCCTCCTCTTCTGTGCAGATCTGTTTGCCACAGTCTCTGAACATGGAGACCACGGGCCGTGCCACTGAGGACGACCCTCTCAAGAATGAAGAAGAGGGGCTGGAAACACAAGCGGCACCATTAGCAACAGATCTGAACAAAAAGGCTGGAAAGGAAGGCTTTGGATTTTCCAAACTGACCCACTGGAGAACGGCGGTGTTCTTTCTGTCCTTGTTCCTGTGTCTCATTGTGGTGTTCGCCTTCTCCTTCATCATCCCCTGTCCCGTGAGACCTCAGTATTTTGTTACCTGGAACAGGACCTTCTCTGAAGCTGGTGAGTATCTCTGCACCCTTTTCGCCCGTTGTAAAAATCCGAAATGTGACTAACTACCACTTTCTCTCCTCCTCTGCAGCGACCTACGATTTCCTCGCAGTCGAACATGCGAGCACCGACAAGGTGATGGATGTCCTGTTTGTCCTCGAAAACGCAGTGGGCACCAACAACAAATCATGTGCTGACGCAGGTATGAAGACAAGACCGTGACTGCTTGCTATGCGGATGCCCCTTGATTGGTCGAGTGTATCTCAGAGGGACACCGTTGTGTCGTCCAGGTCTGCCTTCGCCATGTGTGGTCATGGTAGCGGTGGACGGCACAGATGGAGAGACTCTGTGGGAGAGACCGCTGTACCCCAGGTTCAACTGGGCCCAGTGCGGCATGGACAAGGATAAAGGGAGAGCCTGGCACTGTCTGGTCTCCCACGCCGACAACATCACAGCCATTGACAAATATACAGGTTAGTCAGTCATTGCGCCTCCTCATGTTACATGTGATGGGTGGTTCTATAATAGAATGTGTTCATTTTTTTGAATGGACTGGATTTAACGATTAGAAAAATAAAGCATTGTAATGGTGCAAGGAAATATTGACTCAACGGCTAGTAAAATGTATTTTATATACCGGGTGAAATTGGATAAACTGCTCTTGGGTGATGTCAGGTGATGTGATCTGGCAGCAGCCGAAGCCTCCCGGTCAGCAGAGCTCTCTGCCGGTGCTCAGTGTCCCGGACCTGGATGGGGACAAGGTGGTCGACGTGGTCCTGGTGGCATCCGACAGCACACAGGTGAATTTTGACTCATTTTATCAATCAGTTTAGTTACATTTACATGTCTTGCTATAGTAACTGCTCCTGCTACTAGATATAAAAGATAAGGCACAGATAAGATAAGGAGTCCTTCAGATTTCAGCCTCGCTTGTGTTCTCTGCAGACTCAGCTGGTTTTGCTCTCTGGACGCACCGGGGTCCAGATTGGTTCCACTGTGACTATTGAGTCCATGGAGGCAACCAGTCATCTTCTCCATCTCACTAAAGATGGATCTTACTACATACTGCTGCAGAAAGGTACAAGCATATGTGCTTTTTTTTTTGTGACTGCTTTTTTAAGTCAAGAAGGTAGAAGCGCACGTTTCCTCCAAAGTTAATAAGATCCTTGTACCTGAAGAGATGGAGCTTTTACAGCATTCTGGTTCGGTCTCAATAGTCAGATAAGCTCTGCTTACTCTATATCGATTAACTTATTACTCTAAATATGACTTTATTCTTCCTAATGTTCACATGGCGGTGTCATATTCAGGTTGAGACCGTAACCATGTTGATAATTCAAATGAATGTAGCTCTTTACACACGTGGACACGTGGATATCTGACTCTCGGTGGCAGCAGTGACTAAACGTGAACTCATTCACAGACACCGGCGTGTATGGAGTGGCCCTGCGGAACATTGCTGCCCAGGCCCAGACGGGGGTGGACACTGACCTCCGGACCAATGCAAACCTGGAGAAAAACGCCAGTTCTGAAACCGGCCTCATCCCCATCTATGAGTAAGGAGCAGACTACCTTAAGTCCTAATCTGCCAGGAAGGAAGGGGTCAGAGCCCTTTGAGGTCATTTTCAAATATTTCTTATTACCTTGTAGGTCCGAGGCAGCCAGTGTGCTGAGAACTAAAGAAACGGACGATTCATCCGACCTGCTGGTTGTGACGGGGAAGGGGGTGGCGTTGGTCAGTGGAGAAAAGCTACAGCTTCGGTGGAGAGTCAACACCAGCTCAGTCCTTGGGTAACTTGTCTTTGCTTACATGTTTGCTTTCAGATAATAAAAAAGGGACTCTTGTGCAAAAGTGCTGGCTGATATAGATGTTTTCATTTGTTAAATGACTATAAAGCATGTTGATAAGAACTGCCATGAGTTTGCTGTCTTGTTGCCTCTTTTCTCTTCAGTGGTCAGTTGCTGTAAAACTTGGGTAGCTAAGTACCAGTTACAGTTTGATTTTTTTTTTTTTTAAAGTGTATTCTCCTCTATTCTTCTCGTTTTCAGCCAGCCCTCCTTCGGTTATTTTAACAAAGATGAGGTTCTGGATGTAGTGGTTGAGGAGCACATAGGCAATGATACAAAGAAGGTAAAGTTCATATGAAATCAGCCATTTTTCTGGCTAGTTTTTTAAACGTTTTGTCATTCAGTGATGAATTCAGACCATGTTCTAACAGTACCGCTGTCTGTTGTAAACGCAGATAATCATCCTGGACGGGATGTCTGGTGGAGTGTTATGGGAAGTCAGTCTTATCGCTGCTGCCAACTCACCAAGACCCGCCTCAGTGCACACCACCAACTCCTTTTCGGTCTTCATGTTCTGGGGGTTGAGGCCCTCAGAATCCAACTCATCCGTGAGCACGGTGCTTTGATCCACAGATGCATTGAACTGTTTGGGGACTAAGAAATTTACTTTTTTTTTTTTTAAATGTTATGTCTCTAATGCTTCTTCTCAGGAGTCATTAACTACTGACCGACGTGCGTACATGCTGCATCCCCTCTATTCTGAAGTCCTCCTGGAGTCCCCCAATGTGACGGACCATATAATAACATTCAGAGGTGCTCTTAGCTCATGGATTAGCCAGCATGCTCCATCTGTAACTTGTTACTTCCTGATTAGAGGTATGGTGGAAGACAGCTCTGATATTTTGGTGATAGTGTGTGTGTTTCTTTATTTCGTTTCTTTGCTAGCCACACTCATGGAGCGTGGACGCCATGCTGCCTACCTCCTGCTGATGGGTCCCAAAGAGGAGGGAGCTGAGGGCATTGTGGTTCTCAGCAAGCGCAAGCTAAAGCAGGACGTCCCTCTTTGCAAAATACTCCGTATCGGCAGTGGTGGCGATTCAAAAACCGATGAGGACATCAGAGAAGGCTTCAACCGACTCCGCTTCAGCGACTAAGGGGCTCTGTAAAAGATGCAGTTTTGTTTTCCGTTTCTTTTTTTCCAACCTACCTTGATTTTAAAACCAAAGTACTAGTTTCAAACTTCCAACTGCTCATCACCAAAGAAAGACCTTCATATCTGGAGGTCCTTTGTTCTTCCCTTTATGACAGGCCAAAGCGGGCTAATCCCCATTTTAGACTGTAAATGCTGTCTGATGTTTAAGAAGCTGCTGTTCGCTGTCAATCACTCCGCACAAATTGCCGTTCTCCTGCTGAAAAACCCATAAAACCTGCCGTGCTGTTTAATCATCTGCACTTTTGTGTATCGCTGGATTATTATTTGGATCTATGCAAAAACTGCGCCACTCAGTGCTTTAAAGGTGGCAATCACATGTTACATGAAAGCTAGTCTAGCTGGAGGACAGTAGCTAAAACTGATACTAAACAGGGCTGGACACACTGCCATTTCATTTAGATCAGTTGGCGCATTTTGACTGGGATTCTACATATAAAAACTTAACACTAAAGCAGAACCACACAGCATAAGGGTTTATGCTAAAAGTGAAATGTGTGAATGTGAATATGTCAGTGTTTAGAAGTCGGTGATACTGTCGTCAACATTTAAGGCAAATGTTACAAATGTTGGGTACTTCCTTATTCCAAAATGCTGAAAGTGGTGCAGCCAGTTTCTAGGAGATGGGTTGCGCTTAGCCAAAGAGTTAAAAGAAATTAAACATATTATGGAAGAATGTTTATTGGAAAATAGTTCTATGGCTAAACTTAATCTATGTCTGGGAGAATGAGTCTTTCGAGTGTGCCTTCTCTCTATGCTGAGTCTCAAAGGTTTTTAAGTTCTTGCTGCTGGTTTTGCAGCTTCTTGAAAAGCTGTTTTCTCCACTTATTTATAATAAGTAAATGAGTGAAATAATCTTTTAGAGTTTTCCTTGCTGAACATAATATATTGGTCCCGTGGAGCAGGCCTTTATTGGAGTGGACTTTATTTTTGACATGATGAAATGTTTGAATTGAAAGAATAAACCTTTTTGATATGACGACTCATCTGGCCTCAGCCTTCTTTCTTCATTATTGACCATCACACATTTATTTCTCTAACCTCTAAACCCTGTGGAGGGCTATGCCAGGTGCTTCAGATCATTTAGGATACTGTACTCAACAACTAGATCGGCCCTTGTGACACCCTAACCACTTCAGCTGAATACACGTGACCAGGAGAGCAGTTGCCAGGAGGAAAAACAAGTTATAGAATTTCTTAAATTACAAACTAAATAATTTACGTTCAGTAAATGTACGAGTATTTTGAATAACCTGGACATTGTAATTACAATTCATCTGCATTAACCAAAGGTTCAGAAACCGGATTTTTGCCGCCACCTGGTGTGCGCGGTGGGAGAAGCAGCTGCCGCACGCGGGCAGTGCCTCGCGGGCTCCATGGATCTCTAGAAGGAAGTCACGTACCGTCGTCTGGGTCGCGTGCATTGCAAATTACCCAGCCTCATATTTTTCCATCAGTGACGCACAACACCAAGATGGGCCTGTGGTACCTTTATAAGGGTGGGAGACTGAGCCTTAGGGGTAAAACGGTGCTAATGGTCTGAGTGCTTCCGCTTTTATATTTATTTATTTACACAGAGATAAAGCGGAGCCACGCGGACGTAGTGAATGGACACATGTGCAGGCTCCATCAGTAAAGCGGGAACCGGCTCGACTTCACTCCGGCCACATTTAGACAAGAGCCCCTGCTACAGTAATAAGGTCCTACACAAAAAATAAAGATGGACCATTTCCCATTGATAAGTCAGCGGCAGGGCTTGCTGCGCCTCGGCAGGAGATTCAAGGAGAGCCAGCTCATCCTTACAAGATGAACATTCACATCGTTTCTTCTGGAAACCTGTCATGAAGAACAGCCGCCCATTTAAAAAAAGAAAGAAAAAAAAACAGTCGTCCCTCTGAGCTACACTGTGTAAATATCTATAGATGATTAACTGAAACACTTAGAAACAACCTACTTCCGCCTTGATAAAAAAAAAAGAAAAAAACATCTGTATGTGGAACATGAACTTGAACTGTAAAAAAAATTATAATAAAATCATTAGTGGGTTTCAGCCCATCCAGACACCTGTCATTATCCTCTTGTAAGTCCGTGCGGACCTGCTCGGACCTGTGCGGTGGTCTGAACCGGTTCCGTCGTCCCAATGTGACCTGCGTCCGCCATATCATCTCGACAGGGCAGCACGCGCGCAACATCCCCGACCAGGAGCGCGAGCGCGAGCGCGCGCCGCTTATCAGAGGAACGACACACTCCAACCGGACGGTGTAAAAGTCACTTCGACCGAAAGCCTGCAACTGCGGCAAAGGTAAGGTCTGTCTGCGTGTCTTTTCACGATTTGAACATGGCCCATTAATACCGTACACGGTTAGAATTTTTTTTTTTAATCACAGGATATCTATAGCCTATGTTTTATAGAGGAGACCTTCACAAAAGGCACCGGTATGTCTGAAAATAGCTGCTTCGTGGGCAGTGTCTGTCTCCATCGAAACCAGCTTTTTTTAAGCGACAGTGTTGTTCGAATTAGTCAAATTGGTTAAATTTGACAATAGAATTAGGCTGTTTATTCGAAAAAGAAAGGAAAAGGAAACGAGCGTTCGGCCTGGCATATAGTGCTCTTTAAGTCTACCGCTGACGTTTAATATGTAGCCTATTCATATCTGCCTAACTTTGGTTAAAAATGACGGTTATTTGATAGTAACGCATTCTTTTCTAAGCGTCGAATTGAAATGATAGCTTTTTACAGTTGTGCTTAGGGAGGGAGGGGGGGGGATTTGACGACGGTGTCGTGGTTCTCCGAAAGGCTTCAGGTGGCGCATGCACCACTCCGAAAATATCCACAGAAAAAGACAGGAAAACGAGAACAGATTTTTCTGCTGAAGCCCAACATTTTTTCCCTGCACACCGTGCCCACAGACACAGGAGGACTTTCACCGGCCGGCCTCCGCCTGCCTCACCAACATGCTATTGTTTGACACAACACGTAAAGGACTTCCATTTCCCCATCTTACAACATTTATTTATTACTATTAATGATACTCTTTTGACAGAGGTGAAAATGGCTGAGGAAATTCAGACCAAACTTGAGAATTACCGCACTGCTCCATTTGACGCCAGGTTCCCCAACCAGAACCAGACCAGGAACTGCTGGTCCAATTACCTGGGTAAGACTGGATGGCAAGGTCAACGCTGTTGTGCCAGATGAATTTTTTCTTTTTCTACGTGATCCAGGAACTGTAGAGCTCCCGTGCTCTGGGGTCATCAAAACATAGAGTATTTATATTGCTGGAAGAGTAGACACCATCTTCTCAGTACTGACCCTTCAGTTCAGAGGTGGAGCTGACTTAGAGTCAAGTTTAATTGGGGGTCCTGAGGGGGTTTGTCTGATATCCCTTGTTGTTGTCTCTCTATTAATAGACTACCACCGCTGCCAAAAAGCCCTGGACGCCAAAGGAGTAGACACTGCCCCATGTGACTGGTACAAGAGGGTCTATAAATCTCTTTGCCCCCTATCCTGGGTAAATATAATCTTTATTTTTTGTTTTGTGTGTGTGTGAGTGTTTTTTAAATGATACAAACCAAAAGACTCTTGAGTGAGTTATGGCCTCCTGCTAGTAGAAGGCCAACTTTGTTTAGAAAGGGTCAAACAACTTTGTTCCATGCATTCCTTAGAGTCTAAGCCCTGTCTGGAGAATCAAAACATGGAAGATTTCCCTGTAAACTATGTTGGCTGCTGTCGTTTTTCTTCTTTTGTGTATGTTACCTTTACACGCATCAAGAAGGGCAGTGTGTTTAATTAACTTCCTGGCATAATATACAGTTGGACACTTTTAGGGTGAAAACAAACAAACAAACAAAAACCAATGGGGATTGTTCTTATCCCAGTCAATGATGTTGTGAGAGAGTTGCTTTTGATGGGAATTATGCTCTCATAACTGGAGAAATATAGCAAATATATTTTGTAGAGACATTTTACTTTTTCGTTATATTTGTATAAGAAAGAATGATTTGCCTCAAAGTGAAATTTCCTCTGCGTCTTTTTCTTTTTAGGTCCAGAAATGGGATGATCAGCGAGAGGAGGGTAACTTTCCTGGAAAGATCTAACTCTGACATCTGCAAAGCTGTCTCGTCTGTAAAGATGTAATCTTTGCAGCTGAATGTTTCTAAAAGTGGCACATTTCCACTACTAATGCTCTGTCCCAGCAGCAGACATAAACCGAATGGTCATTCCTTCCAAATACCATGAAATGTACAGCAGATTCTGCATTAAAAATTCTCAGGATATATTTATGGAGCTTATCTGTCTGTGTCAATTTTCCTTTTTAAAAGGCTTGTTCTGCTTTTGAACACATGATATAAGGGGCCGTATTTGGGATAAGTTTATGAATGCTTCTGGATAAAATGAAGATATGAGGTCTAAATAGAAATACAGGTTTAGATCTCTTATATGGCCTGCTCATGCTTTCACATTTAGATGTCGACTTTATTAAGAGAAAGAAGCTGTTTTTATCCAGAAAAATGGGTATAATATCAAGTTTTTATTCCTTCAAATAAACCTACATCAAATGTACATATAATAAAGATTAGAAAAATAAATATTTGAAAACATTAAATGTCAAACACTCAACAGTAGCCACAGTCTGAAAGCGCAGGATTGATATGACTTGCAATGGCTGTTGTTGTTGTTGGACATAGTGAAATTAAATACATAAAACTGCATTTCATATACAATTACTCCCAGGAGCAGGGAGTGTGAATTGATACCGAGACTTAGAGGCTTCAAAAACGTAATCAGAAAAAACAAAAAAGATCAATCATTTTAAGATAACAGCTAATGCTGAGGAGACTGTTCCATGCAACAAGTAAATACAGTAAATATTGATGACAGAAAAGTACAACACTGACTACTAAATATCATAGTGGTGGTGAAACCATAGAAATCCCTTTTTAGATCGCATACTTCTCAAATTGAGGTAATTTTCATAGTATTTGCATATTAGAAGTTGCATGTTTTGTACCTAAAATCAATTGCAGTTTTCTACAAAGTTACCAGAACTGTTTAGCAGCTAAAGAAATGTTTGCCACCAAAATTTATTGATGCGCGCAGCAACTTCAGTCAAGGTCACTTGGACTGCAAATAAGCTTTCACTACCCAATGCTAAGCAGAAACAAACAAATGTACTCACTGACTTAATTATAAGAAGCCAAATAGAAGTTTGATATACACAGTGAAGCTTTCCTTAACTCCACCTTTGCTTAACACCTTTTTTTTTTTTAAATGATCATATTAGGCTTTGATATAAATTTTAGGAAGGTGAAAACATCCGAAAACAGTTTCCTAAGTAAAATCATTAGGTTTGGAAACACATTAGCATACATAGGTATAAATTATTAAGAGATATAAATCAGTGGCTGCATAGCATTTAGATTAACTCGATGCATTGGCATTTTTGTATCCATTTGGCCATTAGCTAATCAGTGCACAATTAGCCACATCCTGATGTGGTTGTTTTCATCTGGCCTTGGAGTTTGCTTTTTTTTGGTCTTTTTTGGGGTAAGTGTTTGAGGATTATTTACATACCAAAAACAGCAGTAGAATATGCAGCACAAAAAGTAACAAGCAGCAGTCACAGAGGGTGAAGTTTCTGTACTAGGCACAATAAAAGAGCCGACAAAAGGCAGCCTCTCCTGGCACTGTGGGTTAGGGGTCAAGCTGGGGGGGGGCATAGGACAGGAGAGTGGTCGGACCACAAAGCGCAATCCTGTATGCCTTTGTGTGTGTACAAACCCCAGTGATCTAGCTAGCTCTTCTTCATGATGACTTCACATCATAGTAGGAGGAGGCTTTGAGACTTGAGGTAAATGTTTTCCACAGTCCCCCCCCCCAAAAACAGGAGTCTAACGGCCAGCCAAAGGTCCCCCCTTTTCAGTGCACCTCTTCCAGTATTAAAATTCAAAACAGCTAGTACCTCCTCTTGCCGTGCTTCCCACCATCAGTCATGCAGGTTTTAGGCCGTAGAGCTAAATAAAACAACAATCAAGTGTTAGGTTGACATTTGGAAACGACATGCAGAAAAGGAGCCTCTAGGAACTGATCCCAATCCAACATTGTCTCGTAATCACCTGGATCTGCTGTCTGCTTCTTTTTGTTGTGATGAACTATCTGATTCTCGTTGGTCATCTTCACATCCTGATCCTCCACGTGGTTACTGAAACACAGACAAAACTGTTTAACACGGAGGATGATTTCAACACTGAGCCACCCTCATGGGAGCAAGAGTGGACTAAAAGAGAGGAAACGGGGAAAAAGCAAAGACTGAAACATCACAAGCCAAGCATGTGCTACAGAGGGAGTGGAACACCGGAGGGAAATCTGAGGGGCACTGGACCAATCTTCATTACAGGGGTCGACCACAGGGAGGTGCTCATACCAAGCTTTCAAAGCTCCACTACTCACTGTTGGAGAGGTCTGCTGCCACGAGGGCTGAGGTGGAGAACGGTTATTTAAATCAGCTGCTATTCTCTAGCACAGCGGTTTGACCTAACCTTGGTTGCTAATTGTTTCATTTGTCTGCGGTGGATTGTTAGCGTTAGACCGTAAAGGAAACCTGCAACCGGGAAGCACCCGGAACAAAAGGCTACCTGATGACGGTGTTCCTCTCCCGCTGTGTGACGTAGACGTCGTCGGTGAACAGGATGGTGTGGTAGGGTACCGCCGGGTCACACGTGGGCAGAATGCCTCGAGACAAGTGGCTGACGCAGTCCAAGATGCCGTTGTACACCAGGAGGTCGTCCACCAGCAGCTGCACACACAGGCCAACATGTGGCTCCAGGTTCAAACCTGACAAACGCGAGAGAGCCGACACCATGTCCGACCGGAGAGCGCCTCACCCCGAACTCTTTCACGCCCCTCTGAGGTGTCTTCGAGTAGTTCCACAGCTTGATCATGCTCACTGTGACCGGCTGGTCGAAGATGACATACACACGGTTTACCTGCATGGAAGCAAGAGGTACACGCGCTCAATCCCATGGCAAATTTGATCTGCTAGCTGCTCCCTCCAGAGCCCGTCCCGGCCTCCCTCACCAGCCCAGGCAGCACCGGAGCCAGCCACATGTGTCTGCCGTCGTGGGTGTCGTTCACGCCGTCTGTTAGTTTATCCGGAGTCCTCACATCACCGCTGACACTGTCCAGCACGTTCACGCTGTCTGGAAAAGCTGCTATGTCTGGGAGTCACAGTGCTGAGGGATTGATAACAACTCCCTTTGTTTCCGTTTCTTGCATATGAAACGAATTGCGTGCAACTTTAATACTGGCTAGGACAATGGCAGTTTCCTTTATTTGAATGATTTAAGCAGCTTCAGGCCACAATGGACAGATTTCTACATACCCTAAGAGGTACAAGAACATATCTTTACCATTAAAACCTTTTTTCTTTAAACAGACATTTACCTCTACATTTCAGGCAGAGAGATGAAAGCGTACATATCAGTACATTAAGTGCAGGAAAGGATACTGTTGTCACTGAGACTGATCTTGTCGTGGTTCTGGTTGTAAAACTCCAGTCCGTTCAGACCAATGTAGTACGGGTCTCCCCAGGTTGTTAAGAGCTGCAGCTGAAAGATGACTGACACTTCAGGGTCAAGGAATTGAACAGTTTCTATGCTCCTCTTTTATGTTCATGTTTATTCACTACATCATTTTAACCAGAAAGAGCTCAATCAAACCAGACTGTTTCCAGTTTCCAGCAGGAAGCATGCATAACTTGAGGCGATGATAATAAATCCATTATTATAAATGATATCAATGCGAGTCCAGTTTATGACCATTATAAGATTGATTTAATCGGGACAATAAAAAAAGTTTCTCTATTGTGTTTGGCTTGTTTAGGTCTGCTGTTGATCTGAAATCAAATTAGTCTTAGAAATCTGACATTCACTTTAATGTCAAGCTGCATCTGGCTAGAGGACATTCTCCAGACAAGGGAACAGGCTCAGATTCTGACAATTTCATCAACCAACCAGACATTTACAAAAATGGGGACCACTACAATTAAGAGTAAGACTACAAATATAACATGTGACAGACATAAGACTGGTTTAGAGATAAAAATGTACCTCTCAGATTAATGATTAAACATTATCAAGAATCTGTGGACAGCATCTCAAAGAGCATGACACGCCATACTGGCCAAAAAAACCTCACCAAAGCATGTGCTTTTAAAAGAGAGCTATTTACTTAAGGGAGTTCTACAAAACACTGAGCACACAACGCTCTGAGATTGTTTTTTCTTTCTGTGTTATTTTGCAAATAATGGATTAAAAACGTTCTACCTTTGGGAAATCATATGTCACACTGTTTTGCAAAATAGTGTGACCAGGAGCATGTACCATCACACACAGAAATTAAACGGTGCGAGTAAATGGTGAATCTGCTTGTCAGCAAACCACATGTCCTGTTTATAACCACAGCATCATTTACCGTTGATGTACCAGCAGAAATGGGAGGAAGCTGCATCAGTGCTAGTGATGCATGTTTAGAACAATCTAACATGTGAGACGCGCAACTGAATGTTTCCTGAATTTGCGAATATTGCAATATTAGGTTAGAACCGAAAATAAAAACTGCAGTACAAATCAGAAGTCAGAGTACAAAAGGATACACCCACAAGGCATGATGGGAGCTTCATAGTCCATGCTGGCCTGTTCTCGTTTCATAGAGTTTGCTCTGAATGAGGAAAGGTACAATAATATGTTAGACTACATCGTTAATATTAAACTATCATAATACAATTAAGATTCTGGTTTAAACCTGTAGGATTCTTCTTTGAGCTTGTTCTCAGTGGGAGTCTGAAGAAAGTCAAGGAAGAGGATCTCCTGGGCAAAGTCAAAGTGACAGTTCCCCGGGCCTTTCCTGATCAGAAATCCCTCGGCTGGCGAGATGGCCACATCATCCATGAACAAGTGTAAGACTTTCACCTGAGCCAAACATGTGGGGATACAAATACATTTGTAACAGCAATGCTATGCCTGTGCAATGGTTACAATGTTTCTTATGTCCAGTTGTAAACATGATCTCATTCTACTAATCTTTTGATTCTAAAGTACTGCGGTAAATGGTTATTAAGTGTCTCACCCCTCTGTATGAGTCCTCAGGTGACTTGTTGTAGTTCCAGATACGGAGACCAGCGACTGTTTGGGCATTGCTGAAGGTAATGTTTAATATGTGAGCCTCTCCATAGGAAAAGGGGATCAGCCACATGTGCTGGTCATCAGTGGTGATGTTGTGGCCGTCCACGAGTCTAAGTGAAGGAAGAAATGTGGAACACATCTGATCAAAGTGTGGATTAAAAATATAAGTAATCGTGGATCATATTGCATTTACTGTGCTCGCTGACTTACTTGTCAAGGGTGCGCAAGTCATATCCGCAGTCAGGGAGGTCGTTGAGGTCCCTTGGTGAGGCAGCCAACATGCTGAGATCTAAAGGTAAACCCTCACCATCTTTCCCCACAACCTCCAGTCCCGTCAGGCCCATATAGTGGGGGTCACCCCAAGTTGTCATCAGCTCCAGTCGAAGGCCTGGAAAATATGGACACAAAGAATAAAAATAAATATATAAACAATTGGAGGAAAAACAGCTTTGAGATAACACAATTTCATTGGAGTGCTCACACTTTCCAGTGTACATCCCAGGAATGTGTTCCAAACTCTCCTCAGACTGGCTCACAGTGGGACTGAGTTGAAGCTTCAGCTAAAATAAAACAAAATTAAAAAACCGCCACACAATTAAACCAGACACTGTGAAACCTAAATCTACCGATTTCAGAGCCAAACTTACAGCGAGGTCTTCCTCTCTGAATCCGGCCTGTGTGAAAGGTCTTTCTTCACCCTCTCCATCTGCTGTGCGTGGTCTCTGCAGTTCTTCCTCATACGCTGAGTTCTCCGGACCCTCGCCTTCACCAAAGAAGGTTTCATCATAACGCGACATGGCCTCCAGGATTTCATCATCAGTAGTAAACAGGATGGTGTCTCCGAACTGCTCCAATCCTTTATGGACCACAGAGTGAGGAAAAAGTTAAGTTTATCAATGGCAAACACAGAAAATAATATATATTGTGATGCACTGGTGGCCAGTTACCTCCAGAAAGCGTGCCAGAGGCTTTGGCAATTTCTCCACGGAAGATGCACCTTCCATCCAGCAACATCTCCACCTCTTTCACGCCACGGAATGAGTGGATGCGCGACTTGTTGTAGTTCCAGACCCGGATCATAGCCACCTGGTATGGCGCTCCGAAGTCCAGGAAGATGGTGTGGCTGCGACCAGGCGTGAAAGGCGCCAGCCAGAGATGCATGTCATCCTGAGTGCGGTTGATGCCATCTATAAGGTTGGAGATGACCCGCGGGTCCTTGCCGTACGCTGGGAGGATGTTGATGTCCGGCGGCTCAGCGCGGATGTGGGCGGGTCGAAGGGGCTCTCCGCTGGAGCTGAACACCTCAAGGCCATTGAGGCCCACGTAGTGGCGATCCCCCCAGGTGGACAGAATATTCATTACCAACCTCTGGCCCTGTGGCAGCACCGGGATTTCAAAATCATCCTCCCGCTCCAATGATGGATCATCATCGGGGCCCTCACACTGCGGCCCCTGACTGGTTAGTGGAGACAGTGGACTCCTGGATGCAGCAGTGGGGGTGACAGGCACTGTGGGGGGGCCCCGTCCCTGACGCTGCAGGAACTCGTCAAATATGTCACCTTCGAAGCCCATGTTGGAAATGCGCCCGCGCTGACACTGGTTGAACTTGGTGAGAGAGTCCCATGACTCCATGAGGGTGTCATCCTGGTGACTGTGCAGCTGGGCCCGAGAGCTGCTCTGCCTCCTGCTGGTGCTCACCAAAGACAAGGGCTCCTCTGGGGACACACACACACAAGCAACAGCTTCTGCACTACAAGCCAACTGAGGAAAAAAGTATTCTAAAAACAAATAAAAAGCCAGAGCTCATTATGTGCATCTGCAGTTAAACTAATCGACTTTTTGCATGAATTTTTTTTTAAAGATTAGCATGAGGTGTCATTCTCACAGTATTTTAATACTCTAAAATGATTGCTGTGAGTTTGTTTGGGAAGCAGAAAACTGTTAAAGATATTAATAACAACTAGAATTCGGAGTAATGCTTTTTAAACATATTTCTAACATTGAAAGGAGGTAGAAACCACCTACCAGAGTTGGTGGCTGATGTAGCTCTGTGGTGTTGCTCCTCTCTTTGCCGAACAGAGGCTGAGGAGTTTCTGAACGAGCTCCTTCTTCCACTGATGTGCCGGTCTGGCTTTTGCTCTCCAAGCTCTTCCAGCAAGTCACAGCTCAGGTCCAAGGAGTCAGCCTTCCATTGTCCTCCGTTCATGGTCCTATCCCCCCCCCTGCACACCCGGCCTGGGTTACAGGGCAGCTCGGGGAGCATGGAGGATGAGGCTGGAGATGCTTTAAGCTCTGCTGACTGCTGAGGAATCAGCCAGCGTGGCCTCTCCTTGCTGGTCTCGCAGCCCTCAGGAGCACCTCTGTTCAGGGGCTGCAGCCACTGAGGGGCAACCCGAGAGGATGGCTGGGTGGTGACCGTCTGCTCCATGGGTGCTGGCTGCTCCGCTTGCTCTCTGGGGGAGAGAGGCTCTTCTGAGGCAGACAGGTCAAAAGAGTTTCTCTGTAGGGATTGGTGATGAGTGGAGCATGAACCACCGGCTGAAGAGGCGATGGGTGGTAGCGTCGCATGCGATTTCTCCTGCATGTCTACCATAGTCTTGCCGGCTACGTCTGAAAATGGATTCAAACTCTGGTATCTCTGAGTAGAGCTGCCCTCTCCCACCGTCCTGTCCTCATAGTGATGGGCGCTTGCACTTTGAAGATTGTGTCTTGAAGACACAGGGCTGGAGAACAGCGAGTCTGAGACCTGGAAATCCTGGAGATCAACCGTGGTGCTGTAATCAAAGACTTGGTTTCCGCAGCCCTTCTCCAGCTCCCCCTCAAACACCAACGTGCTGTTAAGATACAACTTTATGTGGCGCGCACCAACGTCAAGCTCCTGTGAAAGAAACAGGATTATGACTTTTTGAGACATTTAATGCTGCAATGTTTCCAAATACTTCATTCTAGTCACAATAGATCCTTGAAGCCTTCAGGGTGAATTGTTCAAATCCAACTTTACATTATTACTGTAAATAGAAGTGTAGTTAAAAAAAAAAAAACATACACAAAGATGGCAGACTAGATATTAGGTTTACCATTTGATACAAGAGTTTGCTTACAGGCTAGCTGTAATTAGTCTGATCGCCACCAACGTCTCAAAGCTGCTCAATCCTCTAAGGCGGTAAACTCTAAATATCTTCTTCCCACAAAGGGGTTCCTTACCTTCTATGTTGAAGGTCCTGTTCACTTTTACAGATACTGCAGAAAAGCAAATACTACTGTGATCAACAACCATACGAGGGGGTCTTTGGATTCTATGAACAACAGTAGTGCTCAGAGGCAACGACCCATGCTGCACTAATCCTCTGGGGCTAATCTCCCAGTGTTCCACATTTGGATAAAGTGACAGGCAGCTCGGCCAACCACAGCTTAAAACAACTGAACCCCTGACGTAAACACAGTCAACTCTTACAACCAGGACACAAAGCCTAGGATCATTTGCGAGATAAAATACAAAAAAAAACAAAAAAAAACAATCTCAGTATGACAGATCCCAGCTGTGGTGACTGAAGTCATTTAAGAATGAAATAATATAACATACAAAAAGTGCCTTATGCAAAAATGAAGTGCACTTACATTAAGACTTCTGTTATAGTTCCAGATTTTGATACAGGATATTCCAAAATCTGGGGAGCGCTCTGTGTTCCTGATAATGAAGTAAAGCTGGATGGGGGGGTGAAAGGGACACGTCCACATGTTGCGCTCTTTTGTGGTCTATGAATCCAAGAGAATCCACCCAAAGGGAAAAATGAAAACCAAAATGTAATTATATACTAATGCTAAAAAAAACATGTGTTCAACAAATATTTTCTTTTTAGAAAATGAGAGGTACACAAAGGCTTTGTCCGGGCAAATGCATTTGAACAGGTATAACTAATAACATTGATCTGACAGTCTGACCGGACAGATTTAGTTTGTGCAGCAGCACTCGCTGGAACAGGCTGCTGAGCCAGCGGCTACTCACCTTCACCTTTCCATTGACCAGCGCCCCGAGATTCCCCGGATAGTCAGCATTTCTGATGTCCAGGTCATGGGGCGACACATACAACTTCTTGTTATTGAGGCAGAAGAACTGCAACTCAGTCAGCCCAACCAGCAGCGTGTTCCCCCAGTTTGACAGGATCTCCATAGTAACATACAACGCTGGGGTGACTTCTGTTGATGACTGCCGCCTCTGCAACAGAAAAGCAGTGAGGGACACCCAGCGCTATGGGGATTGCTCATTTTGATGTGTGAGACAGTGCTGCTCACTGACCGGCTGCCTGCTGCAGTCTGTTCGGACACTCTGAGGACTGTAGTGACTCGGTCCAGCATCGAGTTTCTCCAAGGCTTTTAGCAGTTTCTGTTGCTGCCTGAGCAGAATTATGACACCGTCAGCTCATCTCCCAAGTGTGTTGTGTCTGACCTTCCTATTGAGTGATGGCTGAGCACCACGGAAGCTATGCCAGTAAATAATCCTTCAAGGTAACGTCATGGGCACACCATTTATTTTTAACTTTAGGTTCAGATGCAACACCATAAAAAACGGTCCAGAAGAACCGGTCATCTCTCCATCGCTGTGCTAATTGTGTAATATGGAGACTGTGTGAATGACAGCAAACCTTGGGCCCATGAGCGTTATTTTCTGCATGGCCAGAGAGACATGACTCTCATCCTTGTCATGGGCGCTGTGGTGCTTCAAACCATTCATCATCTGGTGTCCCCGGGCCTGGAAGACAGGAAGCAAAAAAATATATACACACACACACACACACACACATACAGGTGAACAGGGAGAGGAAAAATCTGTGTTTAATTCAGAAGATACTGCATGTAAGACTCTGACCATCAGATAACGGAACAGAAAAGGCAGTGTCATGAGTTCAAGGAAGATGGAAGAAGTGTAGTCAAGCTGACCGTGTTGCGACCAAAGAGCTCAGCATGCTGGACGGGCGTGTTCTCTCTCTGTATTGCCTGTCGCACCCTGTATGCAACATCCTCTGAGTCTCGCTCCTCAAAAGAAGTCTTCCTGGCTGCTGACAGAGGCCTCTCCACTCGACTCCGTGGCCCTTATGAAAGGTAAATTAACACCTTTAAGAATAAATTGTTATTTAGTGAAATGCTTTTAAGCGAGCAAACTTACTTTGACAATCCCAGCTCTCTTTTGAAGGCGGCCTGTCTAATGTTTTGCTCTTCACCAACATCGGCTTGGTTGGAATAAAGGTATCAATGCTTTCTTTCCTTTTGGCAGAGAGAGAGCGTTCAATCTTGCGACCTTGAGAAAACAGGGAAATCTTTGTCAGAACAGGAGCAGAGCTATTCACTGATCTGAATCTAACATGCAGATCATGATGAGTGAAATGTGGACGGTCACTAGGTAACTGCTGATATACTGCCTCTTTGAAATTTCTACACAAACAAACCTTTAGGGGAGGGTCCAAAGTCCAAGACAATGAGGTTTGTTGAGTCGAAATGTCGATGAGTCCCGCTTGGCAAAGAATTGGAGGAGGACTTGGATGAGGAGAGGGGCAGCCCCAGTTCATCCAGACTCTCTGTGCTCTCATCCCTTTCGATCTGCTCCTCCACCCACTCTTCGTCCGACTCCTCCCCCGCTGAGCCACTGCTGGTCCGTCGCATGCTAACCTCCAGGCTCCGTCGCAGAACCTAATTTGCAAAAGGTCAGTCTTTATTTCTGCATCGATACTCAGTGTGGACCATATCTGGATAATTTATTGCATCTCGTGCCATCGTTCTCTGATCACCTTCACTTCCTCCAGGTTGAGCAACACCTTTTCGCTGTGCTCCTGGTTGGCTTGGCCACCCTGGCTCTCAGGCCTGGAGCTGAAGGAGTGTGAAACCTTGCAGGCGTCTCTTTGGCAGCGCGGACTAAGCGGCGAGCGCGGACTGGATCTCTGTATTAAACAGTATAATTGCATGATGGGGGGAAAACGCAAAGACAGTGAGATGCAAAACAGTGTGGCCAGCTGCATCTGACACACAGCTCTTCCCCTAAACACAAAAACACCCACACATACTGCCTTAGTAGGAATCTTCACTCTACCTCCATGTCTATGCTTTCATAGGGCTCAAAATCTTCAGAGTAGCGCGTTTCAGGGAATATCTGCACACTTGGTCCATTCTCAGTTCGAATTTTAACAGAATCCTGAGTATATAAAAACAGGGAAAGCATAACTGTAACATGCTATTTTTGTTTTTTATCAAATGACATAATCACAGATTAAGAAACTGCAGGGCTGTACCTGCACCCATTCCTTCCTCTGGACTTTTTCTGGTGCGGTTTGGCTCCTCTTCCCGGTAGTCTTATCCAGATTATGGCTGTCTTGAGTTAGCTGGTGGGCGCTTCTACAGACATCTGTGGATGAGTCACAGCACTGAGAGGAGCATGAGCACAAACGGCAGACTACTGCCTCAGAGGAATGGGAACACGCAGTCACATATGCAGATGGTCCACAGCACATGAAGGAAGAATTAGGAGGGAAAAAAAGGAAAGAAAATCTAAAAAAAGGCTGCCAACTACAACTGTCACTATCATTTATTCACCAGATCTGGGAATGGGATCACACCATGCAAACTACAAGCTGAGGAGCGGTGGCAGTTAGCTGGTGCTCCATATGGTCAACAGATGACAGAAACTATGAAAAAAAGGATGGGGCAGTACTTTTAACTTCATGCATATGACAATATTTGCATTATTTTTCCTACTGCAATTAGGGAAAAATAAATAAATAAAAAGACTTATACAGCAAGATGTGTCTTATATCAGAATGTCATCTAGCGGCATACCGTCTGTACGTGCTGGCTTCCAGGTAGGCAGAGAAAAACTTGACTTATTGTTGGGCCCCTTGAGATCCTTCCTACTGGATTCAGCATTGGCTCCGTTAAGATAGATAGAAAAACCTTGCTCAAGTCGCTCCAACTCAATTTCTTTGGGGCTTTTCACTCTGAGACGCTTTAAGATCCTGAAGGGATAGAGATAGCTCTTCATGAAAATGAACAGATCCATCCACCAAGATTTTCTTCTAGGATAGGAAATCATTCAGGACTCCTGCTTGTATATACTTAATTAAAAAAACACATCCTCAATCTTCTCTAAACATGTATATTTCCATCGTTCACATGTAAATGTTTTCCTTCTCTCATTGGAGGTAACCCAGCCAATCAGTGCTGCTGTTGAGCACCACTCGAAGTCAAGGTGGAGTCTCCTCAGTGATATCCAATCTGACCGTCTGCAGCAGCATGTGTTCACACTTCACCTGTTTTTGTGCTGGAGGGCGATTAAATATTCATCCAGAGTGTCATCCACAGCAGAGGCGAGCTTCTCCCCTTGGCACGCCTTACTCTCCTTCAAGACCACATGCATCAGTAAACAAACACGCAATGAAGAGTCAGAAAAGCTTACAAATGCTGCAAGAGTGAAAAAAAACACACGCAGACAAAATATCCTAGCACATGTACTCACATTCACAACCTATATCGAGTCAATTTGGTGCATGACAACATTCATACATGCATTTTGCTCTTTCTGTCTACAGGGTGTGTAATCATATGTCAGGCTGTTCAGTGTGTGCTGATTTCACTACTGACACAATACCTATTACAGGAGGTCTGCAGATTTAACCACAGTTGTGATAATAGAAGAAAATACTGCTGAAAGAATGGAAAAAAAACTAGGGGGCCCCACCGACTCAGCATGATCCAAGGTCTTTTAAAAAAATAATTCAATAATCACTTCCTTGCAAAGCCTGTAAGAATAAAGTGGATCTTTAATAGTGGAGCTACCTTGTATGCACTGGAACTGTCACTAAAAGAAGAGGTTTTAGATCCTGCAGTAATGTCTCTGCATAATGAAAAAGGAGCCATTTCATGATGACAAATACATTTAAAAAATACAGTCAGTATACAGTCAGTTTAACATCAGAGGGTAAAGGCTTCAATGGACATTCGGTGTAAGTAATGGGCTTAAGAAGGGAGCAGAAATAGTGAAAACCCATCTCCGTGTAGCAATGAAATTATGATATTGGTGTTAGTGCAATTAAACCGTCTTCAAACTAATTGAAAATAGAAACACTAGGATAACTACATCGGGACTACAAATTTTGTTATGGGTGTGGTTCAGACATCAGTATGCTAAAGTAAATGGACCTCCTGTAAAAGCACCATAAGGTGCCAGTTTCAGGGAAACAAAAAAGTCTGGTGTGTTGTGAAAGGAGGGACGTGTGTTTACCTAACAGTCACTTCCAGCTCATGCCATTCCTAGCAGAGATAATCATGCAACAAACAAGTAAACCACAAGGCTCTTACTTAGTTTTTAAAAGTCAACTAGCATCTGTCAGAGTCAGGAGCAGAGGGGAGGCAAAGGCATTATAAGGAAACAATAGAAAATAGTTGTTAGTGACAGAGTAAAGGCACAGTGGCAGCTCAGATAGGGCTGAAGCATGCATAGCTGTGGTTAATCCCTGCATGTTAGGAACAGGGAGTGTTGTAGAGGGAAATTATAGATGATGTGACCTTAAAAAATTCAGTCAAGTCGGGCTGTTGCATAACCCTTCTTTTACCTTGTCATCCATTGTGTTGCAGATTGTGTTCCGTTGGTACTATCCCATCATTTGAAGAGGGCAGGTCATTCAAATGTGGATGTGAAATCTGTGCTGTACTCTCCCCTCACTGCAGGGTGGCACAGGTGAGAAGCCCAAGGTTAGCCGAGGCATGAATTCCACCTCACAAGAATGAGCTCGTTTAAAAATGTCGCCACACCCGACGGGCGACACAGCAGAGGGAAAATACCAAAAGAGCATATTATTAACGTTATATATCTTTTAGAACATTTTGGGTTTTTTTTTGTCAAATCTCTTTGACAACTCTATATCTCAACAACTAGATGCCCCTTGAATCCGAGTAACCGTTCCGGGGGTTGACGTGTGGCTGCGCTTGTCCTCTTTATTTGGCATTCATAGCTAGCAAGTTGTCGTTACAAGCGAGCCAACGCTTTCTGCTCAATTCCAACAAAACTGAGGACACTTAGAAGCACAAAGGGAATCCTGTGGTTAGACGCAGAGGCAACGTTAGCACCTTGCTCCATTTAGCTATCACCGCCGCTCACAACAAACTGAACGGCTAATGGGTTAGCATGCAAGTAATTTCCATGAAAAAAAAAAAACGGACGCGGTTTAAAATGTTTCTACACACTTGACTTAAATTACGATAAGTAAGAGACACACTTACTGTTGTTGCATGCCGCCACATTTTCAGGCATTAGTTTTCAAGTACCCTTTCTTTTTTTTTTCTCTCCTTTTTTGCGTTTTCTCATGTGTCCGCTGTTGTGTTGGTTGGTAACCAGGATAGTTTATCGACCAATGCGAAGAGTCGCATCCCTGTTGGACACGCCCCCAGCTCCGGTCCAGTCCGCCTCAATCCCAGCCGGACAGCCGTCCGCAAGCAGAATAACCCCGATGTCCGTGGTCAAAACTTCAATACTTTTTTATTTATTATAAATCAGTACATTTCATATAAAAAAAACGAAAGGGGGTGAAATAAAACCATAGTAGATGTAAACCTAAGAAATAAGGTGATGGCCACCCTGTTACTCTTCTCACAGTCTTGATTAACCAGCAGGTCAATTTAACACTCATTCCAAAACACTCTAATCTATACTGATTTACAATTTGGAAAAAAAGGTGTCAAAATGGTAATACGAGATTATCACCAATCTCTCAGCGATGTGCCAAGTACAGCAAGTTAGCATGCCATTAGTTTCTGTGCAATTTATTACGACCAAAACCAGCAGAAGTTAATATTATTTTGTGAAATGTACACACCTTTTAAAATGATTTCTTGTATATCAGTATGAGGATATGACAACATCAACTTTGTGATGCGCCCAGTCAAAGTTGTGCTCAATGTAATGCAGATTTAGGTTCAGGTTAAGTTTTAGTTAGACTGAGTGCAGCTGAAAAAAGCCAACATCATTTAGCTGCATACTGCTTGAAAATGGGTTGACATCAAATGGGTGGATTGGGGGGGTTAAAAAAACAAAACACAGCAGCTGCTTCACCAAACTACATGTAGCACTCATAACACTTGGTGCAGAGAAGAGGCTGGGCCTGTGGACCGAAGGTTTAAAATGATCATTCAAATACGATATGCAACAATGTGAATGGAATTTGTGTTCTTTCTGCAAATAGATGCCCTCACTGCGTGAAATGTAAATGTTGGGTGTTAATTGTAGAGGCAATGCTCATGAAACCAATTAATCCACGCGGCACTGCAAAATATGACCTTACAATCTACCTAAATTACACCAATCCAGTAAACTTCACTGACAATTTATGTCGCGTCTCATGTTTGACAGTAAGAAATTATTTGCATGCAGGCTGCCAAAAATGTCCCTTATTCTATATGAGAATCTTATTCCTGATACAAATCTTGTGCGGGAAAAGGTTATGGCTTAACTCTGCTGGGTAATGGCAGGAAGGCGTACATTAAAATGGACCACATGTCCGATTCCTAAAAACACAAGGATAAAAAATAAAAAAAGTCAAACAATAACTTAAATAGAAGTGCTTAAAACAGTTTTTAGAGCCCTTTCAAAAACAGCACAAAAAAAAAAAGCAGAAATCCCATCCCAACATAAAAGGGGAGCTAAATGCACAGCTGAAATGGTAATACTAATATTCATTCAATGATTCACAGATACTCAGTTCACTTCTAGGTGAAGTTGACTTCCTCCCTTACGGACATCCTGTTTTTCTGGTCAGTGGCCTCCCCACGTCTGTGAGCCGCGGCTTCCCTCTGTTTCAAGTCTGTCTGTAGTGGGAGTGCACTCTGTGTCAGTACACCTGCCCTCCTCCCCTTTTGCCATCAGGGCTCGCTCCTCTTCTTTTCTCCGGCGCTCCAGCTCCCACTCTACGAAGGTGTCAAAGAGGCTGGGCCAGGCCTCGTCCTCGCTGTAGTTGCTGAGGTCTGGCCCAATAGTCTGGGTGAAATTGAGGAACATGTTCCACGTGTCTCTGGAGATGCCGCGGATGCCCGAGGGGTTCTCTGCGAGGAAGTCCAGCCAGTGCTCCAGGATCTCCGGCGTGTCCTGTGTGAAGACCAGACGCCACAGGGCGATGGCGATGTCGCGCTGCAGCGAGCGCTGGCCCTCGTCAGCGTCCAGCCCAAACTGGAAGGTAAAACGGTAAAGGTCCTTGAAGTTCTCTTCGCCCTGGGCTTCCAGCAACATGCAGGAAAACCGCGAACAGATCCCCTCGATGCTGTCTGCCTGGATGGCTTTGCAGCCCTCAATGAACTCCTTCCTGATGACACAGAGAAAATGGACCAGATGTCAGAACAGAACAGCGACTCTGAACAACAGGCCTCAGAAACATGATTTACCAGTCAGTAACATCTAACATGCAGAAGCAGACAGAGCTTAAATACAAAGTACCGTACATTTGTAGAAAGCAGAGCAGAGATATACATTACAGTCATTATGGAGCCTCTCTGCTTTAGAGGACAATCCCATATATTAGGTTTCTACACAGAGCAAAGCAGGTTTAAATAAATGATAAAAAGTCCAGTTTAGGTCACAGTGCCACAGTGATCCCTTTACTGGTGACATGCAGCTTCTACCCACCAATTACACACACAGTCATAACATCACAAACCATTGAAATCTGTGCAGGGTTTGCAGGGAGGACACGCCGCTGTGGGCTTTGACGTTGGACGGTACACTTTGTTACAGGAGCTGTGCAGGCTTTTCAAAGTCAAATGTAATATAAAGAGCTTCAGTAAGCATCAGTTGACAATGAAGCATGTTGGTTACCAGAATGGTTTTGTCCGAAGCCACTGGATGGAAAAGTGCTGAGTTAATTGTCGGGGAGCGGAGGAGGAGGGGGGGGTTAGGGTTAGACGAGTTACAGTAGGTAACGGTGCATTCATGTACAGTAGTTCCTCATCAGGGGTTGGGTTCTGGATCCCCCCATGTTAGGCAAGAATGTACAAAGCACCAACCTAATAATTGTTTCTATATTTATATACACATTTTAAGACTTTCTAAACCTTTCTCCTACCTGGCTGGTCCCCTTACATAAATTGGCCAATATTGTGCGATGTATGCTGACAATAGCAAATGGAAATGGCCGGGATTTTGTGAATGCCACCAAATTAGATGTATACAGTTTAAAAATTAACAATACAAAAATTCAGAGACTAGAGGAGGAATTTGACTTAATGTCATGGTTCAGGAGAGAATAGGATCAGGTAAGAAGGGGTTCAATTTGAGAGCTAAGTCAAGCTAAAAGGTCAAGAATTAGCAAAACATGCTGGTGTGTGTTCCTAACTGCAGTGCAGTAAGAGTCTGAAGTGACGGGGAATCCTCTGAGGAGCACAGGAAAGAGGAACAGTCTGGAAGCAGCTATTCACTGGAAGTGAATGTTAGAGTGGATGTAAGAATCAAGAAACATTTGCACAGAATCAGTTGTGAATAATAAGCTACAAGTGCACTAAAGAGGACAGTAAACTCATTTAGCTTTTCTTAACAATAGAAAAAAACACCCAGATAAAAGTGGTAATCCACTACTGTCCAAGACCAACATTTTCCTGTAAAGATGTCAGTGCTGCTGAAATTGTACTAAATCGACATGTTGTGAGTCAGACTAACAGCAGGTGATGTGGTGGAGCGTCACTAATCCTTCCCTTTATTCTCAAACAACATTAGGTACGACAAAGGTGCATCAGAGGCTTTCAATAATGAATGTACAAAATAAAGCCTGGGTGTGTTTTATTTCTTTTCTCAGTATGCCCAAATGGATAAGGGCCTTGCAAGTGGCTGGTTTCTTAAAACCAGTCGGATACCTTATCCAGATTTCTGAAAGAAAAAAAAACATATTTGACACTTTGAGGACAGGCTTCTCCATAAAAATCCCTCCACATCCAGGATACTAGAGAGCTCACCGCATGCTCTCACATAGGGGATCTATAAAACCCTGCCTTTCAAATGCGACCAGGTCTGTCCAACTGAACAGAAATCTGACAGGAGCAGGAAGCTTTGTGCATGTTTCAACTCATGTGGAGAGGTATCAATAGTCTGGTTTTAAAGTATGAGGAGTGTGCTCGGGAGGGGTGGCTTTGTGAGTCACTGCTGGTGAAGCAAGTGTTCCACTAAAAAGATATTTACAACATTTGTCAGCTGATGGCTTTGTCATATAGAACAAGTTTCAAAACTCATGGCTGAGGCACTCATTATTCGTAAGCTCACCTGTTTTTCAAGCTAGCCAAAATGCTTTAAGGGCAGTTCAGCAATAGTAAGACTCACCCCGAGTACAGACAGCAGCAGCCAAGTAAAAAAAAAATAAATAAAAAAATTTAAAAAAAATAAAAAAAATTTCAACAAAACAAGCCTGTTCCCAGAACTCCAGCTTACCTTGTAAATTTGCACATTGTGGCTGCTTGGAACTTCCAGGCGAGAACTAGCACGCGGAACTCTGCCGGGTCGACGCACAGATCATAACAAAACCTCTCCATGCCCTCCTCCAAGATGGCATCCTCCAGCTCGTCCTTGTAGCAGTGGAACAGCTCCTCCATACGCAGCAGGGACAGGCCTTCTCCGTCCAGGGTTTCCTTGGCCAGGTCCCCGGTCATGGTGGGGATGATGGGGGTCTCCACTGTAACCTCTGAGGGCTTGGTGCCGTTGGACAGCTCGCTGGTGGCCTTGCTACATGTGACACTGAGCTCTTCTTTGTGGCCCCCGCCGCCTGCACTGCCGCCTTTCTTATGAGACTTGGAGCCACTCTCCTTGTCTCCACTCTTGCTGCCGAGTGAGGACGTCGGATTCTTACACTTGGTGACGCACTGGCCCATGTCTTCCTCCCTGGTCCCTCGTTTGGCTTTCCTCCTCTCCTTCACACCCTGTCCAAAGCGCCCAGACACCTCTGCTTTGGCCCCGCAAGACGTGTCAACATACCCTCAGGCCTACGGAGCAGCACATCAACACGCTGGTCACCACAGGGCGCAGTGCGCAAATGAATCAGAAAAACAAGAGAAAAATCTAAATGTAAATGTTAATCAGAGCATGAACTCACATAGGACAGGATGGAGAGGTGAGCTACCTGTGCCAGATCCGTCACCAAGAAATTCCTCTACTGGAAAACTTAAATACCCTACAAAAGGTCAAGACCAGAAAAAAATACCGGGGTTAAGAAAGAGCAGATGTAAGAACAAAATACAAGAAAAAAAACATGACAGCAAACCACAGAAACAAGTACGGGCTCTATTTGCATTCAGACACATGATCGACAACGTCACCAAGTGCTTTTGAGTCGCTTAATGTTTTTTTAAGGGGTGTTTTTAGCTTAAGTGGACAATCACTGCTCAATTCTTACTTGCATTTGTTAGATCATCACACTGGCAGCGCTGATTATGTGATCACTTGAATTGGGATACATTTATAGGCAGAATCCTTGTTCTGAAAGTGACTCCACTTGAAAAAAAGCACCATGATAGGATTTTTGTTTTCAGACGAGAATAAATCTATAGTTTACACACTGTCCCACTTAGTGTTCCTCTGGTTAGCAGTTTTGTCAGTGGTGAGAAACCACAGAACCAAAAAGTGAGACATCAGGTATTGTCATCATTAACTGATACAAAACTGTGTTGCCAAACTGAGGTTTTCAGATGGATGGATTTTCTCTCCTGGACCAAGTCAATTATGCAAAGTGGCGAGGTGTCATGTGCACTTGTTCTGCTGCCCCACTCGCACACACAAAATTCATGAGACGGTCATGTGCTTTCTAACGGGCAGAGCAGCTGATGAGGATGGTACTTACAAACGCTCCTTCAGACGGCATTGTCTTTCACTTCTGGTCCATCATTGTGACCTTGAAATCCGCAACGCTGAAAAGACACATTATCTGGTCATCATGAGCAGAAAGTGACAGCTCATCGTTCCCAAACCTGCAGGAACTATTTTCGTCAACATGCTCCGAGTATGTAATTTGAGCCCCACTCAGCTCTTCATCTTACTGCTATTTCACCCCATGGATCGTTGGAAACCAGCAAGAAAAAACCAAACCAAAAGACAATTGACACTCATTTTACTAAATATATAGCGTGCAGTGGGGATTGGAGCAGACCTTTCTGAGGTTTCCTGTCCAGTATCACGTGTTCAGTAAACAACATCACACAGGGCACAGATACAGGTTTCAGGCTGAATTACAGCACGCTTACAACAGCATCACAGACCTTCAATTCTCATCTGAAACGAACCCCAACCCTGTGTCGGGATCAGCCATCACTAAAGTCTTGCTTTAACACTGATCAAAGCGTTCACCATCAGGGCAACATTAACTGCTCTGGTCAGTGCTCCGGACATGTAGAGGCAAGTCCCCCACCGATGGGTTTGGCCCATTTTTTATTCTCGCTGACCTCTGAAGTCCTACTTATCCATAATAAACTAGCATGACAATTTAGCAAACACATAGTAACTTATCCGACCAAGACTTTAACCAGATTAACCAGTGTTAGAGGGGTCAGAGGAAAAGTAGAGCTAGAATACAAATCGGTCACATCTGCATCACTGCTGTCAACAGACACCCTCAGTTGAGTGTCTCTTATTTATCTCGACTTATGTCAGCATTAGCTGTATTTTAACAAATTGTTATTGCTGGAAAGAGGCGAGCACTCGAACAGGATCAAGTGAGCTTAACAGCACTCGCGAAATACTTTAAAATGACACGTAAACAGTGCTCCCATAATCTTTTAAAACCAACAGTTCGTGTCGGTACACGTTTATTATGGTGACGTTCATAGAACAGCTATTGATCAACGATACATCCCCATCACCGGATCTTTTAACAGCTACATCTGAGCTGCCTGGCCCTGACAACGTCGCCATAGCTAGCTAGCATCTGCTCGCTTTACTAAAAGTTAGCTATCGGCTAAGCTAGGTTTTTTTCCGATTCAAACAACGGAAAGTAGCATAAATGTTCGAAAAAAGGAACTAACCTTCATGGAAAAATCCGCTGTGGAGAATTTAGATCTACATCCCTCCAGGAGTGCCAGTACAAATGAAATATATAAATAAGTTATCCAAATACGTCTCGAAACGAACTGAGGCAAACTCGTCGCGTTCACTCAAATTGCTAGCTTACTAGCGGACAGCGACGGGAAAAAAACACCCCAAAACTTCCACATCAATGCCAAATTCTATTCCGCCATTACAAAATAAATGAGCACAAACTTAGCAACAAGACTTTCTCTTTGAATGCATTTTAAATGGTGTTTTCTCTTTTAAAAAAATGAGTGAAAAGATCAAGTCGGACCACAGCAGCCTATTTCTTTGTGCTTCCCCCTTTTAGTCATTGAGTGGAGCTACATTATGGACATTTTCCTGCATCACTTCCTCCCCACAAACAGCCAACAGCTGATCTTCATCTGAACGATGGCGTAACATCATATTTGGTGACCCATCAGACTTTTTGACCCTAGTAGGACCTATGGGGCCTTTTTTTATTAAAAAAATAAAAAGGTATGCTATCATAAATGTATTTTGGATTTGTGTTGATTTATAATATTTAGTTGCATTTTGTGTGACTAAAGATGACATAGAAAACATTTACACCAAAAAGATGTTGGTTAAAGTTGATGCTGATATAAAGCACTAGCAGAATCTTGAGTCAATACAATTATATGTCAAAAGATAATTAAAAAAAAGTGTATATATATGTTCCTGTTTTTTTTATTAAGTTAAAGGCCTTCTAGTAACAAGTACTGTCACACAGGGTGACTATAAAACACAAATACAGTCATCACAAGCAGTATTCATAGAATATTTTAACTCAACTATTGTGTTTTATGACTAATGGTACTAATAATAAATCTGATCAACTTTGATCTTAAATCTCACTTGTCATGTCAAGTCATTCATTCAAGTCATTAAAGGGATTCAAGTCATGTCAAGGTGAGATTAATCCAAATGAATTTATACATTAAGCTAAAAAGTAATGCAGTATTTTGTAATCTAAGGCATATGGTGCAAATATTTACCGTTAGATGAGTGATTTTGAAAAATCCCATACTTAAAAGAGGACCAACATATCTTAACCTTTTGAGCCCCACATGTTGTAAATAGGACAAAAACAAAACCGTGTTTTGTTATTCTAATGAACTTGAAAGTCTAAATTTGGTATGTAAGTCTTTTTTTTTATTCTTTAACCAAAGTCAGAATCCTTTCTTTTATTTATGGCATAGTTACCCATGCCTCTTGTAGGACATTCCAGAGCTCCTGTTTGGATGTTGGCTGTATTTCCCTCCATTCTTTGTCATAATGATTCCGCATTGCCTCATTAATGTGAAGGTCCTGGCTCAAGGAAAGATTTATCCCTGAATAACATCTGTTTTGACTGGTGTTCAGTTCCCTTATTATGTCATTTGAAATTCCACAACCTATTGTCCATGTTTCCTTTCCTTAATAATCTCTACTTGGTAGCTACCATTCAAATGAAGGCTTCTGATCTCCTATTGTAAAACCTCTTTTTTTTATGCAAACACTTTATTTCTTTTCCACTTGTTCAGTTTTCTCAGTTTTTTTAGGGACAGGCTGCATCTGCGAGATGCCTGTATGGAACAAACGTGCATGGCATTAACACCTAACAACAGAACAGAAGCAACAACTTTCTATGTATCAATAAAGATTTTTCTAAAAAGTTCTTCCGGGAAACGTCATCATCACGCGACAATAGAGTTGTTGCTGTGCATGGAAGCTTTTGTCGCTTCTTCCTTCACAGCCGGTAGGTCACGTTTTGTGGTATGTTTTGAATTAATTGTGTATTACTGCAGTTCAATCTCAGATTGTGAATGTGCGTGGAAATAATCTTGCCATTACTGTTTTCGTTGAAAATGTCCTCGTGTATAAACGCTCGGGCTTTCAGGGGTAACGTTTTCCGAGAGTGTAATGATATCCCTGTGAGGAAACACAAGCAGTTCAATGTCATACGGAAAGGCTTTTGCATCTTGTTTAATTTCGAAAATACCAACATGTAAGAAATCTCTGTTAGTCATATAACAGCTTATTAAACAGACACGCTGTCGTTTTGGTGGCTTCTAGTGGTAAATAATGGGATCGCTCATTCTACATAAAACTATACACCATGCGGGTAGAGTTAGTGTTTTCTGCTTTCATGCGTGCGTTTACCTTAAAGTAGATCAGCGTCATTCCATAGATAAAAGCTCCCATGTTAGGCTAATTGGTCATTTAAAATTGACATTGAGTGCATATAGTTTGTCAACTAGTTTCTCTGTGTGGTTTTGATAGATTGATGGCCTGCTCTATGTCAAGGCAGTGACCTCTGTACCCCTCAGCTCACAGTGAGTTAAAAACAGACATTTAGAAAACTGCCATCATCCAAGTCAATACCCATATACAAAGGTTAAAGCTACCAGGCAGAAAATTAAAAAAAGCATAAATAAGAGCCACAGCTTCCACTGCCAAATCTAAGCCTTAGCTTATCAAAATGTTTTTGTTTTTTTGTTGGGATATCATGGACACTGTGGAGTCAAAGCCAAATAAGAGAGCTCACATTTGAAAAACCACTGTCCTCTGTCATTTCTTGTGTCTTGACTTTAAGAGTTCAATCTGTAGTTGTCATTGTTTTTATTGCCAAAACACTAATGGGATCAGTAACTATAAAGAGAACCGTGGTTAAAACCTTCCGCATATATTTGAAAGTCTCAAGTTTTTCTGAACATGATCAAATAAACCAGGGATGAGTATTAAACCAGCAGCGAGCTGCACAAAGCTGAGAATATCAGTGTGCTACACAACTACATTATAAAGGGGTGTTGTTCATATTGTAATGTCCTCCCACCTGATTTTGCTTTTTGCAGGGGTGGACACTGTTGACTCTGATTTCTGAGTCCTGATGACGACATCTACTCGCAGTAAAGTGCTGGCTCTGTACATGCGCGTGTTTCGCATTGCTCGGACCTGGCAGGCACAGAGTGGTGTGAAAAGTGACACACAGACTGAGAGAGAGTACATTGTGCAAGAGGCGAAGACTCTCTTCCGACAGAACCAGCAGGTGTAAACTGCATCACTGTGCTCACAGATTCGGAAAGGCTGTCATTTTTTAGTCACCTTTAGACTAATATTTTTCCCTTTGTGCTTTTCTTTTCAGCTCGCTGATCAAGAGTCAATAAAGAAGTGTATAGAAGAATGTGACGCAAGGATAGAAATTGGTATGAGTGAGGAGAATATTCAATATTTCCATCAATCTGGTTTTACCTTGAGCTGGACATGGTCATCATATAATAGTAATTAGATTTATGTATATTTGCAATGAACCAAATGTGATGATCAGTGCAAATCAAATAAGAGATGTTTTGATTCTAAGAGTTTCATTCAGTTGACTTTAGCATGCTGAATTAACCCGGACATGTATTGGAAATAGTTTTGTTTTGTGATTAGATTCAGTGGTGCCAGTTTTCAATGACAGAAACTTTTTTTCTCACTTTCCTTTCTTTGTTTGAACAGGTCTACATTACAGGAATCCATACCCGCGAGCTGTAAGTAATAATCACACATTAGAAACGCGATACGTGTGAGCTGTGGTGGTGCTGAGGTGTTTTTTTTTTATCTCATTACCTTACTTTGCTGTGTTCCTGCAGACCTACCTCCCACCACTGGGCCTCGCCACTCAGAAAGGCAGGAAGCTGCGTGCACAGCAGCGCCTCAGGAAGCAGGCCAAGCCAATTTACTTAGAGTCACATGACGACACCTGATGGCCGGTGTCCTTGATCCTCGTCTCAGGGTCTGGTTACGGAGGACCGGGAAATGGAGCGCAAGCACCTGGTGATATTATCCACAAAGTTTCTGCAAGAGTTCAGTGATGCAAGAACAGCCACCAGTCAGGAAAAAAAACATAGTCGGTGAGGAGCGACTGATTGGGTTTCATCCAAGAGGGGGGCTTACTTCTGTTGCAGATCAGATTGTATATTGTATTTTATTTTATTTATCATGATGTCAACCAACCACTTTGTTTATTTGTGTTATAAAAAGTATTCATGTAAAGGACAAACAAACTGCAGAGTCTCTCTTTATTGTCATACTTCCTATACATTTGCAGATAAGTTGTATTTAAGAAAGAAAATACATTTTATGGTTGCTTAACAGTACAGATAATCAGTTGTCTCACAGGGCTATTTACGCTCAAAAGAGATTCCATGCAGGTGACACCTGTTTGGTGTTAAATTTCTTCCATGGAAGCTCTGAAGAACTGAGATCTGGGTAATGTGTCATAAAAGATGACAGAAAAGTATTTTCCTGCATCTAGTATCTTAACAGACGTCTGCACATTTGCAGGAATATGACACCTGCTTGCTCCACAAAACATTGAAAACTTTGACAGAGACTAGAGTTTTTGTTTTTGTGGTTTGGGGTTTGCCCTAGAACTGCAAAGCTATTTGCTGTAAGCCTGACATTTTCTGCCAGGAGGAGGCTGCAGACAAAGGCAAAATGTCCTCTTTTAAAAAAAAAAAATAAATAAAAAATAGATAATTTAACTGCAGTTATTGTTTAACTCGGCTGGCCCATTAGAAAACATTCATATGCCTATCTGAGTGACAGAGTGATTTCAGTTTCTGAAAAACTGTAAAACTGTTTACTCGTGCAGCTACAGTCTACTGTTGCAAATTGTTTAGAAATGTTCAACTCATTTTACAGTCATTTTAAACCATTGGACATCACCATTAGACATTATGTGTGGCATTCATTGATAAGACTAATACTAAACAGCATGAACTAAATGGATAAGAAATGTAGAGCTTTTTTTGTTTTGATCTATAAAGATGTTGCTTAATGGGAGTATTTTATTCAGAAGTAACTTTCATTGCAGAATTGAAAATAGAAATCTCGCATAAAAAGCTTGAAAATAGTTTATTTTTAAAGGGTACCATTAAAACATGTTCCATGATGATGAGCTTCTTTAAGTAGCAGAATTCAGGGAGATGGCCACAACTCAAAAGTACTTGAAAAGCCCTCTGTAGCTGGTGAACCCAGTGGGGACTAAAGTACATTTTATATTCTGCCCCACTTTCCCGCACTCAGTGGAAAATCAGAGATGTGGGTCAACAAACACGACCTCAGATAATCTCAGTGGGGCATGCATGCATAGTTCACTATTGTTCTTTGCTCATATAGTGCAATGCAGTCTATCACCAACCTAAAAAAAAAACACCTCATCAGATCCTTCTAATTTTGCACTCTGGACTGTGTTGCCTTGATAAATAATACCTCCTCTCTGCTCAAGCTTCCAGTGGACATTCCTTATACTTCCCCCGCACACGGCCACACGATGGAGCCCACTGAACGCCAAAGGAAGGGAGATGGGGATGTGGTGTTTTGTGACGTCAGTTCAGTATCTGACACACAGAGGGTACCACCTCAGGTGTCCTGAGTGTGGAGTCCACAGAAGTCACATGAAATGGCTTTGGTTTAAAGCTGGACCTTACCTGTGCAACATAGAGAGCAGTGTCCTCACAAACACTGCAGGGGACAGAAAGAAAGGGCGGATATTCGTTTCATTCACAGGTCCAAATGACTGCTACAGTACCAAAGGAGTGACGCACGCAGAATATAGAGTTTGTAATGTAATCCTCAAGGGAGACCTTCTGTAAAGTAATCCACTGAATGACAAAGGGTCAGACAAGGGAAGAGGGGGGAAGGTGAGCCTGTAACAACATCAGTTAGAGGCCAGAGTGAAGTGAAGACATTAGATCCGTGATGGGCATTGACCCACTTGATATGAAGTGTCCGTCAGTCTGCCTCCTGTGTGTCCACCAGGTGTCACAGCAGTCACACAGATGAATCCTGTCTGTTCAATCCAGAGCCAACAAACACTGGATCCCAGCCACTGTCAGACGTCGGAGCAGATTTGACAAAAAATATTACAAGTGACAGACCAAATGGCACAAACTTGATTGTTATTTTTAATATAATGCAAATTAAAATTCAATTGAAAAAAATCTGCAATTGAATCAAAGGCTGTACCTTTGAACAAAGACAGGATTTCAAATATTTATTGCCACTTCTCTGCATGAGGTAACGAGCCATCAGTTTGATCCTCTGAGGACTGTTTTTGTCTCATCCACACTTACCTGCTGCTGACGCTCGGGAAAATTTGGTTTGAGTAGTGTTGTTCCTCTCTGGATGAGCATCCTGAGAATAAACGACCACTGATTTATAAGCAGAAGAATAAGCGGGTACTCTCTCCATGTTTTTATACACAATACAGCATTCATGGCGAACAGTGACTCCACTGTATGTCTGAACAAGTGTTGCTGGATTGACATTACATTAAACCAAACAATTCAGTTCTTTGTGGGTGCCCAGGTTTATGTATGTCTGAGTTATACGATAAAAAAAGGAAAAGCAAAAAATCTGTCAACATCTGCCCTCCAAGTAACGTTCTGTCAGTGAAAGCTTACAGCTCACAGCTCTTTGCAGCTGGTTTCAGTCCGCAAAGAGCTGTGAATGCACACAGCAAAAAATATTACAAGGTGTGATGTCATTTACATGTATCCAGGTGTCAGGTTTTGAATTCCATCTTTCATGCATGCAACCAGCACATCAGAGATGATGGCAGCAATACGGGGAGAATGATGTCTCTCATCAGCCAAAATGTTGGTCATATGTCCTGGTGATGACTTGTTGTGCCACCAGAGGATCAAACTTAGTCCCGTATAATACTGTATAATACATGCTAAACTAAATACAAATGTTGTGATTTCAAGCACGCAATAATATTTTGTTCTGCATCACTTTTTTATTTGTTAAAAATACAGAGGTTGAATTTCCATCTGTTTTGGAATTTAAACAAAATAATATTCTGCATTATAATTGGAATATTTTCAACAGAAAAGGAGTCAAATTAGTCACCAATAGAGGAGCTTCCTAAACTTATCTGGGAGTGAGAGTGCTGCCACACATTTCCCCAAAATAATTTTAACACCATAAAGGTGACCAATAAAATGTGACTCTCATTATCGAATTTCTTATCAAATTTACCTAATTTTTTTGTGCAGCTTTGCATGTACATTATTTTTGGAGGGAAGTTGATTGGTCAGTCAGGAAGCAAACTTCCAAAAATGAACATCTTAAAGCAGTTTTATGACCCATTTCTGCTCTGATGTCACACACTGGAAACTGGATCATAAAGGGGGTGGGAAAGCGTAGTACTCATCAAAGGCTGTTGTAAATATGGATATTTAGAGATTCACCTGAGAGTTGTGTCATTATGGATATGATAAATAAGCTTCAGGAGAAGGAGAATACAACAGCTCCAGAAGGAGCAGAGTGATCCATCATATAGCCCCTTTAAGCCCTTCACTCGCTGTGCATTATTTAGGGGTTTCAGAAAGACCCCTGGGGAAATATGGAGGAAGAAACAGTGGCAACATGGAAAAAAGGAAACGGATAGCGTAAAGAATAATGCAGGGGCTGGAAATCTAATGTTGTATTTAAGGAGCTAAAATAAGGTAATTAGATGCTTGTAATTGGGGCCATCCGTCTCCTTGTCTTACTTAGTTAACCTGCAGCTTTGATGTAGATCACCTTATCAGCCGTCCCGACGGCACTCGAATCTTCATTAAATAATCATCAAGCTTGTTTTCACTTTACAATGCAGTCAAACGACACATCATAAGACAAATAATAGTGTACTGGCAGTGACAGATCATCTTAAATTGAGTTATATTAGAAAACAGACCATAATGATGAACAATATATTAGATTGTTTAGAGAAAAGGAATTGCTTCAAATATTTTTGCCACATCAGACCTACCGACTTTGATTTGTCTTATAATGTCTCATATTTTATCATTGAAAGGTCAACTGCACATTTTTAATGCACTCCGGTGGAAGTGGGACCTTTGATGCCTTACAGTTTCTCACAGTCACAGTGGATGGACACTGTGATCACAATTGCAAAACATCTGCATTAGCCATTGTGTAAAACCTTAATAAGAGGGGAAAAAAATTTCAGCTGATTTTGGTTTCATTAAAATCCTGCAGTAGGCGCAAAAAATAATAAAAAACCACAAAAAGTAAAGGAAATCTACAGAAAGCCTCTTTATATTCCATTTAAGGGGTTTAAATGTGGAGTAACGCATAAAGAGAATGATCTAGATGAAATGCTCTGATTATGAAGCCCCTAATTTTTCCTTCATGCCGCTGCAGACTTTTGTCTTATCTCCAGCTCTCTTGTTCGCCGCCATCCCACTCACTTCACTTTTGTCTCCTCTTGGCTTATGTTTGAACTATGTGTTTCACATTGTCTCAGTTCAGTGGCTGCTGTGCAATAGAAGGTGGAGGGTTGAGCTGTGTGTGTGTGGCCTGGCTGGAGTAGAGTAGAGAGACTTGCTGGGTGCTTTCAGAAAGAAGCAAACAGGTGTGTGTACATGCTTGGTTAAGCTCTATCTACCGGCACGCTGCATGGAAAGCGCATGAATGGCACACGAGTGCGCCAAAGATCAGGGACAACTGTGACCGTGAACATGTGATGAACATGAAAGCAGGTGTCAGACTGATGCTCTGTGTTTGTAATAACCAAACATGGATACCGTACCCTGTTGCTTTTAATGTATTAAGGGCCACTAAGTCCTCTCCCTCGGCACAGAGAGCAGAGGGAGCGCACGGCAGAAAGTGTTTCCTATTCTCTGTGCGTACAACTGTTAGCCAGTGCTGTGTAGAGGTGTTTAACAATGACTTCAGGCGCAGAGGTCCAACTCAAGTGTTGGATCACAAGGTTCCTAAGTAACTTGAAGAAGCCATCAAATATTTATCCGGCCTCCATTTCATGATCATAGTATGCAAACAAACGTATTATCTATGTGATTGACACACAATCTTGTGGCTCGGCACGTTAGGCTTTGTATAGAGGCTTAGTATAAATGACACATTTGGAATGTTAAAATAAAGTAATATTTCTGTTGTTTTTATGAAAGATGTACTCATTTTTTCTGGAGTCTATTGTTTAATTCTACCTCAATCTAGCATGCTGCTCCACACTCAGGGGAGCACATCATGCAGGGCAGATGTATCATATCATACATAGATTAGTTTAAATTAGTTTGATTAAACACAACAAGTGTTTCTTTTTATTGAGATAGATACTAGGCAGTGAATGGAAAACTCATTAAGGGGGAGATGAATAATGGAGGAGAGCATGTCGGTGTTGAACTAGCTAAGTTTACATCTTCACTCACTGGAACACTGGAGTGGCTACTTGTGTGTTGTGTGTGTATGTGTGTGTGTGTGTGTATGGAGGGGGGTGTTGATGAAGGTGGGGTGGACAGACACAACACGTGGCAGGAGGAGGAGGAGGAGGAGGAGGAGGAAGGGGACACGGCTGGCGAGAAAGAGCAGTAGGTTGTCTCAGAGCTGTCTGGTGAAAGTGAGGAAATAGCTCCACTGAAATCAGGCAAAAATGGAAAGAGGTTAGTCAGCCAGACAGCCGGATACAGGAACGCCACCAGGACCACTGGCATCTCTGACAAGAAAGTCAACCGTCCTCACTGTAATGGTTGGATAAAAACGTGGGTGGGAACTGCTTCTTGCGACATGATAGGGTCCCTGATAATCCATGATGAGCCATTTTGATTGTGCTGCATGCTGTGTTATCACAGTTAACGTCAGGTGTACGTGAGTTAAATGACAAGGATGTTGTAAAAAAGAAAACATGTATTTGTAGTGATCCTTGTGGTAATCCATCAAGAGCATCAGGGAGATAAACTAGGCTTTACACCCTCACACACATACTTACAGTGTGTGTTAGTAGGCTGAAGTGACTCACAGACACATTTTCCATTGATATGACTCATAACTATTTTTTTGTTTGTTTTTTTGTGTGAACACTGAAATCTAATCATCAATTCCAAGTGTTCAAATTCAATTTGTGTCACTATAGTGTGAGGTTATCTGTTGGATTAATCCAATACAAGCAGTTTGGTGATGGTTATACCACATAAGTGAGGGCACCAATCTGATTTCAGGCTTTTTTATATTTATATTTCCATAAACCCGTAGTGCAACATGCAACAGCGTCTGAATCCGCCGAAGGCAGCTGTTTATCTCCTGTCCTTTTTCACATTTTCCTGTTTTCTGCTTAACATCACCCATACATTTTCAACACCTTTTATTTCAGAACTGTTTGTGAGCCTTCATCTCCAGATAGATAATTAGATACTTTATTAACCCTGAGGGAAATGCAAAACTCCAGAATGAAGTCACTCACATGTCTTTTCAGCAAGAGTTGTGTTCCTGTGGAGGTCAGATGCAATAAATACTTGTAGTTAGGATATGTGAGATGTCTTATCGTGCTGTAATGAATTAAAATAAACAAGTAAAAAAATGAGCAATGTAGCTTGTAATATGAAGCAAGTCTAGGTCCAAAGCTGTGTGGTGAAAGTGACAAACGATGCTGACTGCCTGTAAGATCCTGAGAGTGTTGGGTTTCAGGTGACCAGCGTTGCCCAGTCAGTGTGTGGTCACCGGAGCCGGGATCTCCTCTGGATTCTGCACACTGTGATGCAAAGTCTAAAATATTCTGCTGCAAAACTGTTGTTGAAAAATCTGCAATACTGCATACTAGCATTTTGAAACACACACACACAGTTAGTGCACCTCCAAAACTCCAATGCTTCCTCCACAGAGGTGTTAAGCAGTGTATGGAAGTGAAAATTAATATCACAGGTCTCAAAGTGCAATGTTCGGCACATCCTTCACATATTCCTTGTTACGAGGGACAAGGCACCGATTTAATCCTCCAATTTTAGAATAGAACTATCAGCATCTGGTGAATGACTTTTGATAAGTCAGACGTTTAGAGGTTTGCAGGTAAAGACCAAATTGGAATGTAAATCATAAGATTATTTTAGTAGGAATGGCAAAAAGAATGTAACATTTTACCATTTCATTACTGAAGTCTTGTCATCAACACTGCTTGTAACTGGATCCCAGCATGAAGGAAATATTACTCATTATCTTTAACAAAAGCTTATTCACACGCATTGCTTATTTGGCTCATCAGCTGCTTCTTTTCAGGCATAACATACACAAAAGCCTTTCATTCTGCCGCCACGTTGTTGTTTTTTTTTTGCGTCTATTCAGAAAGAAATGTTTCTCCCATGCGTTGCTCGTCACCTGTGGATTAGCCCATTTTGAACAGAGAGGAGGGCAATGGGTGCAAACTCGGGGAATGCGGGTGGCAGAGATGAGGTTCAGCCGGGGTTTGTTCTGTAGTAGCACCAGTGCCACTGGCACCCGTAACCCGGTCAGAAACAATGCATTCAGAGTGGCAGATGATTCATTTGGAGTGTGATTGCGAGGCACTGAGAGAGCAGACAAAGAGAGCGTGGTTGAGAAAACACTCACTGTGAGTAGGAAGACTACTAATTCTCAGTTCGGTATTTAAATCAGAATCGGATTAATCTTTACTGCACCCATGTTTCCATGTATACATTAGTATTCTGAAGGGTAAAATGGCCGATTTCAAGGCCATGCGTTGCATATTTTAATGTTAGAAAACATTGAGTAAGTAGTATTTTATTATTTCAAATAAAAAACTAATAATCCGATCACAGATATGTTTCCTGTAGTGTGAATGGTCGTAGTGCTCATCTATCTACTGTTTGTTGTATGTGCTGGTCAATGATACAGCAAGTTTTGTAGAGTCAGAGCATTTACTGTCATGCTTTGAGTTTAGTTTTATTTCCCCAATGCTTCCTTTGCACTTTTGTCAGCTCCTCTTTCACTTCCTGTGTGTACTTGTTTGTTCTACAGTACACCAGCCACACCTTCCTTCTGCATTGAGCTATGTCATAGATTTGAAAGAAATGAAAATTGAAAGAGGCAACATCTTTTTCCTTTTTTTTTGCTCATGTGATAATTACTGTTTGATCTTTTTAAAGACTAGTGGTGCATCACCATCTGAAAGCAAGCTTATATTCTTCATTTTTAGTCTGAGACCATTATCATAAATTTAAATAATTTGTCCATGTTCATCAAGTCAGAGCCGCTCAAAGGTTGGAGTCGACATCTTCATTAGGCAGAGGTTCAAGTCTTGAGAGTTTGGAGGAGATGCACCTTCAAAAAAAGATGTAAGGTGTGTTGCCTCTTTTTTTTGCACTCTTCTCTCCCAACAGGTCACAGTTTCACAGCTTCTTGATGCAGCTTCTGTATTGTTTCAGACTCCTTTTCAGCATGCAATATTTTAACTTTGGTAAAATAAACTATGGCCAGCGAATATTATCTGTAGTCCTGGTTTTCAAAGTTGTGCCAAATAATGTGTCAGTATAGTCAATGTTTTTTCCTGAACACAATCAAGTGGATTTTATACTTATGGCTCTTCACACCACTTCTTAAAGTGTGCTTTTGTTACATGACCAAAACCAGATATTTGTCCTCCAGTCTCCAGGTCTGAGATTCAGGCTGAAGTTCACTATGACTTTGTTCTCTACCACCACTCCAAACTATTGACATTGTGCTTGTGAATTTTAAAAAGGGTTCTAAGAGGATAAAAGGATTCTAAAAGATAAAATGTCATTTTGTGTAGAGTTGGGAGTCCACAGAAACAGAAAATGCATTGGGAAGAATAAAAATAAAAAACCTTAAGAAATTGAGGACATGTCATATTAACAGACAGTAGGAAAACTCGAAAAGAAAAACAAAGAGTGGGGACAAGTGGATCAGAAAATTAAGGATTTAAAGTTTGCATCAGGAGTGACAAAAAGGAAGAGTCCACAGGTATGTCACTGCAAATGAGTTGAACGTTTCAATAAAAGAAAAACTGAGGGATATTTGTGACTTTAAAAGGCCAAACGAAAATTCTTGCTGAAAAGTTTGTGGACTGCACGTTTGCCTGTGTGGGTAAGTCAGTCCTGTCGCTTCACATCACTCTCACACTGCCTCTTGGCTGCCTCAAAAAATGTGTCCTATTGAAGGTCGCTGCTGTGTTTGAATCATTGTTTATGTTGACGATTTGACAAAAACCTAAAAAATCTGACATAATAACAACCAAAGTTTTGATGGGATATTTGCTGTGCTTTTTTTTTTTTTTACATATTCAAATAATCAAATACTGTTTCCAAAATGTATGAATTACCTGTGCTGGTTAGGAAAAGAAGGGAGCAAAAACCTGCCTTTATCACATTAAAAAATCCCAGAATATTAGTCACTGTCCAGCTTTGCAAATCTAGCCAGTCAATACAGGTCATACGGACACCAGGCCGTCCTAGATACTAAAAATATCACTGGCAGCAGTTAATTACTGAAGTAATAAGATTAGATAGTGTGATTGGAAAGGAACAGACAAGTACTGCAGCAAAGAAGACTAATCTTGCGCGGCAGCTGTGAGCAAAATCATAGATCTATACACGGCATTAATTGAGTTTTGATTCATTCAGAAGATAAAGAAGTTAGGATGAGAAACTAAAACATATGAGCGGTATTTACAAGAACACAGCAGCTGTAAAGTCCATATCATTGAATGCATCACAAAGAGTTTGATGGCAATTACTGGGTATTTGTAGTAAAATAAAATGAAAAGAAGAAGGGGTTTTTTAAAACTGCATTTGGGTGGGTCCATGTGGTGATTCGGTTTTTATCTAATTTCGCCGCCACACTGGCTATAATCCCCTGGTTGGTTCATGTGGTCTAATACTAACATAGATCCCCAGTAGCTGAGGAGAAGGATAAACCAAACTGACCCATCAAAATACAAAAAGTCCTTCTGGACTCTCACTTCTTTGACAGTGCTATGGTTGCTTTGCTGGACAACCGCACGCTCAGCAGAGCTGAGGTCTATAAAAGCACAGGGCACTTTATCAGTCCACAGGGAGAGAGCAAGAACAAACACAGAGTGACAAAAAAAACAGGAAAAGAAGTGGGGGAAAAAATTGTCTGACCCAGTTAAGTGAAATTAGTCAAATGCACAAAAGACGCACAGTTTGATGATGAAAGATCATTGCTAAACAAATCCAAAATGTCATTCAAACAGTGACACTAACAAGCATTTTAATCCATTTTCACTGTTTATCAATATGTTAATAAAAAATGTATTTTCTCTCCATGAGCATTGAACATCAAATTTGCCATAAAACTGTAGTAGTGCTTGATAAGACGCATAACAGGAAAAAAAATTAAAAAGGTTCATATCAAATAGAAGAAAAGAACAGCAGGTCTGGATAATTATGAGTTTCTTTAAAGGTTATGAGTAGAAAAAGTGAGAAAGACTACAGGATCTTATTATAAGTTATAACTCCCTGTGGACATGCCGCTCCTATTGTGACCAAAAGTTCCATTGGTGGAGTAATAATTGCTCTGGTCGGAGCGCTTCAGTTCACATTGTGTGTGTGTGATTAGAGGCGACGTCCTTACCCCTGCAGATCATCTTAACACAGCTCCAATTACTCAGGAGTTGATTAGATGTTCCCAGAGGAAAAGGCCACGATGAATAAAGAGTACCAAAAGAAACAAATACAACATAAAAAATATGCCTCTGATTATTATATACACACGTATGTGTGTATATATATACATATTTGCAAAATAAATATTAAATTATCTGCTCTCTAATGCATGAAGATTAAGAGCTTAAGAGCCAAATATTGAATATGTAATGCAATAACTTGAACTAGCTATCTCAAAAGATTTTTAAAATATTTTAAAACTTGATAATTGTGTTTGATATTTACAGCATTTACAAAATTCTTGTGAATGAGTGAGAACCTGCTGTATCAGGAAAGGAATCCACGCAGACCATCTATCAGCTATCTGCTACATTCTTCCTCATGGGTTGAGAGGTGAGATACATCCAGGTCAGAATGCCAGTGCAGCCACATGACAACATGCACAGTTCTGTACTGTGGAGAACATTTGGGAACATGCAAACACCAGCAAGAAATCCCTGGTTTAGGGCAGTAATGCTAAACAACACCCTTCTCCTTCCGGGTGAGATAACTCTAGTATAGCTGTGAAACATCAGCCATTTCTCTCTTCTGAAGTGGTCAAAAATGCTGTGGTGTTGCACAAATGCGTACCATAATCCATATGGAACAGCCGAACACTCAAAGTGAGGCCCTCTCAATGAGTCTGAACAAGCGCCTGTTCAGAGAAGCAGTTTTCGACATTGCTGCAGAGGAAAATCCGTTGAAGAGGCGTGAAAGTAGGCCGACTGTCTACAAACAGAAACCTCAAGATACCAAGCTGGAGAGCAACAAAATCATTCTGTGTTTACCGATGGGTGCCAGTCTGAGCTTTTATCAGTTTAAAAAACCCTCACTTCAGAACATTTAATTGCTCTTTCTGCTTTCTATACACGTTAATCGCAGCTGAATGCATTGAGTTCACACCCTGCCAGCAGAGGCTTTTGTGAAACACTCAGGAAAATGTACAGAAACATCAATATACTGAGGGGTGAAGGTCCACAAGGATTTTGCAGCTATGATTTTAAAAAACAAACAACTTTGTAACAGTCCATTTGATTTCTTTACACCCAGTGAGAAGCAGGTTTACAAAAAGGGCTGCAAATGATAAGTAAATGACCACTCCTGAGATGCCCAGTGGAGAGGGCAGTCTTGGGTGACCGTCCGGAAAAGGTTGCCCGTCTGCGAGTGTCACGGCTCTGCTGGTGCCCTGCCTCGGAGTCTCACTGTAAAGGCCATGACACTAAGCCGGGCTGACAGCCTCACACAGCCTCCAAAAAGGCTGTGCTCCTCAGCTGTGTCAGCCCGGGAATAAAATAACAAAGTCAACGGCAGAAAGGGGGATGTGACAGAAGTGGGAGGTTTGCCTTAACTTCAACAGGTTGGATCTGTGAGGTGTGTTCACGTAACTGGCTGCACATACCATATCTGGAAGCATGTCTGGCAGACACCGTATAAAACTTTCCTTTGGTGATTAGAATGCGAAATTTAGGGATATTTGTTTTCCGAATCTTCGATATAATGTCTGCAAGAAATAGGAAATCAGTTTAAATTTGCTGTAGCCTCCAAAAATATTACAGTAAAGACAGTTTGCTTCCCCCCCGTATGGAAATTCAGAGACCCTCCCTGTGGGGTCGACGGAGGGAGTTGGAGGGAGTGGAGTGCAGACTGCTGAAACACAATCCAGGAGGATAGTGTGGTTGGAGGTGATAAAGCAGCTGAGGCGATGACGCTCAGAGGACGGTTAGAGGCCAGTGATCAGGGTGCCACCATGGTTCTCCTCTATGCCACCACACCCGCTTCTTCACCAGCCAATTACAGTAATTAGAGGATCGTTTCCAGTTGCTAAAAGATTAACCGCTCAATTTCCTGGCTGATAAGACACTGAAGCTCCTTCTTGACATGTTGCTGTATCAGCTTGTAAAGTGAGGCAGTCAAGCAAACGGCGCTGAGACACAACAGCATGTTCATTAGGCCCATGTTTTACATGACTTGTATGAGTAAACAATCAACTCTTAAGATCTAACTGTATGGATGTTTAAGGTAGTATTGGTTTCAGGGAGTTTTTCGCAGTCTGTCTTATAAAAGTTTAAAAAATTGAACCGAGTCAACGTCATTTTGGAAATGACAAATGCCTCTCAACAAAGCATGTTCTGTCTGTCATGCATTAATAGCCAGGGCGCTGAGGTTACCGTACAGTGCTACTGGCGCACCCACTTGAGCTCTTGTGTGTGGTGAATGAGCCAAAAATAAAACAAGTCCTCCAAAAATGAGAGCATGAAGCATCACCACTTGGGATCTTTCTGTCCTCTGCTGTTGTTACCTTCGGAGAGCCCATTGCAGCACGCAGAATAATTTTGAAGCAGCAGGACGCCCGCAACCTTGTCAGAGTGTGCTGCAAGCCTGGTAACCGGAGGAATTCATTTGTACCACTCGTATATCACAAGGAAAGTCACTGTGGAAAGCCAAATGCAAAAGGAAAGTTAGAAGAAAACACAGACTGCGTTTAAGATGAGCAAACCAATGACAAAAAGTTCCCCCAGTTATCTACTAATCGGGGATTTGGGTGGACTGTTGTTTGAAAGAAAGGACATTGTTTAGAGAGGTGAGATGGAGTTACAGGTCAGACAAAACCTCAGAGGGTGTTCTCTGTCTCTAATCTTTCTGCCGTGTGTATTATCAGGTTAACAGGAGCCTCTCTCCATCAGGGAAACAGAGAAGAGTGCTGAGAGCCAGTTCGAACCTCTTCTGTCACGGTGCTGAGGCTGTGAGCCAAATGTTGATGTGGGGCCTCACCCAGGAGGGCCACTACTCTAATGAGAGCATCCCATCACATTAGATGCTCCGAGCTGCGTACGCTTAATCTCGAGTCTCCAGTGTGATGAAACTCTCTTTTATTGAGAGCCTCAAGTTTTTATGTCTTTAAGTCGCAACAGTTATAGCCATATGAATGTAAAAAAATTTAAAACATTTGTTAAACTCTCTCTTTTGGGCCTTTCTTGAAAAGTTTCATTAGGTGTTTTTTGTTTTGTTTTAATATTGCAATTATATTTTGAAAACTGTGGGCAAAAAACATTGTATTTATTATTTCGTGTATTTAAATTAGATTGATGCCTGGGCACCAATCTAATCTGAATACATGAATTAAAATATTAGCAAAACCTTTAAGCAGATGCATGTAATTAATTGTTCTATATGCATAAACAGATGCAATTGTATCTTAGAAACCAAATAACTCCATTTGGCTGGATTGTTTCTTTAAGTATAAACGAGAGTAGACAGTCTATAAATGAATCATTTACATATAAAGTAATGTAGCTCAGATTGAAGAGAGGTCATTTTTAATCAGACAAATCATGGTTTAATCCCCTTCTCCTTAAACACTTAAGTGTCATTATGTTGCTGTGATAAGCTCTTTGGTGTGTGGCTGAAAACAAAAGAGCACCATCTATGTTGAATGCAAATTTATATAAAAAGGATTCTTTAAGTGGTTTTATGAAAAGCTGAATAAGAAACTTTGTAAAAGTGAATTGCTGAAAGTTGGTTAGCTGAGGTTAAGACGAGCTGTTTATAAAAAAGGATACTTTTACATTTGAGAAGAAAAAAAAGCTTGGCAGAATAGATACCGATACAGAAAATAGAGAAAAAAAGGTAAAAAACTGAGAGTTCCGTATTTTCAGTGTGGTTATTTATCTGAATTGTATATATTAGTACAGGAATTTAAATGGGAAAATGTGTATACGCACGGCAATGTGTTCAAACTATCTATTATTTTTCATGTTTCAATGGCTTTTAGCCTTACGTCTTTGCTAGAAAAAGAAGCTAAATACTACCAAGATGCTATGTCTGATGCTGAGGGGTCCCTATAAATGCTTTGTGAAAATGAGATTAGATGCATGTCTGAATGTCTCATGATCTAATTTTTAAGAGAGCTCAAGCTATCAGGAACTGTTGTGTCTTCTCTGGCAAATATGCAGTTTAAGATGAATGACGGATTTGAATCCGAGCGCCATTTCCGTTTGCCAAACATTCTGTGATTCTCTGAAATAAAATGAGGCCTGCCTTTAATAATTTCACACAGCCTCAGTCTATTTCTCACTTCTCATCCACCAACCCACAGTTAGAGCTGTTAAAAAGGGAGAGCAACTCACTAAATTCACTCAGTCTCACACAGGGACAAAGGGAATAAAACAACCTTATCTTAGGTTGGTGACACTAAAACACTGGACGTTAATATACTGGGAATTTACGACCTTTTACTTCCCTAACTCTAATCCCATTTTAACCAATTAAATCATTTAAACAATATCAATATTCTGAAGTTATGATCCCTATTATGGATTTATTTTTGTCGGTATAAAAAATTCAAATCGCCTTAATGGGATTTTGTGGAGAGGTTTTGGAAACAGAAACATGACAAATCCCTTTGGCCATGCACACACACACTGACACTCAGTGAACTGCATGTACATTTCCATGAGACTTTCACTGACAAGTGACAAAAAGTACTGGTAAAATTCCTCATGGTTGTGGTGGCGGTCCAAAAAAGTTGCTGAACGTCCCCTTCCACGGCCATCCCTTTAAATCCGGCCTCTCTCAAAGGAACAATGACAGAAATGTTTGGCCTTTGGAACCAGCGAGCGGGGCTATTGAGTGCTTTGCTGTGGCATCGGATGCAGTGAATTAGCGTAAAGCCTCAGCTGAGAATACAGCTGACGCAACGACACTGCTGCGGCCTAGCTATCGGCTCCTGCTGTGCAACACTGGGACACAAACCTGAAAAGCGAACAACTGATGCTATCGTACCCACATTTTGGGAAATGTTGACAGTGGTGGGAATTTGGACTTTAAGCTGTGTTGATGACCATTGTGCCGATTTTCTGACTGAGAATTTGAACTCACTTACTAATATTACACTTTTGAGATACACACATCTGATTGATTTCTGGTTCCTTTTTTTATGAAACACAGTGTCTTAGCAGTGTCGGACTTTCTTGGATGATTTCATTGTAAACCGTTTTGATCACAAGTTCCAAACTGTAGTGGATCCTCAAGTGAAATATTTTCATGTGTCTTTGTGATATGTGACTTCTTTTCTCCCCTATTTGAGTATTCTTTGTATTCAGGCTCAATAGACAGAGTCTGAACTTGGGAGCATATAGAGCACATTCTGCATGACAGTTTATCCGAGAGAGAGACTTTTGATTTATTCCACACAAGTTATGTAAATTTAAGGCTGTGAAGTATTTGCCAAACAGGCAGAATAGAAACTAGTGGCTCCCTTTTTATATCTGTTTATTTATTTATCTATTTCAAATAGAGGAATAGCAAAAATGCAAATCGGAATAAATAAAATGCATGATGCTGCCATGTCCTCTTTATTCCAGCTCTTACATAAAGCAGAGCCTCAAAGCACAGTCTTATGAATGACATCTCACTGTATTCTCCAAAAAGCTTCGAGCTAAAGAGGCAAGTGGTATTTCACCATATGCCTGCACAAAACCACCATATGCACCACTGGTTAATTTATTTTTCCAACGCCACGGGGCCCGTTTCTTGCCTTCTCAATATGCCAGTCATACCACCATGCGCAGAAGTTCCTGTGCGAAATGTCAGTCATCAAATGGTAACTCTGACTTCAAAAAGCTTCATCCCATTTGGTATAAACCTGCTGTTTCTTGTGTCTACTCAAGTGACAGTACAGATGAGTGCGTGTAGGTGTGAAAGTGGTTGTGCCTGAGTGTGTGAAAGAGCATACGGAGAGTAAAGATAGGTCTTTAGAAATGTGGCCTGTAGAGACTGAGGCCGAGAGAGTGTGTGAGAATTCAAGGAGAAAGTAGTAGTGATAGCAGGGTGTGTGAAGCCACTGAGAAAAAGGGTCAGCTGCTGGTAAATTTAGGGTAAAATTAGGGCTTTTGCTGGGCTCGGCTGCGTGGAACCGACAGATGGAGGATGGGTTCCCAGGGAGCCAGACCTGCTACAAATAGCTGTGTGTGCACACGTACATGCAATCCTGAAAGACGCTCAGAACAAGATGAAGACTTCTAACAAAGATGTACTCCCGCCCACACAGACAAACAAGTACAAGGAACATTTAACATTTGAAGTTTTCCAACAACACTCAGAAGCATTAACCTTTGCCTAACGCAAAGTACAAACAGGCACATTTAGGAAGAAAGTAGGAAAAAAGCAGTCACGTTCATTCCCCTACTGTACTACATGACATCACAAGGTCTGGTTTCAGGCCAATCATTTAGCCCTGTCTAATGTCACACAAGTGTTTAGCCCTTAAAATTAGAACAAGCTCTGAGGCATCTCCAGAAATTGTCCAGTCACACTGCAGCTCCATCATCAAGGTTATAACAACAGAGAATTAGGTAACATATACTGTACAGTTACTCTCATGAAGTCAAGATATGGCAGTTGACTCCCTGCTGCTCTCCTTATTTCAAGAGACAGTCAAGGTGTTGTGTGTATATATATATATATATATATATATAGTTGATGTATGCACAAAGCTAGACGGAACCTCAATCTGTGTACAAATGACTCAACATGGATTAATTAGTGTCATAAGTGGAATTATGTGCTTTAGTTTACCATAACTGCGTTTCATGGGGAAAAGGAAGAGCCAACACAAGCCTTTCATTTGCAGAGTGAGAGGAGAAGACCTATGTCCTTATGCAACGGTAACACTGTCAGAAATCTGCACCATCAAAAAAAAAACAACACCGAGAAGTTCCTAGATTGTTTTTTAAATAATTTAATGTAAATCAATAGGAAAACAACTCATTTTGCTAAATGGACTCCATTTATTTTTTGCTTTATTAGTTTAACAACAACTCAACACCTGTTTACACCCACTTTGCACTTATTTGATTCAACAACAGAAGTGATAAATACAATCTTCATCCCTCTTTCACATGGGTGGAGACAGCAAGACACAGAATTAAAAAAGAAGTTGAAATCAGCTCTAACTAGCCATTTGCACAGCAACAATTCCTGTGGTATTTGTGAAATGTATGATAACTGTATGGAATCTATGGAAACAGAATGTACTCAAATCAATTGAGAAATACGTCCCTCAATTAATGCGGCGTGTAAACAATACCAACAGGGGAGATCTTCCTTTGGTGACTGATATTGTCAATGCACGGCATGATCAGAGTGTCAGCAGAGCAGTGGGTTGACAGTTACATAGAAAGGCATATCGCAGAAGGGCTCCAGCGCATAAATACTCATTATAAAGATGGATGCACGAGTGCACAAGTGGGTGAGCTCATGTGTCGCCCACACCGAGAGGTACACCTGGCATACACCTGAATGCCAGACCCCTACAGTGAGGGGCTCTGACAGCTGCAGGCTATGGGGGTCTGGCAAATGCCCCTGCAGGAAAAGGTCACTTCAAGTGAACACATCTGTTGGAAGATATTTATTCCTGGATGCAAATGGCCCCATTCAGGAGGGGTAAGGGTTTAATAAGTACAACAATTATGCAAATCTCATGTCGTGACCTGCACAGTCAACAGATCTAAAACAGAAACTTATAGTAATGGGAAGTTTCAAGTAGATTGACAGAGAGCCCCACCTTCTCTGAAACATCAAAAGGGAGAATATGTAAGTAAGGGATGTTGTTTAAATCTACTAAAAATTCCCAATACTCTGGCCTGTTTTTACTTGTGTCACGCCTCATAATGATATTTTTGTGTATTCTGTCAGCAAACACTAAATGTGCCATCAACCAGTGTCCATTTACTGATCTCATGGAGTCAGGAATTTGATGTGTAAGATGCACTATTGAAACACGTTAATGATGATAAAACCCCAGAGCATACTTGGATTTCAGTGCTGACATTGGCACTTTTTAGAATTTGCAGCCTCAACAAGCGTATCAGAATCAAAAGTGGTACAAACTGACTGTGCCTCCCGCAGCTACTTGGCTGATCACTTGTTTCACCCACTTTTCAGTCTCTGAAAATGCCTCAATGTGTTAAAAACACACAATAACTTTGTTGTGCTGTGAGATCAGGGAGATGATATCAAATACTATGAAAATATGTTTCCAAACTTGCATTTCTGAATGTGAATGCAGCGCGGTCTGTAAGAATGTGAGATCAAATAAACTGCTGGTGCTTTAAAAAGTGTCCTGAAGTTCATAAACTAGGCTAGGCTAGAGGGATCTACAGCATTGATCATCACAGCGATGTTGGAATAGAGGCAGGGGTCAGGGTGAGTGGAGATGAGTGGGAGGACACTGGATCCAGAGCCGATTAATTTCTCACCCCCCGTGTAGCAGTGGAAACACAGACAAGAGCTTTTCTCCACATGCTGCCAAGGTGCGGACACAGTGAACCGTGGACACTCAAATGACACCTCCCCCAGTCTTTCACTGCACAGTACATTAGATAATGGAACTATTGTGAAAAGGGAAGATTCAAAAAGCAGACAAAGTGTAGAGTTGATGGGGTCCCATTTGTTCTTGTAGACGCTTGCATTCTAACCCACAAGCAGTAATAGCTACAATGATTATTGGTAATGTTAGCTATGTGGAAGCAACAATAAACAAATATTGAGTAGCATTTTAGTACGCACGTATCAACAAAAAGTGGTACAGTAGCTCTGTTGCAGTGGCCGTTTCAGTAAACCCACTGAAAGGCAGAGTTCTACAGCTTGTTAAAATGTGGTGTTCTAATGGAAACCTGCATCAGGGAATTCACAGGGATGCTAATTTGACACCTGCCACCTACCTTAATGTCTTAGCAGAAAAGCCTGCCCCCCCGCATATGGCAACAGTAATACTTTAAGGCAGCAGACTCCTCCTGTAAACCAGCGCTGGGATCCCACAGTAACTGCAAAGACAGGTCTCAAGAAAGCAGAAGAGGTCTTCGACTGCATACAAACATTCCATGTTCCAATTTGAGGTGATCTGATGGCATCTGTCGAATCCAGACATAAATTGTCCAACAGTAAACAGGGTTAAAATGTACAACTTACAAGTTTTATTTGGAGGCACAGCTGCAAGGATTTCTGTTACGGCAGCAGATTGTCAGAGGTAAAATCCCATGTATGCTGCATCGTTTATTGAAATCCGTACTGGATTTTGATCAAAAGATTCAATTAAACAGTTCTCAATGGGAATTTATTCATAAATGCATTGCCAATAATTGTTATTTCTGTAGTTTAGTGTTGTTTTTTGTTTGTGCAGTTCACTTGGGCAGTTTTTGGGATCATTTGATGGATACATCATAGCCCATCAGGCAGGGTTCGGGTTATTCTGTGCTCACCTGGTGTTCAGGTCAAAGCAGAAGGAAAAAACTGTTGGCCATGATAGGCTGATTTTATAATGTGAAATTGACTATTGTTAACAAAGGCGGGTAAAATGTCTATCACATCAAATATGCATTTCCTAGATTTTAGAAAACGCAACAGCCGCCCACAGTGATGGATGGAGAAAATCCACGTTAAGCACAGGTGTAGGGAAAAAGCATAAATAGTCTCTGTCCTCACATGTTGCCATGGCTCTTGTGACTGTGACAGTGTAGGTGTTGGGGAAGGCATTTCTGTGGTGTTGTTTTCTTGGACAGATTTATTTTATTTTTTTCACCACAAGTGAAACCGTGTCAAACCTGGGCTAAGCTAAAATGGGAAGGGAGTTCTGCCAGAAACTTCCACTTTTTGATGGAAGGTGACAGATCACAGAGCACACAATCATATATAGTGACAGGATGTAGACGGTTCAAGACGAGCAGATTTGACAAACCAAAATGGCATCACAGGCAACGTGCAGCCGTAATGAGGTACAAAGTCAAAATGAAAAGCTGACAAAACTCAAAAACCAAGGATGGATTCTCATTACCATTCAGTCCAACACATACACACCTCACTGGTGCCACACCAAACAACAACCATCTGGCCCAAGAACAAGGAAGCCTTTTCACAACTGTTTCAGCCAGTAGGAGGGCAGTAATATCACATTCCTAATCCCAGCTGACAAGAAATGAAGTTGCGGAAATAAAATGATCAGGGATGGCTAAAAAGCCTGAAATAGCTACATCAGACAGGGTTCAGAGAGAATAATGTAATTGGGGTGCTTAGTGACAAGCTGAACATGGAGGGAGGGAGGTCGAGAGTTCATGGATCTTCCGGGCTTCCACACACAATAAAAAGACAATAGTGGGGGACAAATTATTGGAATTGTAAAAAGATATAGAGGCAGAGAAAGGTTCCATGTCAGCATCTAACTGTAGCCTCGCAGTACTAAAATACTATGCAGAAACTGTGACATACCAAAGGGGCTTTGCATTAGGAGCGTTAAAGTCAAATCATACAGTCAGTTTACACCTACATTTGTGAATGGACTAAACAAGAAACAAGTAAAATGGATATGTTTTAAGTATCACACACACCCATTACAGCAATCTTTTTTCCTATGTATATTCCCCTTTGTGTGTCAAAACCCTAAAGACGGTGTTTCTTGATTATGATGGAGAGAGATTGAGCTGTCAGCCGCAATACGTCAACAGAGCTCCTGAGCAGTGAGCGCCTTAGGCTAGTGTCATTGTAAAAAATGAAATGCCACAGTCACTATCAGCAGAGAGATTATGAAAAGTTTATTCTTAGGGCCCTTCTGATTAATGCAAATTACACCTTACTGCACACGACTGGCAGGAGTAGAGAGACCGCCCTATCGCCAACTCCTCCTTCTCTTCACTTTCTCTACCCAGCTGCAGTTGAAACATCTGTGCATGCCACCTGTCCCCATCATTCTCGTTTCCCGACCCATCGCAAGTCGTTTGGACTGTGACAACGCCTCTTTACAGATTGATTTATTTTTTGATCAATCTCTGATGAGTTCGACTGACTCAGTCTCCACTGCCAGTGAAGGAAACCGCTTTAGGTAATCAACTGCCCATAAAGAGGGTTCACTGCAAACGTTTACATCTACTTTCTTTTCTTCTCTCATTCTATCTCTCATTTTTACTTAATTTCAGGCAGTTCTCACTGGTCTGAAAATAGCGAATGTGTTATACCTGTAGCCATGGAAGCAGCAGTGAATCCTACTTAGCCATCTCCCTGGGAGGCAAAGCCCTCTCATTTAGACACAGACGTGCAAAGGATATCTGAGCAGCCACCTGTGATTATGGTGCAGTTACATAACTGGGTTTACAGTCTGGATGTGTGAACCTTGTGATCTACTGTTCTCCAAGCTTGCTGCACTATGGCGTCCAAGTCTTATATTATGCGGGAGCCAGTGTGGTACCTGTTGCCGACACAGACCGAGAGACGCCTGAAAAGGATGCTTTGAGCTCCATTAGTTGATGTCCTCGGCCAAGCACAATAGCCTGGTGATGATCACACACAGGCTGTTGCAAATCACCCTCAGAACTCTGAAATCAGACGCTGGAAGCAAGAAAAAAAGAAACACAGGAGCACACAGAGAGAAAAAGACAGAGGGTTCCTACACTGATGAATCATTAGTGATAAAGCTGGGCTGAGCCAGTATGGCTGTATTTAGAAACTTCTCACTCTTTAAACCCCCCTCCCGTACTAATTGTCATCTCTTTTTGCGTTTGACTGATGACTGGTTCTCTGAAAAAATGTGAGAAACGAGGCGCAGGCACTCAGCTCTGAGGATAATGTCACACTTTGAAGCTGTCAAGGGTAACAGTAAAGTACTCAATGGCGACACTGACTGAGAAAAAGCTACAGCTTGCCTCCAATCTGAGGCAAAAACTAGAGGCTCTAAGAATTTTACGGACACAGATTTCCTTGCAGTGTGGACAAATAAAAGCTGAAATCTACTCAATCAGATATCTATCTTTCTGGAACATTTTATGAGGACGAAACTTTTTTTTTTAAAGCAGAGAGCTGACTAAAGTTGATTAGCACCATTCAAATAAATTAAAATACTCTGCCATGGTAGCACTGTCATGTTGTCAAGCACCCACGTGCGCAGACATACGACCCCAGGTCAAATTGTGGTTCATTAAGTCTTGACAAGAAGTGTGAAAGACATCAATCTGCAATAAGACACAGTACCCAGTAGCATGATATTTTCGACCCCATAACATCTTTCTTTAGAATAGCAGGCAGTCGCTGGTTAAATGAAGACTAAACCCAGTCATGTGGCAGTGAGAAGCTGTAAATATTCTCACCTGCCACTCCAAAGACCTGGCAGTTTTCACTACTTTGAAAGGAGCACATATTTATTCAATAACTGGAACTGTATGTACAGCAAAAGTGCATACTGAACCAAAAATGTAAGAAATATATAAATGCAACTGACAAAAATGTGTCACACAATCCGCATTTGACTGAAGAGTTGGAATTATTTTCAAATGTTCTTCAAACAGATAATTTATCTTGTTAACCATGGATAATATTTCTTACCCTGTTTACCAAAAATCCAAATGGATCCAAACAGAATTTTCTTATTATCTATTTATTTTATAACTCCAAATCACAGAGTCATCTCTGTTCATTTCACGGAGAAGCAAGAGATTAGTCTATGTGTAGTCCAAAACCTTTCACTATACCTCACCTACAAGTCAATATCTCATCTATCCATGCTCCATACACACTTAATCCTCTCTTTTAGGAGTGTCGATATCTATGTTGATTACTCTAAGTGCTGCTACCTTATTGGATATATTGTGACTAAGAAGTTAACATCACACCTTCTATGAAGCAACACTCACCAAATCTACACTTCAGACGACATCCACCGCAGTGACATCATGCACAGCATAATGTTTTTTAGGCACGAAAGATCTGTTATCTAATCTCATAGATATGGCAGCTTTGGCAGCTTACCAGTCATTTTTCTGCGATGATGTGAAAAATCCAAAATACACTACGAGGACCTTGTGACTTGAGTGTTAATGGCAGAATTCAGTTAGTCACAGACACAGCAAGAAACTTCATCATTCAAAAAGTGATATGATGAAAATTGTCAGTAAAACTACATGGCTACTGTGCAACGTTTGTGCAGTGAACCACCGTTGCTATTTAATCTTCTAATGTGGCATCAGGTTACATGGACAGATTCTTATTTTTTGACAGAAAATTTGAGCAATTTTATGTTTAACAAAAAACGCTTTTATGTTCCGCTTTTATGCTTTATTGCATGTTTTCATATGTTTTTATGCAGGGAAATTCATTTCACTGAATAAAATGTCAATGAAAATCATCGTTTTCAGTTCAGCCAATAAGTAAACTACTGGCTATAAATATAATCACAAAGTGAGAGAACATTACAGCAATACACTCAAAATTTTAAACTTGGAATTGGACTATACAAACATTAATTTTAAGCTTAGATGGAAAATATGTTTTTTTGTGAGTCTTTAAGCAAAATCAAAAATAAATAAATTGAAAAAATTGGCATTATGGACAAGCAAGGATGTGTGATGCAGAGCAAACGTGATGACAAAAGCTCTCAGTTTTGGGTGGGAAGTCACTGAAAACACATAACGCTGCCTCCATCCACTTTTCATTACATACGATGGTGTTCATCTACTTGTGTTTTCTGAATGATGAGTCCCTGCATCAAGTTGTTGTCAACTGGTAGTGCCATGATGTGGGAGGGAGGGTGAGACAACAAGATAGAGAGAGAAATAGAGTAGCGGAGGAGAAAAGAGAGGGAGGGAGGGAGGGAGGCTGCAAATGGCAGCTTCTGTGACACCACACGAAGCAGGGGAGGGAGAGAAAGAGAGAGAAGAGAGAACAGCAGTCCAACTAGATCAGATTGCAAAAGATTGATAGAGAGAGCTGGGGACATTAGAGATTAGACAGTTTTTAGTGAAGGGTAGACTTGTTCAAATTTGTCTGAAGACATAAAGGACCGGCTGATGAAACTGATTCAGAAGATGGAAATACAAAAACCCGAATTTAAAGCTTTGCACCTGTTTTGCAAGTCCGGCAGAGACTGAGCAGCGCCGACTCGGCCCAAGGTTCTGCTGTGATTCATCAAGGCCAGAACTGCATTACATCTGCGCCCGGGCAAAAGAAAAAGAGAAAGGGAGAAACGAGAGAACAATCAAGGATGAAGAAATTCAAAGGTGCTCTGTGCCTTTTGCTGACGATGATGGAGTGGTTTTGCCCGGGATTCGAGTAGCACACAAAGAAGGAATAGCTGTGCAAAGAATGCATCAGTTTGGTTAACAGAGACACTGGGAGACGAGAAACCACCTTGCGCATCTGCAGCCTGGTGTAGAACAGGTAGACATAAAGGTAAGAAGGGAGCAAGACTTCATCTTAGAGTTAGAATCTGATTGTAACATCAATATTTATCAGATGTCATTGATCTGTAGTTTGATGAGCATGGCAGTGGAACACTACGTCCTCTGAAAACAACTCTTTGGGCACGTCCAATGTAAATTTCAAATAGATTTTTACTGAAATGTATAGAGACGTCTTATGTAAAGATTGTAGAAATCTCTTCAAAAAGCTTGTTCTGAGAGGATAAAAATATAAATGAAATAAAATAATTTTTTATAATAATAGGGGGCCTACCGCTGGCAGTGGCCCCCCTAATAAGACTATGCTACTCTAAGCTTTTACCGATATCAGGCCTTCCAAAAGAAATTATGCACGATAGCTGAAAAGCCTGTCTTATTCAAAAGTATGTCAGCTGTAACAATTTGGTTCATTTCATATCCAACATGCTGCACTGAACAGCCAAGACCGCTAATATGCAGGACAAGGTCTATCTTTTCAGCAGTTCAATTGATTGTAATAATCTTCAGAAGTCTGCATATCTGATATCTACAAACCTCCAACCCAGGGATGACACAAACTTATACCAAAGGCCTTACCTGACAACATCATGGCCTGCAATGAATTTTATAGGCTTAAAACATTCTCCTTATCTCCTGAAAACTAAACAAACTTCAGAATAACACGTGAAAATGTATACAGTTCAACTAGTGAATTTTGCACTTAAGGCAAAGCTGCGTTAAAAGTAATTAAATCAATGTTCTAAATCTGGCAGAAAAATCTTCTTTACAAAAGGTCAGATGTAGCCAGCCATCTCAGGCTATCATAATCAATTTGGGAGATTTTCAAGGTAATTCTCCTTTATATGCTGCATTTGATAGAATTTATAATGATAGTCATAATCTTATTTAAAAAAAAACATAAAGAGCTTTGTCAACACTGTCTGCATCACCTACTTCCAAATCTGTCTCAGCTAACGTCCTGGGATGGGAATGTTGTCAGCTGTATGATGCTCTGGATAAATGTGCTGCTTTCAGTACTCTGCACTTTGTGTTTGTCAATCAAATCTGATGATCAGGTACAACAAAAGGCACAGGATGAACATGATGACTGAGGTCATTATCTTCGCGCATTCTCTTTTTTTTGTTACTGTGATTCCACAATTACGCAAATGGCTCCAAAGCAAAACCATAAAAATACACAATATTTCCCTAAACCATACAATTTCTACTGCATATACGTGCCCTTGAATGACTTAAGGTGACTGTTATCTTCAATAGTAGCAATGCATGTTAGTTTGCACCCGTACTAACCAATCTTACTGTAGACGTAATATTGGTGAAAAGGTGCAAATACAAAAACAACTTAAGATTTTTTTTTTAAAAGCTTGTGGAACTTATGTTGTTGTGATTGTTCACTGAGAACAAGGTGTATGAATGGAGGGGGGCGGCTACAGGTCTAGCTGATAGAAAAGAATGTCTATTCTGCTGTCGTGGCGAAAATCAGTTCTAACAATGTGAGAGGCGACAAAGTTTAATGTGTTCTCTGTTTTATCAATCTTCATTAAAAGATCTTTCAAATGCTCCCTAAAATAGCTTATGAGCACAAAGCTTATGAATATAGTCTAACAACCTCCAGGCTTAGTCATTGTTTGAACCAACTTATACTTCCCCTGACTTTTTAATCTGCCAGTCAAAGCCTTTGAAATGTCAAACACAAATTAGAGCCTTACGTCTAAAGGCAAGAAAAACAAGCTGTTAACTGCCTCGCAAAAGTAACTTCCAATCAGATAACGTCTCCGCTGTCTTCAAGTGGTTTTGCATTCTGTAGGAAAATACTTGTAGGTCACTCGAGACCAGGTGAGTTCCGTGTGGTAAGCTAAAGGAAAATACAGTGACACCTGAGCTTCGGTTATTCCCTCACAATGGCCCTGGGAGGTAGGCCAAGATCGTAGTTCCTCAGTAGCTCAGTTTCCTGCATGCTTGTCTTGAGATGAAGTACCCTCTCCCACTAGACCTCATTGTTCCTCCAATCCCTTCCATTATTTTGCACATCCAATTATTCATTCTATTCATCCTAATCAGCAGCAAGCTTATCGTCTCTCCTTTAGTCGCTCCTCTCAAGCCCTGAGAACGCACACAGTACACTAGGTCACCAGAGGTTATTCAAGAAATGAAAAACTAAAGCCCAAATGATGTTCTTTGATCCATGTTGATAATGCACTATGTGGATATTATGTATTTTTAATTAACTGGAGGATGACAGTATGTATTGCTGTGATGTGCTCCATATTAACATATGTGCAATCCATGTAATTCATGTATATTTAATTCATTATCTTTTAACTTTTATATTGACTGTGAGGGCATGTATTTAAAAACTACCTATTAATTAAAGCAACCCCAAAAAGCAGATGTTCATTCAAAAATGCAAATGTCATCTCATCTCGTCTTTGTTTTTCATTATATGCAAATACTCCCTGTTATTTCATTATGGATAGAGCAGCATTGAGTGCCACTTTAGATGCTCATTTATGAGAATGAAGGTAGTTAAGAGTTATAGCAATCGAGTCTGTAATACAGTGAGGTTTCACACTTTTGGGTTTGTTAAAACTTGCATGCAAATGCATCTCAAAGACAGAGTGAAAAGATCATTCTCAAATCTGACTATTTGATTGAAAGAGCTTTATGTGTATCTACAGAAAAGGCTTTCTGTTTGGTTTGGGATTTGAAAGCACTTATCTAATGACTCAAAGGATATTAGGAGATGTTTTACTTTCATTTATCAATTGACCGGACACCTGACACTGCACGGCAACAGTATGATATGGATACTTCGCTTCGTGTAGGGCTACTCAGGACATGCCTATAGAGGCTGAAGTGTATAATGTGACAGGCAGAGACAATGTTGAATCTCAAGATGAGATTAATTTCTATTACATAACGCAGTGAGAGTAGTTACTATGCGTGTTCTTCTTTAGTACAATCGAGCTCTTGTGCCCCATAGATAGCCAGCATGGACTAAAAAGCCTACTTTAAAAGTTTGTGTTACATGCCGTCAAAAATTGTAAAATACATTTGTTTAATGTAGTTTCATCTACTTGACAGGGAATAGAGGATCTTAATTTCGAGTGCTGTGCTATAAGGTGGATAAAGAAAGAGGCATCTTTAAGAACTATCTCCAGATCGGTTGAACTTCTACCTGAAAGAATGCGATAGAGATAGGATTTGAAGTATGGCAGACGGGGGGGGGGGCACACTTGGGATTTTGGAGTGCACATGAGTGAACTGCAGACTGAACTGGGTCTTTAGGGTCCAAATCAGACAGGCAGACACGCAGCAGATGAAGCCAGGCGCCAGGGATGTATGTGTCCCCCGGGGCCTCTAGTCTAGCTCCCATGAGTAAAACGCCTTGACCCCAGGGCTCTGCATTAAGAGCACTAGTTGTCTCGAGATAAAGACCCCTGCTGCCGGGCCGAGGCAATGATCTAAAAAAAAATACTGACAAAACGCACATGTTCAGATACATGCATAGGGAGTAACTGACTTGCATGAGATTTACAAGAGCTAAGTTCCAGTGTGCATTTAGTGATGATACAGGCCATCAGACAAGGGAGAAATCTACTTCCTACATGATTGCAGCACAGAGGGGAGGAAGCATGCATGTGCCGCATCGTCACAGCATGATTAATAACACCGCAAATTGAACAGAATAGGGTCAAATATATATTCTCTCTCCATCTTTGTATGCAGGATCTGGAAATGCGTTTCCAATGAATCAGTGTCACACACACACACCCCATAGGAGTTCAGAAATATACACACTGACACACAAATAACCCCCTTTCTATTCCCCTAATATAAATATCGTAATGAAAGTACAATGACAAATTTGGGCCACCAGAGAACAGATAAAGGAGTGCAGCATGTCTGTTGGATGTGTGGCGACTGCACAGCACGCTGCTGAGAGACTATAAATACAGCCACTGAAATGTAATTTGTGAAAGGCTTTTCTATTTTTCATAGGGCTAAAATATGACAAAGCAGGCATTTCTTAAAGCATCGAACCAAATATGAGCGGTGACTCAGACTGTGGTCAAGTTTTATCGCTGATTAACAACAGGCATCTGGTAGAGAAGAATTTGGTCCTGACTGTCAGCCTTCATAATTTCATAGACACACCACTGAGTGGTGATGATTAAGTATGACCGCAAGTAGTGGGACTGCAAAGTGAAAATAATAACTGGATCTACACTGACGCTGCATCACTTTTACTAGGGACTGCAGTTTGAAAGTTCTGATGTCATTTATGACAAACACTGCAAAACTGCCACCATTTATTATTGCTATTTAGTTCGGGAGCAAACAAATCACATACAATGCTGTCAAAAAATGCTTTTCTCAATTTTTATTTTCGTAACACAAAGCATTACAAAGTTCCACACATCTGTGACTCGTTTTTTCCTTTAGGCCGTTTCTATATTAAATCTTCACGTAACACAGGCTAGTAATGGTGTATAGGCCAAACCCCTGTTAGAAATCTTGTAGTGGTCATTAGATACTATCATTTAGGAAATGTATTTCCTTTACTTTTGCCACTGTCCGTAAACATTAATGTGCGTCTGGGTGTTAGAAATTATAGTAATCTCTCTGTTTGGCTTGTGATGCACTGCTGACCTGTCAAGGGTGGAAACCACCTCTCACCTAATAAAAATCTAGCAAAGTCTCCCTGGATTGGAATTGAACTGTAACTGAATTGAATTGGACTGGATTAAGACGATGCAGAAAATCATTGGATGGATTGTTGGGTGGCTAGATGGATAAACAACTTATTAATATATTAGTAGATATAAATAAAAAGCTCATTCATCATCTCCAACTCAGCATCATTAACGAAAAATCTATAAAACCAAATATCAAAAAATGCTTTACTTTAAACATTTTCTTCTGACTTAGTATGGCATAACATAAAATTTGATAGGACTGTCTTTACTTGTATGTGGGAAAAACTATTAGAACAGTAAGCATAGACATACAGGTTTAAAAACTGCTATGTTAATCAGACCGGGTGCCTTGTTTTTTAATCAACTCCTAGTGTTCGACAGCTCATTACTTTTCTTAGTTTGCTCTGTTTTAATCAGAATAACTGAAAAACATGTAATCATTATCATTTATTGGAAGCTTCCATGCCTAGTTTTCATGGTAATGTTTAATGTACATGATGGATGGTGTGGTTTGACCAGCGTGTCGCTCATACATGTTCTCTCCTAACACTCTCAACAGGGACTGGATTCGAACACAAAGCTCCCACCCTCCTGCCTCAATGACTCACTAAAATGCAGCTTAGCTAGTGATCAAGCTGTGAGGGGCCCTGATCACACATTTGGACTCCAGGCCTGCCCTTCTGCTCTAATTCTGCAGCTGGAGGTGCCGTCAGGAGCATGAGTGTGGGAAGGATCAGCCGTTACAGCATTGTTTCATCTGAAGAGGAAGCCCTTCGCCTCACCACCATGCATGGCATGAACGGCTTTGGCAATGGCAAGATTCACACACGCCGCAAGTGCCGCAATCGTTTTGTGAAAAAAAACGGCCAGTGCAATGTGCAGTTTGCCAATATGGACGAAAAGTCACAGCGCTACTTGGCAGACATTTTCACAACGTGTGTTGACATTCGCTGGCGATGGATGCTGGTAGTCTTCACTCTTGTGTTTGTCGTCTCCTGGCTGGCCTTCGGCCTTGCCTTTTGGGTCATTGCTTTGCTGCATGGAGATCTGGATAACCCAGCTGGAGATGACAACTTTACTCCGTGCGTCCTGCAGGTCAATGGATTTGTGGCCGCTTTTCTATTCTCAATTGAAACCCAGTCTACCATAGGTTATGGCTATCGGTGTGTGACTGAGGAGTGCCCAGTGGCAGTTTTTATGGTGGTCTTCCAGTCGATTGTGGGTTGCATCATTGACTGCTTCATGATTGGCGCCATCATGGCTAAAATGGCAAGGCCCAAGAAGCGAGCACAAACACTGTTGTTCAGTCACAATGCTGTCATTGCCATGAGGGATGGAAAGCTCTGTCTCATGTGGAGGGTAGGGAATCTTCGCAAGAGCCACATTGTAGAGGCCCATGTCAGAGCACAACTCATCAAACCTCGGATAACTGATGAGGGGGAATATATTCCTCTAGACCAGATAGACATTAATGTGGGTTTCGACAAAGGCTTGGACAGGATTTTCTTGGTGTCACCTATCACTATTCTTCATGAGATAGACGAGGAAAGTCCTCTTTTTGGGATCAGCAAACAGGATTTGGAAACAGCAGACTTTGAGATAGTTGTCATCCTGGAGGGTATGGTTGAAGCAACCGCCATGACCACACAAGCTCGCAGCTCTTACCTCGCTTCCGAGGTCCTTTGGGGTCACAGGTTTGAGCCTGTCTTGTTTGAGGAGAAGAACCTGTACAAAGTGGATTATTCTCACTTTCACAAAACCTATGAGGTGCCGTCCACCCCACGCTGCAGTGCCAAGGACATGGTCGAGGACAAGTTCCTAGTCCCAAGTTCCAATACCTTCTGCTACGAAAATGAGCTGGCCTTCCTTAATCGTGATGAGGAGGAGGAGGAGGAAGAGGAGGAAGATGTTGGTGGTGGTAGCAGGGTACTGGCAAATCTCAGTCCAGGCCGGAACAGCCGACATGAGTTTGAACGCTTACAGGCAACCAGGGCACTGGATCAAAGGTCCTATCGTAGAGAGTCAGAAATATGACCCCTATTAACTAACCTGAGGTCAGGTTTCAAAAACTTTATTCAAGCATAAAAATGCAGAACAATGCAAAGTGCCATAGGGAGAGCTGACTATTGTGAATGAGTGCAAGAAGATATAGCTGTTAAAGGGACATAACCGGATGATTGGGGAAAAGCAGGTGAGACAGCTTAGGAAAATGCCGTAAGGAATGTCAACAGTCAAGGAAAAGGCTAAAGGAAGACCTTGTTCCTTCACAGAAACTTGAATCTTTTTTCACATGGTCAATTTGAGTTAAGAGTGCTTAATGTTAGTTCATCACAGCTTTTAGGACTTTATAATCCAACCCTTGGTGTAAATGCATTTCTCAGATGATCTATGTTTTGTGTGCAGTATCAGTTTCCAAAAACACCTTTCAGTAGTAAAAGTTGACATACAAACTTGTTCTTGGCCACAAACATTATGACACTTCTCTTGAGCCCAGCTTGAAATGCTGTGCACTGCGGTCTGCAAACACAATGATCCAGAATCAAACATCTGACTATGAGCCACTGAGAAAAAAAGAAATTGTCCACAGCATTTTAGTATTGATAAAGTTCTTACATATGAAAGCTAGATAAAGAAAGCAGAAAAACTAACTGCACTCTGAATAAGAGAAGGGATACTTTCAACAACTGAGACAAACACATATGAACATGAACATATATGTTTAGAATCACTTAATGCCTCTTAAAGCCATCGACATCATGACTTAGATGTAAAGCTTTACACAAGCAAAGACAAAAAATACTAAAGAATATAAACAACAGGTTCCACTATCCAGGCGATTTGTGATCTCACAAAGAAATGCACTTTAAAATGTACCGTTGGTTTTGCAAAATATCTATCAAACCCACTTGAATTAACACTTGTATGTTGGGAATTTTACACACCACACATTAAAACCAACTTTAACGAGGGGATCACACTATGCATGTTAACCGTATCAGGGGACGGACATCTGTGTGAGATGAAGTTGTTTTAATGGCATCTGGTCCAATCAAATTTTTGTTCTTAAAAAAAACAAAGAAAAAGTTATTTTCTAAAAGTTTTAAGATTACAAGCATGAGAGAGTAGTTGTGACATCAAAATGAATTGGAAATGGCAGACTTTAACCAACTGAAGTCGCTTGTTTCAAACAATACATGAAAAACAAGCTTGCTCTACAGATTTAAACAAGCGGCAGGTTGCAGAGTGGTTAAAGTATCATCTAAATATTTGAATTCACGAAAACTGTATTCTTGAACTACATTGAAACTGCTGGACTTACATTCCCTTTTCAGACATGAAAACCCTTTTCAGACATGAATTTCTTTAAACCATTCACAGAAAATGACTTTCTGGTTCTTCTCTCACCAGTTCACAAGATATTCTTAAAGAGACCTAAACTATTGAATGTGATGCCTGCAACATACCTAAAGCAACTATCACACAGGGATGTTTACCCTTTTGTAATATACCTTAATCTTAACACATTTAATCATTTGGGAACCGATAATGCTAAATGTTGAATTTTGGGTAGCCGGTGTTGATTTTTTTTCTGAAAACGACCTAAGCAGCTCAGCAGTCCTGATTCCCCCGATAGTGATACTTCACGTATTTACTATTGGAAACCACTCAGGATGGCAGTCAGGTCAACAAAGCGCAGACGTTATGATGCCAGGCTGGTTTAAGTTTTTGGGGAAAAATTGTCAGCGATTATCTGGCTGTGAGACCATGGACCTCCTGGGAAAGGGTGTGATCTTGATGGTAGCATGAGTCCCTCCAAAATTCCACATATATGCAAGTAACCTGTGCTGTGAGCACCAATGCACCCCTGACCTACCACAGATGGTGGCTTTAGCACATTTCATCCACACTCCCAAAAATTTTTCACAATATTATGCACTTTAGTGTTGGAAGATGATAGTTTTTTCCACTCAAATTTTATTTTGGAAAGGGTTTTTCATCATAAAACGACTGCATTTTTCAGAATAATAATTCCATCCTCGTTAGAAATTACTACAACCTCAGTACTGACTCCAAATCACCTGAAAATGTTCCTCTGTACTTGTTTCTGTTAGATAAAGGTTCAAACCAGCCAACAAATTACAGATGAAAGCTTTTCTTACATTTTTGGAAAACCTCCCAACTTCTCTGGAAATGGCAATGAAGCAAACATCTCACACTAAATAGCTTAATGCATTCAAGCAATATGCTTCAAAAAGGTGATTCACAGGAATGAAGTCTGAATAGAAGCAATAAAGAGTAAAGCACATCGTTTTTCAATTCATGTTTAAAAGAGTATGTATATGCGTTTGTTGTCATGTACTATATTTACATTGAGAAGTTTGCAGATGTTTCCAAAGGGTCAAAGATTCCGACCATGTTTTTGTTACTTTCTGTTTTCACTGTACTTGTCATCCTTTTATTCCTCATACTTGATACCAAAGTAATGAAAGGTAGCGCAGAATTTAGTTTTGAAATGATTGTTCCAATGGCAATCTTTCAAGACCAGCTTAGATATTTCTTGAAAATATTTGAATCTCCAGCTTGAGAATGTCCTTATTACAGATTTAAATCTCATATTAGATATGTCATTCATTACAGCAAATCCCCGCTGATCTAGGGTGAAACTGAATCATGTCAAATTGAATTAACGTTATAGGGATGTTCAAGACAAATGTATTATGCATGACAACTTTCTTTCTTTGGCATGGACAATAGAAGCTATTGCATTATCCCATATTCCAGATGCCTGGTCAGAATTTATAATTCAGTCCTCAATATGTTTCTGGTGTGTCACAAACTATCCATTCAGTGTCTAGTTTTTCTATTACCTCACTAAATATGGACGTCATAATCCTGTGAGACCATTCAAGCGAACTTTTACACATAAAGGATTACCAATATGTCAAGAAGGAAACTTTTAGAACATGGTGGAAGATAAAAGTGAAGACGAGAACCATAAAATGGTTGTGTAAGTTGGTCACAATGACTAATATTTCTTAGTAGTCATTAAACTCTATTGATATGTTTGATTCTATGTTAGTTCTGAGTTGTATGTTATCCTTGTAGAACATTTAGGATGTAGGACATTATAGATAAAATGTTTTGGCTAATAAGTGAAACATCCTTGCCCAATCCTAAACAGATAATATGATCATTACCTTCTGGGAAGGTTGTGTACAGTAACGTATGAACCTTTGCACCTAACTACAAAATTTCAGTGTAATTCAAGGTGAAGGGTCAACAGCTGCATCACTGAAATGGATAGTTCAATCATTTCTACAGAATATTTTTGTCAGATATTGTATTAGCTTTGATGTTGCCCACCTGAGCCCTTAAAAAAGCACACTTAAAGGTTTTAGAAAAATATAAAGGTTTATAGACTAAAAAAGCATAGTGATGTAATGGGGTAAAAAATGATCATAGGGAGCAGCCGGGACGATCAAACCTGCTTATTTTTATACAAGGTTCTTTTGATAGAATGCAGCAATCAATATTTCTCTGTTTTTACCAGAAAACTAACATTTTACCACTATTGAGGATATTTTAAAAAAAGCAACATATTATTCTTTTCTAAATTTCCATCAGTTTAATTTATGCTGTTTCCTTTCTGCACAGAAGCTCATGATTAAACAGGTATTTCTCTTGAAGGAATAATTAGGGAAAAACCTTTGACCTCTGTAGAAGTCTTCCTATGTCCAGTAAAATGTCTACTGGGCATTTGATTTTCATTCAAAGTCATTTAAATTATTCAATTAAAAGAAAATTACTGTGAAAAACATGCCTACTGTTTTTAATATTTTGTTGAAAAGCGCTCTTAGAGCCTGCAGGATGTTTTTTAAATTCTGTTTCAGCCGGAATGAACGGGGATAGGTCCCCCCCCCCCACTGCGACCCTCCCGGGAATAAGCGCCCACGACAATGGATGGATGGACGGACATCAGTTAACTACACACACACGGTGGAGCCAGAGGGCCTTTAGGCCCCCAGAAGCTAATAACAAGGCATGCATCTGAATTCATCATGCAAACTACATGGGGTCATAGCTGGGCATTTTGAACTCGTTTGGTTACAGGTGGCTAAACATGGCGCATTCGATAACAAAGCTTTTACACCATAGTTGGCAATGTTACAATTATTATTATTATATGATAGCATTGGCATCACAGGCCTGAAGTAATAACCCTCGCCTTAAACTGGTAAAAATGGAAATGTATGTGAGGTTAAAGGGTTATGTTTGGAATTGAACTGCCGTGTTAATTCTCTGAGGATGTTTTGACATGTTATCATGTGCTGGTGCCTCACTGTCAAGGTGGCGATGTAGTGCTCTTCTCTCATACATACATACAGAACCATCATCACTTGGATCAATAACATCTGTTTTTATGTATATTTCAAAAGCCCAAGTCAAAGGGCCTGCTGTGTAAAAAGGCTGCTGAGGAGGCTCTGTGGTTGCCTTTCAAATGGAAGCTTGTTGGTTTGAAATCAAACTTCCCAGTCTACATGTTTAAGTATACTAAGGCATGAAATTGAGCCAGTGTGTTTCAGTCCATGTAAATCACTTTAGATTTAGGGACTGAAAACACACAAAAAAACTTTCTCTTGTTGTTTTCTTTTTAAAAAAAGGCCAACAATCTGCACCTCGGTGATATTGTTGCAACATTGTCTCCATGGCTGGACCAATGTGCAGGGACAGGCTCAAGCTCTATTGTTACTTTTAATCAGGTATAGAAAATGGATGTCCGTCAAGGTGAACTATGGAGAAATCTATTATATCATTTCCTGAAGGTAAAAGATGCATGAGAGCAGGGTACCAGCTAGTGCCATGCAACCTTTGGAATCACTGAGCCAGTGTTTGATTACGGTACATATAAATAAGACTGAATATGTTATCTTTGGTCAGGCATTCTTTCTGAATAATTCAGGTTGGTGTGATTCATGTCACCCACAATGAGTGACAAATGTGGGATTAGGTGGCCGGCCACTGGTTGTGCTGAGCTCAGGCATCGAGTCGCAGCACTGACTGATGCTGGGATCACAAAGGCTATGTTGGAAGCTTTTTGCCAAGTTGATTATGTAACATAGGCCGGGCAACGTGCATCAGGCTTTGTGTGGCTTAGTATCACACACACAGAGTAAAAGTAAAGCTCTCAGGATTTGTAGTGAACACTGTCAAAGCCTGACTGATACAGGTGGGCATGGTAGATTTGCTGTTAAGTTAAAGTGTATAACATTCAGTGATATTAGACATAAAGCTTTTGAGGATGATTACAGCTTTCCAAGGGTGACCTTTTACTGTAATCCCAAACACACGTTGTACAAATAGCATTGGGTCTGAAGCCTGCTGGGATATGCAGACTTTAGTTACTTAACAGTTTTCTCAATTGGTGCATTTCTCTAATCAACCTTGACATTTGCAGAAGAGTAAGTGCATTTCTCAAAACAATATGTACAGA
>CAJRST010010001.1:9434751-9497875 GCA_907169785.1 Menidia menidia
GATAGATAGATAGATAGATAGATAGATAGATAGATAGATAGATAGATGTGATGGTTGTTCATACTGAGTCTGATATACGCAGCATCAAAGTAAAAAAAAACCTGTATCCCATGGGAACGTCCCTTCTGTGACTCCAAGGGAGCAGTTGATCAAGCCAGCTGGGGTCTGTGCTTACGCATTTGTTCGCATGATGACAAACACTATAAATATATATATATATATATATATATATCACCTATAAAATCTTGTGGAGCCTAAAGATATCAAAACATGCAAGGGTCGACACCTGGCCCAGCCTTCTTTATGCCAGCCTACATAGATTTGTTATAATTAATGTTGGAACAAACGCCTTGCAGCCTGAACGGTTTAAAGGTGTAAAAAGTGTGGAGATGTTGTCTTGAAGAGTCTATATAAAGCTCTGGTGTAAAAAAAAACAACAAAAAAAACAGGTTGCCCTCCCCTCCCCACCACCTTTTCCTCTTTGCCAGCTCGTCCCAGTGATCGTATCGCTCAATCACAAATACTTTGTAAGGCTGGGATTTATGGTAATATATATCTGGATGCAAAATATTATGAGAAGGAAAATAATATATTTAATGTCTTCTAAGTTTGTCCTAAATATTCTTGCATTAAAATTCTTTTCTAAATATCTGGTATTAACAATGAGTGAAATGTAGCCTAAAATTAATGACATAATAGGACTTATGGCACATTGTCATCATTTACGAGGGACTGAACCAAAATGCGGAGGCAGTGTGTGAAAAACAATTAGGTCTACTTAAAGTCAGCATTCTCTGTATGCTGTTATAAATCCAATTTCCGGACTATTTTTTAAGTTAAGTTACCTACAGCTATCTTAATGTCTTGCCACACATTGGGATGAAGTCTGGACTTTGTCTGAGTCGTTACAATACCCTTGTTTCTTTTCCTTTGTTTTCAATCATTCTTATGTTATGTGTAATGTGGATAATTTTTGCTGTTTTGTGACCCCTTTGAAAAAAGCTTTAGCTGTCACACAGCTTGCTTAATGTTTGACTCAGGAATATGTTGGTCTACAGAGGAGTTCAACTGGATGACCAGGTGTCCTGGTCCTGTGGCTTCCGAACAATCCCAAATCATCACCCCTCCACCACCAGTGCTTGACAGTAGTTTTGAGGTGTTTAAGCTGATCTTTACATTCAGTTTAGATGTAATTTCAATAACCTGAGCAGTGCAGCTCCTTTCTTTTTAAAGAAAAAATTATATTGACCTGGATAACCTTTTTAACAAGCAATTCTTGTTCAGCCTTTTTCAAATTGTAATGTTATGAACTTTAAAGTCCAACATATTGATTAGGGCCTTAAGATCCTGAGATGTTTTATTACTTTTTTGTAGTTTCTCTTAGTATTGCACTGTATGGGAATTAACTTGCTGAGATGGTCACCCGACAGGATGACTGGCAACTGACCTGAATGTTAGCATTAAATCAATATCATCTTTGGAATGTATTGTCCTTTGTCTGAGGTGGTATTTGATTAATCTAAGACCTTGGAAGGACCAAATTATTTCATTGAATGGCCTTATTGTGTGCTTTCTTTTTATGCAAATATAAAATAACAGTTTGGTGTAATCTAACATTTGGTGTAAAGCTCTGCTATAAATGCAGCTCTTATATAAAATCATAAAGATCTATTTTTAAGAACCGTACAGATTAGAGAAAAAAGATTAAACAAAATCCAATTGAAAATGGTATTATGTGGACAAAAAGCACAAACAGGTCCTTATGAGGTACACAGAGCGATGGGAATTTATCCAATGACATGTTTTGTGGTCTCTTGTCCAAATGGAGGAGACACAACAGCCTTGTCCGGCAGCCCACGCTTGTCATCTTGTGCAAAAAGCCCCACTGGTTATCTGTTAACACTAGCCTGTGTACACATTAGAGGGCTGAACATGAAAACGGACGCTATTAATATCATTTTGATCATCACCGTTTTTATAAACTCGACTGTACACCTTTGCTTGATGGCAACAGCTTATCAGTGATAATCTTTCCCCCTCTCCAACCATCATCCCCTTTTAAATAGGATATTCTATGTTTCACTACAGGAAAAAGATGTGTAAACAATTAAACTGAAATAGGCTGTTTCATATGTAAAGTTCAAATTATTCATGACAATTACAATTTCATACAATGGCATGTGTATTTTGTTATTCAACATGTTCCAACTTTGAAGAACTCCAAGTATGTATTAAACTTTTTAATACAATGTGATGATGAGTATCTTCTTCTGTCTCACTGTGTTTATGATACATTTGGATTCGTTCTATTAGGATGTTATCAATTTCCACCGAAGGACTAAACAGTGATAGAGCAGTGCATAGTGACAGTACCCATACATTTGAGAAACCAATAGACATCTTACCTAAATTAGTTAATATTCCCTATTTTGTATTATTTATCTATTTTTTTCTCGATTGACAATCTAGATAAAGTTAATGTTTTTTTGCAGATCTGACACAAGATGATAGCAACCACATGCTCACGTCTTTCTCCACCTTGCAATTTCATGTTTTATTTTCATAATCTGCTGCTTTAGTTGCATCATCCCCTTGGGCTGCCTTTTGCAGCTTTAAAATGAGAAAGGATTCACGGCCAAAACTGAAGGTGCTAACATATTTTGCACCTCATCCTCTCCCAGTTTACAGTAAGTTTTCTCAGTCTGCTAGAAACTCATAGGGCAACTTGGATGAACAACCTGAGGCAATATGAATGGGGTTACTCTTATTTCCTGGCTCTCTGTGCTTGCTAACCACATCCAGCCTATCTCGTTTGAATAAAAAAACATATACATATGAAAATAATATAAATAATGTGACAAATGAATTCTATTTACCTTTAACAGTTAAACAATTTTCTCATCTGCCCCACAGTTCACACTATGGGTGGATATCTGACAGATTAGCTATTGATTCAAACTAATAGATTTGACCAATTATTGACCCAATACAGTGATCAGGAATTGTCATAAAAATGCAGTAGTTACATAGAAGATCATATTTAATTTTATATGTGGTTGAAGTAAAGGTTTGAAAGAAAGTACTTAGATTTTCTTTTGAGAGACTTTGAATGCCACAAACTAAATGTCACAAGGAACCATCTGAGCTGGACAGGTCAATAACTTAAATGACAGCCACACAGAGGAAAGTAAAAGTCAGCAAAACTGGGTTTGTCCCTGCAGTGAAGTCATGAGAACAGACACTGAGCTGCAGTAACAGACTCTCTGCTCTCTCCAGGGACAGACTCAAATCTGTCAGCACCATTTCTTAATGCACCTCTCTGAGGAAAGAAAGGGATAAAACCCTTCTTCCCAAATACACCTCAACAAACACACACACCTCCAACCTGGACCCCTCCGACACGCCTGCTTTGGCCAATTTGCATCGTCTCTCGCAGGTTTGCATCATTTCTGTCCCAGGACACAGCTCACTCTTGCCAGCACTCCATCTCCTGTATCAAGCAGAATGAGGGTCTTTGTAGTTGGAGACTCAGTGCAGGTTATTGTGATACAGAAAACAATATCCCTTTTACCCTTGAGAAGAAGGGAGAGCCAAACTGAAATGGTGACAGATAAACTCATCAGATCATGCTTGAGTATCTTTTTCATGTAACAAATGGGCACTCTACAAATCTAACCAAAGTGTTTTGCAGTGTTGTGAATGAATACCTTTTCTCTCTTGGTTACAATAGCACAGTATAATGCTTCTTTCATCTCTTTACTTTTTTTTTCCTACATAAAAGGCCTGTATTGTTTATCAGATGAATCTTCAACGTCTTGCTTTATTTGCACCAATTAGCTGTGATAATAGATACAGGCAAAACCTTTCAGAACATACATAATACAACGAAAGCTTTAACAAAACGATTTGGACAAGGGGGTACATCAAAATATTCATGTGTTTTGTTTGTTTTGTTTTAAGGTAGTCTTGACAGCCTGGTGGCTACATAAACTTACGTAACTGCCGACCCAAACAACGCAAGCGCCAAACTGTGGGTTGAATAGAATTTCTCTGCGTTAGTTGGTTTTAGGTTAGTGGTTTTTGCTGGGATTTCGCCTGACTTTCTCCCTGAGTTTTGAGTTTTCACACAGCTACACTCTCTGCTGTCTAATATGTCGGTAGCGACATCTTGTGTCCAACAGCTGACATTAATTTGCAGCGAAGAGGCCAATCCCGGATAAGAATGCATCGATGCCAGAATATTAACCAATGAACGCTTGCGATTTTCACAGCAAAAATGACGTACCTTGCTTTGTGTAGGGCTCTATGACAAGAAGCAGATCTGTAAAAATTTCGTTTCACGCCACATAAAAGTAAAAACAATCAGGTAAGATTTACACAAAATATTTAAGCAAAAAATATGTTTAGTTTTGTTCACTGTGACAATTCTATGTCTTTGCAAACCGATAGGAGATGTAAGTTTGATAAAACTCATTAGCTAATGAACGGTACTGCTAGCTAACGGCTAGATAAAGTCATTAAATGAATGAACTTATGGGGAAAAAGTAAGCTTTACCGTCAGGCTTTGTGTTATAATTCATGAAATGCCTTAATAAATGCACAGCTCTATTTCCACAGATATATGTTTTACTTTCTATCAAGATGAAGGTAGTTAATTTGAAGCAAGCCATTCTGCAGGCTTGGAAAGAAAGATGGAGCGACTACCAGTGGGCCATCAACATCAAGAAAAACTTTCCCAAGGGGGCAACATGGGACTATCTCAACCTTGCAGGTTCGGGATGATAATTTGACGCAATAACTTGAGTTTCATTGGATATTCTGCATGCATCTTAAGTTTATCTGCTCGTTACAGAGGCTCTGATGGAGCAAGCACTGATTGGTCCTTCCCCCAACCCACTGATTTTATCTTACCTTAAATATGCTATAAGTTCACAGGTAGGAGAAAAAAAACTTTAAAAAAAACTTTTGGGTAAAATTATCACTATTTTGCTAATTGTAAATGCTGTCCGCTCTTGCCTTAGATGGTCTCATATTCCAGTGTTCTCACAGCCATCAGCAGGGTAATTTGATGACTTATTATAATTATGATGGCATAATTTTTACAGCAACATTTTCAGGGTGTTCACAGATATGTCTCTTTTTAACCAGTTTGACGACTTTTCCCGAGAGTTGTGCGTCAAGTCACTGCTGGAGATAATGGACATGTTCTGCCATCGTCTCAGGTGTGTTTAATTGTATCAAAACTCATGCATTCAGAGGTCTTTTATGTTATTTATCACTACTTATTTAGTTTTATTTGACTCCTTAACTGTAACCCAGATGTTAACTGCAATCTCTTAAGAGACTGTGCCAGAAATCTATAGTCATTAAGTGGCTACTAACTGTTAATAAATCTGAAGGGGCACAGCTTTCATGATGGGGAAAACCTTTATTTATCACATTTATTTTTCTTACTGCTTTTAACAGTTTTTATGACATCACATCTTCCCTCAGATAACCTAGATTAATGGCAGCCACTTTACATTCAAGTTGTTTCTGCCATCCATTCATCCATTATCATAACCGCTTATTCCATAATGGGGTTGTGGGGGGACTGGAGCCTATCCCAGTGGTCAATAGGCGAGAGGCGGGGTACACCCTGGACAGTCCACCAGTCCATCACAGGGCCTCAAGTTGTTTCTTGTCATCCGTATCTTGCCTGTTCCTTGCACAGCTGTTACGGAAAAGCGGAGGAATGCATTGGGCTCTGTCGGGCCCTGCTGGGAGTGGTGGACTGGCTGCTCCAAGGCTGTGCATGGTACTGTGAAAGACTGAGAGAACTGGGTCCATCAGCCAGCACAGAAGCCAGTCTCAGAGCCTGCCAGGAAAGGCTGCACTACTTGATGAATAGCGCCAAGAACAGAGCTCTAGTCCACATTGCCCGGCTGGAGGATCAAGGTGGATATTATTATTTATGTCTGATTTAAACTTATACGTATAGCATGTATTCATATTGTCAGATTTATATAAATGAATTAACCATTGGTTAAATTAGATGGATAAAGTGTATATATTCAATGACAAATTTGGAGATCAAGAGGTGTGATGGCCTCTATTTTGAACAAAACTCTCTTGGTTAAATCCTTAATGTTTGTGGTTGTATAACATGTTGTTCATGAGGTTCATGTGGCATCTCCGACTACAGGTTCTTGGGGCAGTGTAGAGCAGTCGGTGGTAAAGGTGACAGATGGCCTGGGCAGTGTATCTAACCAGGCTTTAAGGACTAAGCTGGAGGAAAGCTTGTCATATGTAAAAAGGTGAGTGTTCCTGAAAAGCACATCATCAAAGCTGTAAAGTCTCACATGACAGTTCTTAAAGTGATGGACAATACAGTTAATCTTCTCGTGGCTAAGTCTTAATTCTGTCCCCAGTATTCCCCTGATGCTCTTGGCACACTGTGATCCTCCAGTCCATGCCTCCTTCCCATCGATCCATGCTTTTATCATGCTGGAGGGAACCATGAACTTGACAGGAGAGACACAACCTTTGGTGGAGCAGCTAATGATGATCAAGAGAATGCAGGTGAACATTTACATTTTTTTATACATAACTAACCTGGAATCTTTCTTTTTTTGAGCATAAAAGTGCAATTTACATTTTTAAAATTTCAATCTTGTAGTATAAATCGGAAATAGTTGGACAATAGACATTCATTTAATCAAGAAAAGATGGACTGGATGCAGGACCCATGTGATTTAAAAGTCATCAGAAATGCTCTCATTAATAAGTGTGAACACAGCTAGATAGCTGGTACTGGTAGGCATCCTCCACTCTAATTCTGTCAAACGGCTGATGAAGTGTAACGCACCATTTTGTTTTGTGAGCGAAACCCTCAAACCATTTGTTCTCCTCAGCAAATTCCTGCCGCTCTTTTCGTGTTGGAGATATGGAAGGCTTGTTTCACTGGTCTCATAGAGTCACCAGAGGGCACAGAGGAGCTGAAATGGACTGCCTTCACCTTCCTCAAGGTAAACAAGACTCCAGTTTCCTGCTGTCCTCTTGTCTCAGTGTGTTTTGCATTTTTGACTCCAAGCTCCTCATGTACATTTTGCCTCTCCTGTCTGTTTTGTAAATATGGTATTTTAGCTCCCTGTCTTGGCAGCTATGATCCCTTTTGTGTTTGCCGTCAAATGACGCAAATTATAATGAGATATAGGCACCAGTAAACACTGCGTGTGTGTTTCATATTTATACAAAAGCAAAGCAAACAATAAATCCTCTCATTTATTTTGTCTCAGATCCCTCAAGTTCTTCTACGACTAAAGAAATACCCTCAAGCTGACAAAGGCCAGGTAAAACAATTCACCTGGTGACCTCTGCATAACAATTTACCAGATGTAGTTAAAAAAAAAACCCTCCAATCTGGATTAATAAATGTGTCAAACGTGCTCTACAGGATTTCATGGAGGACGTGAATGTTGCATTTCAATATTTACTAAAGCTGACCCCACTGTTGGACAAAGCAGACCAGAGATGCAAGTAAGTTCTGGAAGCACGTTTGTTTCTGTGTCTGTAAACCCCGCAGCCCTCACCAGAGATGACCTTTCTCTTCATTTTCCTGTCATTCTTTACATAGTTGTGACTGCCTCGGCATGCTCTTGCAAGAGTGTAACAAGCTCGGGCTGCTGTCGGACTCGAATACAGAAAGCCTCACATCAAAGCGGTATGGTTGTCTGTGTTATCAGAGGACACGCATGACGCAGAGCCCACCGGGCATGCTGGCCAGACGCCTGAGCAGCATGAGCCCTTTTCAGATGGCTTTTTAAAAAAAAATTTGGGTTGGAAATGAGAATTGGAATTTTAGACCATCATATTCATGCAGTACACTGCACCCCCTTCCCTCCTGTCCCGCCTCTCCTCTGCCTTTTCCCTCCTGTCCCTCTCCCCCATGCACATTTGATTCAGGACCGAGGACAGGGAGTTCGCCCCAAGGCTAAAGACTGCCGAAAATGCTAACATCCAGCCCAACCCAGGCCTCATCCTGAGAGCGGAGCCCACCGTCACCAATATTCTCAAGGTAGTGCACCAGGGCGTGATGTGAGAAGGCAGAATGACCATTACTTTGGAAACTGTCTCTTTTCAGAAGCAAACTGTTCCATTCTGAGAAGGCACAAAAGCAAAATGCCTGACGTTGCTGTACAGAAGTGGTTTTTCGCTAAGCAAAGCACTTCAATAAATTAACCTTTGCGTAAAGAGCTAATAAATGTAATACTTTAATCTCATTGCTTATCAGACAGTAGATGCAGACCACTCAAAGTCCCCTGAGGGACTTCTTGGCGTCCTTGGACACATGCTGTCAGGAAAGAGCCTGGACCTGCTCCTGGCTGCAGCAGCGGCAACCGGCAAACTCAAATCCTTTGCCAGGAAGTTCATAAAGTAAGTAAATGTAATCTGAATGTGCAAGTGCGAACAAGTGCTGTCCTCCGGCTTCAGAATTTTGGCATCAACAGTGGTAGATTGCAAAAGCTTTAGTTTTGCATGGATACATTTTTAAGGCAGTTTTTCAGCTGTTTTCCCTGTTCTTTTTTTTTTTTTTTTACTCCCCCAGACTCAACGAGTTTCCGAAGCACATCAGCGGCGAAGGATGTGAGTTGACTTAGGGGAGAAAAATACTCATACTTGAGGAATTTCAGCCTTCTTTGCCATACAGTTTGAAGTATCAACTTTGACCACTCTCCCCTTCTACCCCAGCAAAGTCTGCTTCCGTGCGGGCGCTGCTCTTCGACATTTCCTTCCTCATGCTCTGTCATGTGGTGCAGACCTACGGTTCCGAGGTACGTTCATACCAATTTAAAACTTGTCCTACAATTAAAAAAAGAAAAGAAAGATGTTTAAAAAGACACTTAAAAATCTACAGTAACATTCAAAGGTGTTGTTTTGGGGGGAAATGTCTGATGTTGGTGTTCATTGTCAGTTGAACACCACAAGCTGGCTGCAGAGGACTGTCCATAAGTGACCTTACAGTATCTGTTGTACTCCCCTCAGCTTGGTGAGTGACGTCCCATCTGTTTTCCACTTCCCCCTCCAGGTGATCTTGTCAGACCCCAGTCCTTCGGGGGAGACGCCCTTTTTTGAAACGTGGCTGCAAACTTGTATGCCCGAAGAGGGCAAAACTCTGAACCCTGACCACCCCTGCTTCCGACCTGAGCCTGGAAAGGTGGAGAGTCTTGTGACACTGCTGAACAACTCATCAGAGATGAAACTGGTGTAAGTTCATGGAAAATGTTGCTTGTTGATGCAACTTAACAAATGGACTGTCACCACTGAAATCCCAGAGCCACTTCAACTTCAAGAGTTACTAAGAATTAAAGTAGTACTCCTCCAGTGGAGGGTTGATTTGTTTTTTCATCCATTTCACTTTGAGCTGATTGTTTCATGTAAATCAGAGCAACCTGTGAGACCTTCTCTTTTAACAGCCAGGTGAAATGGCATGAAATTTGCCTCAGCATTCCAGCGGCCATACTGGAAGTTCTGAACGCGTGGGAGAATGGCGTGCTTTCTGTGGAGGCGGTACAGGTCTGTCGTCCTTTTAGTTTCCTTTTTTGTCCTTATTTCACCAGAAAACAACATTAAGCTGTTTCTCAAACCTCAGCCACTCATAAAACCGCCATTTTTTTACATTTTTTTCATTCATTATTTCCAGAGTGTGACGCACTCTGGAAAGTTATGAATGAAATCCTGTGAATGCAGTGGCATTCCACTGTGTCCACACACTTCTCATTTATTCTGTATTCTTTTCAAGAAGGATGCCTTTTTAGTCAGAGCCTCCTGTTTCCATTTTGCACAATCCTCTAACCGCATCTTTCCTTCCTCTTTTCTTGTAATGGCCATCTCTGGAAGAGTAGAAGATAACTGACAACATCAAGGGGAAGGTGTGTAGCATGGCCATATGTGCTGTAGCTTGGCTTGTTGCCCATGTCAGGATGCTGGGAAGGGATGAGAGAGAGAAGCCCCAAACTATGATCCGGCAGCTTGTAACCCCACTGTATGCCGAGAACACCCTGCAGTTCTACAACGAACGGTACAATTAAACTCATTAACCTCTGATCAGCCCTTCTGTATTTAACAGCCTCCTTCAAGCTTTCTTAATTTCTTGGATTTAAATGTGCCGTCCCCCTCCTTAAATGTGACCAGGGTGATCATCATGAGCTCCATCATGGAGCACATGTGTGCCGATGTCTTCCAACAAACGGGCGCAGCTCTGCGTTCCCCAGTTGAGGGCCAGGAGCCGATCCCCTACCGCAACCTGCTGCCTGCCAAAGAGCCCATCCACAAGGCCCTGAGCAACCAGTTCCAGGTGGTGCTGCGGAAAGGCTGGGTGGACAGCCGAGCTCTGCACCTGTTCGAGAGTCTGCTCAACATGGGAGGGGTCTTCTGGTTCACCAACAATTTGGTCAAGGTGAGAGGATGGAGTAAAGGTGAAGGACGCTGTGGTTAAAGGCAGCAGCTAACCTTTGACTACCTACTGAATCCATCTACAAAGTTGTGTTAGATCTCTTTCACCAGTTAAAAGAAATCTAAGCTGGTTAGTTTTGATGTGAAACCAAGAAAGACATCATTATCTTGGCCATCCAATCAGAATGACTGGGGAAAAAAAGATGGCTTACGTGCCTCTAATTAGGATTTACCTCGTAAACACAAAAAATTGAAGCATAAGAAATACGGATCAATCTGAACAGGTAGTAAATTGTTGATGGAGTCTGACTAAAGGTGAACTCTGTCATATTTCAGGAACTGCTGAAGGAGACGCGACAGGAGTGGGCCAATCGAGCTGTGGAGCTGCTCTACAGCATCTTCTGCTTGGACTCGCAGCAGATAACCCTGACCCTGCTGGGTACCATCCTGCCCAACCTGCTCACCGACTCAGCCCACTGGCGCAACCTCGCCGACCCTCCTGGGAAGGCCCTGGCAAAGTAAGACAAAGGAATAGAACGCGGGTGGCGGCAGTGGTAACGGGATTTAAAAACTTTTTTTTTTTTACAACTGGTCTCAACTCCTGGCTCCTTCAGGCTGTCGGTGTGGTGTGCTCTCAGCTCCTACTCCTCTCACCACAAAGGCCCCTTCTCAGCACGTCAGCGGAAAAGACAGAGAGAAGACATCGAGGTAAAACTGTTCGACAAGAATCACGAAAAGCCGAAAGGCCTGCGTATTTTATTTCTCTTTTTTTTTTAAAGTGATATAATTCCTTTACAAGGATTACAAGGCATGTATTACACACCGGTGTTTTTTCTTGTGTGTGCGTCATCGGCTACAGGACTATAACAGCCTCTTTCCACTGGATGACACACAGCCATCTAAACTTATGCGACTCCTGAGCTCCAATGAGGATGAGCCAGTAACCCTCTCCAGCCCAGGTCAGACCAATTATATTTTGGTGGATTTTTTTTAAATCTGATCTGGAGATTGCGCAAATTCCACTGAAATACAAACACATGATCACCAGCTACAGGTTTCTTCTTGTAAGCACTTTCTAAATCGAGTAGGGGTTAGCTTTGCTTAACATGCCCTTCTGCTTCTGCATGAATTCACCAGCGGGTGTCTTTTGACTGTCAACAGGTTCAAACTTGAGCCCTCCTGTGAAAAATTAAGTTTCCTTTTCAGCGGTTTACTTCTAAGAAGCAAAGAGACCCCAGAGCCTTGACAGTATCTTATTATTCTCACATAGTTTTTGTTTCACTCCATTCACATGACCAATTTAATGAGGCTTCAGAATATCTTTGGAAATTTTCACCTCTTTCAGTTTTGACTACAATTCTAGAGAGACATCCCCAAACATTATGTCATAAGACCAGTCTGTGGACAAAAATATCTGCTTGTCTTGCAGTGAAAGGAAGACGGTCACACTGGAAGTGATTGCGTTTCTTCTTTTGTTGTCTATCAAAACCCAAATGGGAATTCATTTTGAAACAACTGGCCAAGATAACCACTAAAACTGCTTGTGGTTAAAGTGAACATCTTGTGAGAAGGACAGATTCTGGTCCCAGACTTTGCTGATGATTCATGTCACAGGACAAACACACAAAAAAAAAAGAAATAGGCAAAAGAGTTTATTATTGACTTGTGTATCCAGAGCCGATTTTGCCCATGTTTGGATTAATCTCTCAAATAACATTAACAGTTATTTGAAAGAAGGACGGGCCTCCCTAACTTGTGCAAGTCTGCAGTCTTTTATTCTTCAGATCAGCACTGGGCTCCTTGGACTTAGTCTTTGTTCTGTGTGCCAACCGACAAAGAATAATCCACTCCTTTTTGTTGTAGTTGTCACAGGCAACCGGCCGTTGTCAGGAGCGATCGCTGACAAGACACCGAGAGGCCGCAGCACGCACAACACATTTGCCCATTTAGTTTGTGTGGCTATCATTTAGGTGAATAGTTGCTTTGATGAAATCCAAAAGAATTTTACCAAGGCTTGCAGTTGAATCAGTCGTTCTGCCGCACACAAAATGAAGATGAATGAAACTCAGAAGTCATTGAGGTCCAAACATTACAATGGCATCAATTTCGGAATCTTAATATTCAAACCAATACCAAAAGTGAAATGTGTCTCACGCTTGCTTTAAAGAACCAAGTATTGTGTAAAAAATTGGTGAAAGGAATAGAGACGCCTGAAGGAACAACTTCACACAGGGTTTCTTTATTTAATTTATTTTATTTTGTGCATGCTTTCGTCTTTCTCCACAGTGACTTAGAACATCAATCAAAACATTTGAGTTAAGTAATCAGCGGTTTTCCGTCTGCTGTGTTTCCTCACAGGAGACAGATCTATGAGCAGTTCCCTGTCTGCCTCCCAGCTCCACACCGTCAACATGAGAGACCCTCTGAACCGAGTCCTGGGTGAGATTTTTTTATCAGCCGTTTGTTTACGTTTTTTTTTTCTTTTTCCAGCAGTAAAAAAAAAGCAACGTCTGTCAACACCTTTTCATGATTGAATATGCCCCAACTGAGGAAGGAAAGAAAGAAAGAAACATCCGGACCAAATAAAAACCAAACAACCATTAATGAGGAGCAAGAGAGGCTAATTAACTGAAGTGCCTCTCATTTATATTGCCCTAACAGATCCCAAAAGACCAGTGAAAGCTCTAGTGCTCATACACCTTTGTTTGATGGCATTCTGTAAATGGATGTCTTTTGGATGACTGGTTTTACTACCTTGTTTATTTTCTCCAGCAGAACTCTGCAGACTTCAGGAGTCTGTGCCAATAAGGGCTGAATGCGTTTGGCTGGTCGTGTAAGGCCAACAGCATTCCGAGTTTCTTTTCATGCAGATCGGATTTTCCTCAGTTCGTTCCCCCGGAGAAGGTCGGATTAACGCGACAGGGAGGCAGTTATTGCAGTCAAAGATTAATTTTTTTCCAATCCACAACAATGCCCTGTCTGTGTCTACAGCAGGAAAATAAGGTCTTGATTAACTTGGAATTAAATGTGGGATAATTTGGATTAGAAAGCCTGAAACCTGCAGAAGCTGCAGTTGCGTCACAAGCGTTGCATATTATGATACTCTGTATGGGACAGAAGCTTTGGTAACTATTTGATACATATGCATTGGTAATATCGAGAAATAATATGAATGAATCGGAACTAGTGTGCCAGCTAGCTCTTGAAAATGATAAATGCCAACCATGCATTCTGTTATCTTCTTCACAGCCAACCTGTTCCTCCTTATTTCCTCCATCTTGGGCTCCAAGATGGCTGGACCCCACACCCAATTCGTGCAAAGTTTCATGGAGGAGTGCGTCGAGTGCCTGGAGCAGGGAAGCCGTGGGAGCATCTTACAATTCATGCCTTTCACAATGGTGAGTTATGATCAGGGGGGAGAGGAGGCATGGGAGGACAGGGGAGGCTGGGTGGGAAGGAAGGGGAGTGACTGTTGCATCAGAATTTTTTGGAATGCTTTATCTGAACAGTTATCGCTCGTTCTGCCTTCCAGAAATATAGACTTTTATAGACAAACTTTTTGATGAAGAGGGAGGTATCAGAGACTGGAAATGACTCTAAATTGTGCATATTTGAAGAAAAAAAGGCTTTGGGATGTTTGAATTTGTAGTTCATAAGTGCATTCCCCTCTGGTCACCTTATGACTCATGGATTATCTTTAACTTGTAACACTAGTGTTTCGAGATACTTTCGGGGAAATGTGGAACAGAAAATTGTTGATGTATCTTATCGTCAGTAAGTTCGGAAAAAAAAAAAAAAACGCAGTCAAAAGAACTAAAGCTACACGGTAACAATTGGATTCCTTCTCCAGTCAAGCACTGTCTAAAAATAATGCTTGTTTTTTTATTTGTCCGTTTCAGATTTCAGAGCTGGTGAAGCTGCCGGCCCTTGCCAAACCTAAGGTTGTCCTCGCCATCGCGGACCTGACTCTGCCGCTGGGGAGGAGAGTTGCCGCTAAAGCCATCTCTGCTCTGTGAACCCCACAGCTCAGTTTGCTTCAGCCACAAGCTGCCACATTTTTAACACATTCAAAACATTTTGAAGCTCTAAATATCTGGATGGGACCACTGGTTGTATATCCCTTTTCTGAGGTTCCTTCCTTTGATCTTCCTCTCTCCAAACACCTTTATCCATTTTTTTAGATGTTCTTTTTCTCACTTCAAAAATTGTGTAAATGTGATTTGTGAATAAAAGGATCCAATAATGAAGGTCCTCTATTTTTCTTTCTTTGTGATCATGAATGTATCCACAAGGTTTAAACATCTGACCTCTGTAATCAGAAGATCACATGCTGTCGGAGCCACCGCATGACGGGACGCAGGAGGAAATCATCCTGTGTGACGCCGGGGGTGTCACACAATTGCAACACGCGCTGCAGGAAATCTGTGTGGTCAGGCGTCCGAACCTGTGACATCAAAATCTCTTTCACTTTTCATTACGCTTCTCTTTTATATGTTTTTCTTTGCTTCCCTGGATGCATTCAATGAGGCAGCGTTTGTTTACTGCTTGTTTTGCTACGTATCGGTCACAAAAGAAGAAACCGTCTCTCAGGAATTTCCGTTTGATATATTTTTATTCAGTGTTACGTCATACAAACATGTGCAGATCATGAAAATATGACTGTACAGGGTATTTTATTAGTTCTTAAGGTGCCTTCAGCTTATCACAATGCAAGCCTGCGTTCAATGCAAAACTGTCAAATATAAGCTCCCAAAATAAATACTTTGTGTTACAGTTGCATAAATAGCCTAAATATATAAATAGAAATAAATAAAAAATAAATAATCTTTTAACAAATAAGAAAAAACACCATAGTAAAAAATGGCAACATATAGGGCATGTTTCAGACAGAGCTAAAACGGGAATAGGACCTATAGGGGTCAGATCTCTGTGTCCTCTTCGCTGCCCTGGTCCAGACTTCCCAGACAGCGCATCATGTCCCGGCCGAAGGACTGGAGCTGGACCAGGGTCATGTGGACGGCCACCTGGACCTCGTAGTTCCCAGGCAGACGCAGGTCCAGCGGGTCCGGAGCCTGCTGCACCTCAGCCTCTGGCTGGAGCATTTTCTGCATCTGCAAAGTACAGAGAACCACGTTAAAAACGCCACCCTCCTCCAGATGCTGTCTTTTTTTTCCCCCAACAGATGCAGAGATTTAAAGGGATTCCTACCTTGACGATCTGAATCGCCAGATCTCGGATGTCTGCCATTAAACTCGCCACTTTATCTGCTCTTTCCAGCCGGGGGGAGACGCGGAGCAGCAGGCTCCTGTGCAGATGCAGACCCTCGCTCATCCGCTCCAAACTGCTCTCCTGATAAGGACGAAGCAAGGGAAAACGTCACGCCTGTCCCGTCGGATTCCTCCACATCCCATTCGCCTATAATCTGCTCCCCTCTTTTGCTTACCAGGGTGAAGTTTTCGGACACGGCTTTGAGAACCGGCGCAGGAGGGATGCCGATGATGGACGCCATGGTTACGAGCTTCGCGTTTTCAGAGGAGTTGAGCTTTAGAGTCTGTGGCAAACAGATAACACGTTTGGGCTGAATGTCGATACGCCGATAACACTTTTTCGTGCAGACAGAATCGACTGCACGGTTGTCTGCCACACAACCTCTGCCAACAAGTGGCACATGACAACAGGGCACAGGGCCTACCCTTCAGAGGTCTAAAGTAAGCGGTGTGGGGGCCCCACTGACCCTTCGGAGCCACGCGCGCAAATCACTGACGTGACGCAGCAGCGCCAGATTGCGCCAAATCCTGGCGCAACCCCCCCCCTGACCCTTCCCTACCCTCCCTCACAGCGTGTGCAACTTCTCTCACCTCTGTCTGGACGCAGGACCGGTGCGTGTCCGGTATGGAGAGCAGCATTTTTTGGGTCAGGCTGTGGACTCTTTGCAGCAGCTCCTGAAATTTGGGCTCCTCAACAAGTGCGCTGGCCCCCGGCAGAGGTGCGCCGCGCACGACGGCGGCGGCCATGGAGCAGGCGAGCACTGCGGGAGAAAGGACGAAGAGGGGGGGGGGGGGGGGGTCAAAACGGTCCCCTTCAGCCGCTCCAAGAGGTCTGTGCGCGCGGGGGGAGCATGGACGCGCGTCTGTGTGTGGAGGACAACAGGCAGAACAAAGCGTGGCTCTCTCCTCAGCAGCCCGCCCCAGTGCGCAGCAGAACTGGGTACGTCCCCCCACCCCTTACCCCCACCCCCTCCCCTCGGGGTTCGTACATCGACTGAAGCTGCATAAGTTGAGAATAGTCACTGTAACGTGAAGCCCAGGCCAAAAGTAACCGCAGCGGCTTTTATTTAACACACGTGAGCAGATTTAAATCAGGCCCATTTGCTTTAATCCATTTCCAAAAACTGCGGTAAAACGAAGCCCTCTGAAATAGCAGTCTGTATTGATTGGAAATCCAAAAGTTACTGATCCTAAACTGGCCCTGTGAGCTGACATGTGTCTGTGGGCTATCAGCCTCAGATGAGACAGCAGCATTTTACAAGCATTACTTCACTACTCACCAATCAGGGCATGCATGGCCTCAGTGGGAAATGTAAAAGTATTGACTTCAAGGGAGTACCACTACTGATTTATATATATATGTGCGGCCCTTTGAGGGATTTCCCACTTAAGTAATCTTACGCTGACACAAATTTTCCTTGTAACCAAAATATTACACACAGTCTACAAGCAGGACATGACACTCACATCCGCACTCAAAAGCAATCTCCTGAATCCTCATTTTAATGGTGATTCATGCTGATTGGCACCATTTGGCATGCACAAATGTAGGTGAAATGCATAATTTACAAACTCCAAACAGAAAGGCCAACAGTGGAGAACTAAACCAGCATTCTTCTTGGTGGGAGGCGACATTGTTCACACCAAGCCCCTTTTATTTGCATCTCAGCAAGGGAACTTGAATTGGCCGTCATGAATAAACTTTATGTACCTGTTCATAAAACTGCTGTGTATTGATTAAATACTATTGGTTCCCTAACTTCTAAATAAAGTTTTACTTAAGTGTTAGGGTTAGGCTGTGTCTGCTAAAAATAAGTGAACACGTGGAGCTAACAGCAGCATTAAAGCAAAAAGGAAGAATTGAAAGTGGTCACAAGTCAAGAGTCCAGACGAGTGTAATTTCAGTTTTCATTCACAAGGTGAAAATTCCTTCCTTGTGTTTGTATTTTCTGTAGTGATGCAACACAAATAGAATGCTTTTAATAAGTGGAGGCAGTTGCGTAACATAAAGGAAATTCAGAAATTTTTTTAGAAGAGGCATTTCCTCTGAAATTGAAACCAAAGCCGCATAATCCCTTTAAGTCACACTGCTTACTGAAATCATTATTTTTTCCTTTTGCTGGTTGTGTGATTGCATTGCAAATATTTTTGGCCTCTGGGCGTCCCATGTGGAGAATTGTTTGTAGCTTTTTATGTGCTGTGAATTGTATGAAAAAGCTGACATCGCCCACGCACATATATATGAGTGACATGTTTATGGTCTATGTGAGATTACACCTGTTCCAGAGGTATGTACACTCAGCTGCTTAGTCAGCCAAAAATGTTGGCATTTACAGCATGAATCTTGACAAAAGGGAAGCTGAGTAATAAGATTTATCGCACTTGAAGCATAATATGTAAGAGAGTGAAAAAGTGCCCTCTGGTGGAAACCTTACTCCACATTTAAAGCTCAAATTCCCCTCAGACCTCTAAAACTCTAGTGTAACTACTTAATTTGGTGTGTCATTTACTCTTAGAGCGCAAAATTTTATTTTGCTATCATTTTCGTCCGAGTTTAATGAGATCTTTCTAGCAGCTCCTCACAAGCTGCCTGATTATGAAAGAACGCCATAGTTGTTTAACCAACACAAAAAACATTCAGAGTAAAATGATGGAAGCCCACAAATTAAGGGATGAAGAAGCATACGCAGTTTTACAAGACACCATTCCCATCAGTTCCTAATATTTTTAGGAAAGAAATGATTCGTATTTTCAGAGAATCTGGGAATGTACCTTGAAAATGAACATGTGCAATACCCTCCTAATTCAGTCTATGTATGAACAGGATCAGTTTGTTCTCCCTTCTTAATCTCTTATTTTAATCAGGCTGTGTAGTTCTTTTTTGTAACAGTCTGAAGAGAAATATCTGATCTTTGAAGTCTGAAGCAATCCTCAGTGTGAGAGGACAACATCAGTGCAGGTCTTTCCACTAGTTCTTTTGGCCACTTTAAGTGCTTTTCAGGACCAGCCACGCTCACCTATCTGCTCTCACTCTCTCTCTGATAAACACCAGCATACATGGATGCATTACTTTTGATTCCACTCAGTCAGAGCATTTTTCAAACACCCACACACAATGACTGCGGAGCTCTTTTCCCTACGACCCACTTAGAAACACTATTTGGTTGGAGCGATGTAACAAGTCTGCCTTTGGCATTTGATGCATGGGAGCGATTTACAAAGGCCCGTCCTGCCCGTTTAACCTTTGAACCGCTGGCCTTCCTCGCTGTATAACTCAATGCCACTGGTGTACCTACCGTTGTATTCTGTAGAGAGACCTTCTACTGCGTGCTTTTCATCACATTTCATCACGGCGAAATATGCCTGCAGTCTTTAACTGGCAATTTAACATGGAGCCCAGAACAGGTTAACAAAGCCTGTGACTTCAACAGGTTTTTAATCGGTGGATCTGTGGGTCAATCAGGAGGGATAATGAAGACTAATGGGGGGCTGTGGGAAAAAAAAGAAAGAGTGTCTGCGCTGAAAGAAGATAGTAGTTTATTTCAAACCTCATTTTGAAATGTAGATATGAAATGTTCTCCAGCTCTAAAATGAACACATTGCTTATTTGTGATCCTTTCTCATGTGTCACAAATCACTGATAGTGTTGCAGGAACATTAGTGTCCATGTGAGAACTCGAACCCTTTTATTGCACTGTCCTCTGCCTAAGCGTTGCATTTTTACCTTGATACGTTTTTTTTCCCCCTCCATATGTATCCCTGAAAGTAACCATTCAGAAATGTTTCCTATTTAAAAGGTACTTTTCCAACATTTTTCGATTTTGGATAATTTGTGATCAATTCCATCACCATTGTTGGCCTCAATCCAAATATTAAAAATGTAGTTTATACTAGATGGCTGATTTGATCCATCTGGCAGAACACATATGTCTTTTCAGTAACTGATTCTGGCTTTTGATTCTTCATACCAACAGTTCTGCGTGTTGGAAAATGATTAAATCATCCACCTGGACCAGATAATGCTTGTGGAATTTGGGTAGTTTGAGATAAACTGCTTTTCCTCAGATCATGATTTTGCAACAGGGGCGTCTGTTGCAGAGGAAATTATTTCACTGACTCAAGGGCAAATAAATGACGACATTGTTGCTCATATGAATCTGGAGTTGGTCACACAATGCTGTCATCAGCTAGTTTTATACACCGCCCATCCCACGTCTTTATGATGCTATTTTAAACACGTGAAAACTGAATAAGTCTTTCTTTTGGTGTTATCTTTCAATTGAATGCCCATATATGAGCATGTTTTGTCTATTTCTTCGGCTTTTCTTCTTTTAAACATACAATAACTCAAGAGTTGTACAGCATGTCCGGCTTTCTAACCAGAGATGAATAACTGTGGTCGACATTTTCTCTGGAGGTTTTGCGTTAAGCACTTTAAGATTATTGACCAATACCATCAATTTCTACTATCAATCAATACTATCAATTTCTTTATTACTTTAGCATTTTACCACATCCTGGGACCCTGTATCAATTAGATTTTCTTTAGTGATAAAGGAAGTTGATCAGTGATCTTTACTCACTGCGAATTAATATTGAAAATATTCCAATGTGGGAATAGTTGGTTTAATAGAAGATTAGAAAAAGGGACAGGGCTAGATACCACAAGAGTTTTCTCCTATTTGAGGATATGAGTTTTGTTAGTTTCTTATGCAAACGTGTCTTAATCATCCTAACAAAAATGTAGAGGGACATATCTACTCTCACTTTCCTCAGAGTTTTCTTCCTTGTACCACTGGGGGAGCTACATGACAAAAAAAAGGAAACCCATCTTGAACCTACACTTTTTCCACTTGCCTGAATGGCAGGTTAACAAAGGGTGTGCATTTCTTTCTTCTTTTTTTTTTACACCACTGTGGGCAAAGCTTGTTTGCCACTCTACACAGATCCAGCACGTGTGTCACTTACCATTTTACCTTAAAAAGGCCCTCGGAGCCCGGAGACATTTTCACCTGCAACCCAACCCCAAACTGGGCTGTGCTCTGAGCGATTGGATGTGTTACCTTATCCCCCAATTTGTGTCCCCTTACCTTGCAGTTGTAATGCTCACACCAGTGTAACGTGTCCAAGGCAGCAGGCAGGGAAAACCGAGCCGGCCTGAAATTTAAATTAACCTCAGCAACATTTATGTATGCATGGGAACAAAGGTGTTGTATTACCATCACCCTCACTCCCGCCATGCACACACACCTGTCGTACATAATGCTGAACAAAAGAATGAACACATTGCATCAGCTGAAAGAAATACCGACACACGTGCCTGCTACTAGTTTTAGGGTTATCTCTTCTGGTGAAGGTTCCTTAACAGTGGCTGGTCTCAAAGCCACCATGGGAATCTGTTATCTGAGGAAATGAAAGACAGGAGGAGAGAGCTGTGTGTGGCAGGAAATGTCAGAGAGAGAGGCTTACCATCTATTTTTTAGTACTGTTGAACCACCTGTTCATCACAGGAGGCTGTCCTTGAGCTTCCTTAAGATCAGTGTCCTTGTTTTCTCTAAAACAAACTCGAGAAAACCATAGCGTTTGAGGATTGTGAGCAGGAATAGTTCAAAATATATATACGTAGAACTGAAATCATTAGCATGTGGTCTTTTATTACACCTTCTTAAATACATATTTCCATCATACAGTTTTTTTAGAACTACTGAATCAAAACTACTTTAAGGTTTGTGTGGTGGTAATAGTAAACAGATATTTTAGTTGAGCATATTGGTTGGAAATAAAGGGGAAACAGCTGGTAGCCTATTAGTTCAGCTCAATATTTAGAGTATGGGAACATACCGGTGGGTTTACATAATCTTTACTGATTAAATTTCTGATATCTGTTATCAAAGCCAAGCACTTATCTGGCACTTGATTCAAATTTTGGTAATTGCACTTTGATTTATGTTCAGAAAAAAAAGTGAGCAATTGCAGCCCCATTTATATTTTCATGAGGGTAGTATTAATCTTCATATTAACTTCTCAGGAAGAATGTGAAAGTGCATTTCCTTAATTACCTCTCAGTTCCTTTAGACAAAATGCTCCCAGTGGGAAAAATTGGTACAGGACTTATCTAGAGGTACTGGCATTGAGAAAAATAGGAAAAATAATATGTTAGGGTTAAGATTAGGGTAATTAATTTTCCATACCACTTTCATCACGTCAGGGTACAAAACAAAGGAGACTAACCAGAGTTGTCTCTGTTATGCTAGAATTGAGATAAAAACAGTGAAATAGTGAAATGATGTACCTATCACACATACACACAATATTTTTTTCTTTTCCTGAACCTAACCAAGTTTCCCTAATAGTAAAAAAAAAAACACACAAAAAAAAAACATAAGGAAAAGACAGTTAAGAACAATACAACAATATGCATCTCTATTTAAGAATAAATAGAGATATATGCCCAACATGTTTTCCCGGCTACAGCAGACCCGATTCAGATAAATGGGATGGAGCGTCACCTCTTTAGGGTCTACAGAAGACTGATAGAGGCCCATTTATTTGAATCGGGTGTGCGGGAGCAGGGAAAACTGGAACACATGCATGGCTGTGTGCCTTGAGGACTCAGGAGACGGGAAACACAGCGAGAGGGGACAAAAACCTGTCTCGAGGGCTCCAATATTCTGCCGACGACTTCTAGCACAATCCCCATGTATTTTTAGAACTTTTCCGTTTTGTAAAAAAAAAAAGAAAAAGAAAAGTTAAATTTCCCCATCGTGAACACACACAGAGGGGAAACTTGCTATCTTGATCCCACACTATCACCATCAATCTACCCACTTTATATTTTATTGAATGGTTTATAATGACACACAAGAATGTACCCACGAACAATGACAAGTAATTGAAATGGCATGCTAATAATACATAATTCCATGATATCCTCATAATACAAAAAGGCACTCTGAGGATAAGCTGGCACTGACAGAGAGTCCACTTTGTTCCCTATGGGCCCTCCATGGGCAGCCCAAGGGCATTTGGAAAGTGCTTTACCCAAGGAAGTGTGAGTCAGGCAACAGAGAGGGGGCACATGATCCCCCGAGGCATTCTCCCTTAATTTCTCCTTAAGAACTAGGTCACACAAGACGATGGGTGCCGACCCGGACTTTCTGCACAAGTGTCTTTTATGAACATCATGAATAACTTATCGGTCTTGCTCTGCTCTGGAGGCATTAGTGTGTCCGACACAGGGAAGCCCTTGTTGACAAACCCTTTCCCACATTTCAGACATCAACTTTCATTATTCACCAGAGCATTGGTGTTTCCTATGGGAGAGGCAAGATATGGATTAAGTTATGCCTCCACTCTAATGCACTCCCCCTTTTGATTCATTATTAGAATTTCAAATGCATACAGCTCTTTGCCATATGCTTTGGTGAAATGGAAGAATCACATCTGTGGCTGCTTTTTGAAAAGTCCTACATTTTATGGCCTCCTAGATTCAATTCAGCAAACTCGAGGGAGTGACCGCTTGAGTGTAGTTCACAGAGACGACCTGGGCGATTATTCTAGATAAGAGGAGGCATGACAAACAGTCCAGAGACAGGCTCAGTATTGATAGCTAGCTTTACGGTTGCAAAGGTTCCCCGTTCCCGTTAATACTGTAGCTGAAAAGGTGAGAGTAAGAAATTATTATTGAAAAGGCTCTCCGATGGAATACTGCTTTTTAAAATCTGCTCCTAAAAGACACTGCCATGCCTGGGTTCTGTGTTTATCCTCTTCTACTTCATCACATGACATTCAGTAGTTTAGATTTATTTGCCTCTCAGACCAACCTTTTCCTGACATCTGAATAAGGTAGACATGTTATGTAGTGTAATTGTCTTGTATCATGTCTGAATTTTCATTTGCAAATTATATTATCTGGATACCATCAAAAACTTGAACATTTCTCATTATCAGTTTGGTAAGTGAAATATGCAGATCCATTGACCAACGAAAATATTACCTCTTACACAAACCTCCAACATTCTATGCATTAAAAAAAACTCCATTTGCAGTTATATATAACATGAACAATCAGGTAACAAATTCTGCTAATAACAATGTTCACTTATATAGTATATATAAAATTCTATTCCATTTGTGGTTTGTGCTGTTGATTGCATCAAAGATGAATAAGGTATTGGGTATTGGCTGTGTTCAAGTTGGTACCCGACATTGAAAAACAAACAACAAAGAAAAACGTGTGTGTGTATACAGATATATATGTCTTTTTTTCCTCCAAAATCACAGAAAAACTGATGCATCAGATGAGTTTGAATAGCAATTCTGACTGTATTGGTAATTTTATCTGTGAGTTAATAATAAGAAAACCCCCAAAACAAGAATGTAAATGAAAAACATGATTTTAATTGTATCACATGTGTTTATACCATAAGGACTGCAATGGAAACTACTTGTACATGGAGTTTGTCGTTCTTGTGTTGCCTGATCCCGCTGTTCATGTTACTGTTGGACGCTTCTTCCTGAACAGTGAGGAAAGCACATCAAATGTGCATGCACCACTGAATAAATCCCATTTGTATCCTGTTTTTGGAGTTCCCCAAAAAAACATGCCATTGCTTTTACTCCCTGTGCACACGGACAAGGCCATCAACTCGGCCAACAAAAAAAAAAGTCCTAATGGTCTGCTGAAAGATGAATTATTCATCTTGGCTAGGTTGCAATAGCAAATTTATTTTGCAGGCACGTTTTATTTCCCAACTTGGCTCTGTAACAGCTGGACAAAACTCAGAGTGACTATGACTGTTGGTACAAGTTATACCCCAATCCTGTTCATTGTGACCTTCCATTTAGGTTACTTCACGTAGTCCTATACCACAGTACTAATGGTGGAAGACTCCTCGGACTTGCCCTGCCTGCTGGGCAATGACTTGAGGTACTCCAGGTGCCTGCGGGCATCCTCCTGATTAGCCCTGACATAGTAGACTAGGTAGGAGATGACCATGGTGAACCACCCAAACATAACAACCAGCATGGCCACATCTGTAGTCCTCTTCATCACCACACATAGGTCTATGTCTTGTTCCAATAGAAAGGCAAGTCCTTGAACACCTATATTCTCAGGATCAGAGGTCTGGCACACAATACCTTTCAGTGATGCTGGGTCCAGGTCCACTCGGGGCAAAGCCATCTGCAAATTGCAGTCACAACGCCATGGATTGTTTGTTAGATTGGCGCGGGCTCGCAGGCCCTCAAAAGCATCGGGGTTAAAATGAACCAGTTTGTTAGAAGACAGATCCAGGAACTGTAACGAGGGACCAAGGCCTCTGAATGCGCCAGCTTCTAGCTGGCTCAAATCATTGTGAGATAGGTCCAGTTCAACCAGTTGGGTTAAGCCGGCAAACGCATTTGCCGGTACTGTGGTGAAGAGGTTGAAGTCCAGGTAGACATGTTGCGTGTCGTTGGGGAGGTCCTGGGGGATCTCCGTCAGCTGCAGATTGCTGCAGCGCACCGTCTTGCCGCCGCCCTCACTCTCCGAGCAGTAGCACCTCTTGGAACAAGTGGTGGCAGCGTGATGGAAGCAGAAGGTCATTAAAACCAAACTGTGCAGTAGCAAGCACATGACCACCGAGTGGCGCAGCAGCCAGTCTGCAAGCAGGGGCATCGTGGGATATGGGCATGCTCCAGGAAGTACCACCCGGGCAGAGGGCTGAATTCCACATCAACCACCCACACAACTGTTGCACCTATAGCATAAAAGCAACAGAGAGTTTCAAAGATCATGTTTTGACAAAGAAAAGAGTAGATGAAAAGATTAAATGTTTTTCAACTGAAAACACAGGCAATTACTGGGCACCTTCAGAGGCAGTAGTGCAATTCATGGGAGGTGCCGCTTGTTGAGTTGCAATGAGGAAGCAGCAGGAAAGCTCAATGCTCATTTAAGCATGTTGGTGGTCAGGAAACAAAACCGCTTTGTTGTGTTTCCAATAAAAACCCTAGAGTCAGACATTTCCTTCGACTCAGCACATTAGGCAGGCTAAGAAAATACTTTGGTGTCACTGTGCCTCTTTTATAATTGACATCCCTGCAGTGAAGGGCTATTTCAGTACCCAGACACTGGCATTAACATGGTGATGTGATACCATGTGGAACAAAATGTTCCGAGCAAAACTTGGCTTAAATCTGATTTCATTTGCACCAAAGTTTACATTTTTCCACTTTAGCTTTCATTCAAATCTCCCATCTTGGTATCAGTTTATCTAGTTAGTGCTTCATGCGGTAATTTAGTCAGAAGTGCAAGTAACACAGGGCTTATCCGTCTGTCCGGTAAATTACACTTTATATTTTGTAGCTCGGCTATTGAAAATAACGGCTGAACCCACCCTAACACACTTCATTAATAGCTGATCAGAGCTACCACCTATCAGGTTACTAATCCGCTTAAGAAAAAAACTCCCTCAGTCAGTCTACTATTAGCGCGGGCCACCCAATCCTTTTGTCGAGGTAAATGCTAACAATCTAAACAGTGGCCAGGCCAACAAAACCCACAATGTGACAGCTGGTCATGTTTGAGACAACACAAGGGGTACAATTTAACCACATTCCGTATTCTTACAAATTGGTAGGGATTGACAAGATTCCCTTAACAAAATATCAAATAACAGCTCAGGGAAGGGGGGGGAGCCTTTAGACTGTTTTTGTGTCTCTCATACTAGTATCGTCGCAGTATCATCAAGGCCGAGTAAAACGTCTTTACAAAAAAAATCCGTTCTGAACACCCAGCTGTAACTAAGTGCAATATTAAAGGCAGAATGGTCTGAACATCCAAGCAAGAACAAGGTCTTGCATGGTTAACGCTGTGTGCCAGAGAAGGCTATAGTTTTCCCATCACACTGAATGCCAGCCTCTTATTTTTACTGAGAGATAATGGGAGAGCAGAGGAGGACGGATGGCGATTAATGAGGAGAAAGCATTTGGGCAAGAAGTGAAATTAGACACATGAGCAGAGGGCTGGGAGGGAAAGAACGATATCATGGAGATTTAAACAGAGGGGTAACATTACAATGACACAGGGAACATCGCATGACACCGAGGAGATATTGAGGAAAGGGACAAATGTTAGTGAGGAAACTAAAGAAGACAGGTGGAAGGAAAAAGTGAGCAGGAGAGCAATGGAGTAAGTCTCCTGTGGATGAGATGAACACCCAAGAGATAGAGTAAACCTGAGGAGGAGCAGGGTGGGGCACCAGTAAAAAAAAAACACACAAACATAATAAAGAAGTGATTTTACAAATCGCCTCAACCCTCGCCTCATGCAGCCATAAACGGGGAATGCAATAAGACAAATTGTGGCTCTGTCTGTATTAATAAATTCATGGGCTTTTCCTATCATGAACAGCCACCCCTGGTTTTAATTTACACAACAAATGCAGCACTCTGGCATAAATACAGCCTCTTTCAGCCACAGGTCAGACTCTCACTTCATAAATTTACTGCTGTCAGGGCTGCCCTGACAAGACCCTGGCACCAGTCGGATGAGGAGCAATAATATGGACCCAGACATCAGGGGCACTGACGTGTGTGAATTTATGATGTTAATATCTCGCGTGATGCAGTGCTTTCCTTTAGTATGGATCTGACCTCTTTACGGGACCCTTTCACAGCCATAGAAATTGCCTGAGAGTGACATAAGCTGCGGGTTTCTAATGGAGTAATCAAACAGGAACGTGGGTGACAGTAAGAGGAAAGAGGAAAACTAATGCATCCTCTTCAAATTCAAACTACGGCTGTAATGACATCTCCCCTCTTTAGGGTGTATCTACTTATGGGCATATGTTTTTTTTCTTCTTTATAAGATCAACTCTTCCAGTGAGACCATGAGAACAGACATAGTACACACTGTCTTTTGTGTGCTCTGCTCTTTTACTGTGTGCTCTGGCGCTGATATAACAATATTCACATCCTTAGCATAAAGTTTAACACTTCTTTAAGATACTTACAATCTGTACAAAAACCAACAACGAATGCGTTGCCAGTCAACGTGCAAAAGTACTGGTGAAACGCAATATAGCCTATCTATACACAAATACAGAAATATATCCCCCCAGGAAAACCAGCTTGAAAAATAAATCTAAACGGAAATGACAGCCCGTGGTTATTGATACCCTTGTTGAGTCTCCTTTTGATCTATATTAGTCAACACTTGTTCACCCCCCCCCCTCCACCCCACCCCACCCCCCAACTAAATTTTAAAATGCCAATAGCCAAACTAAGCAATGCGGCTCTCTGACGTGCTGATCACGATATAAATTCCCAACATCCCGCATAACGAGTTGATCAAATATCGCATACACTCACGCCTCTCCCGTTGCTCCTCTTCCTCCCATGGTGCGTTTCCGAACAAGTCTCCCAACAGAATGTCGTCCACCACCGGATCGATGCGCTCCTCCGGCCGCGGCTCGCTCTCTCGCTGTTATTGGTCCGTTTCCCGTCAGGTCCTCCGCTCCAGCGGTGACCACGACGCGCCAGAGGGAAACGCGCCCGATCTGCGCCTCAGGGTTCGTGTGCGAGCAGCATTTTTAGTTTCCACGCAACCAGCAAACTAGGCGACATTGCCCGAGCCAGTTGGAGCTGGCACGCGCGGCAACGCGAGGGGCTAGACCGACTCTGTGGCATGAGTGGGGCCAAAAACATCCACACACAAAAAAAAAAAAAATGAACAGAGGACTTATATGAAAGCGCAGACAAGTTTGATAGGCGCAGGACTCGCGGTGTATTTACGCACAGGGGGAAGACCGTGAAGGGGGCACATCCGGGGGCTCCCCGGAGTAGCTGAGCGCATATTTGGCTGCCTTTCTGCATTGTTTGGAAAGGTCTAACTTAACGCACTCACATTCCTCTGCTGATTGCCATGCGTGAAGTGATTCTGACGTGCATCATGCATCAGGTGCCACTAAAACCGGCCCTCCTCCCACTCTGCAAAACACACAAAAATGATCTCATGCTGTGCGATGCTCACACATGGCGCGGCCGGGCTGGCAGCCCGCACTAATCACGCCTGATCTGAAAGCTTGTTGTTCCAAACATGCAGCACGCCTGCCAGACGGTGGATCTTTGGCCATCTCTTTCCCTGCCTGCTGCCAGCCGATAAGGAATCCCGATCAGATCCACTATGAAAGCAGACTTGGACAGGAGAGTCAGCCAAGCTACTATATCTATGGTCTTAGAAGAATTCAAATCAATAAACTAGGTGCCACTCTTAGAAACATTTATGAGGATCTTACGATGAATACTCTGAAATGTCATGTTTTCTTAATCTTGAATTTGAGTTCTGGTGTGTATTTTATTGAAGATCTAAGTTGCAAACACTATATATATACAAAAAAGAATGAACGACCCCTGAGATGACAAAAAACACTCTGCATCTTTGACATTTGCAACTTTAAGTACAAGCTTTTGATGCATCCATGATCGTGACAAGGCTATTTGAAAGAATAATGTACAATTTCCCATTTGTAATTAGAACAGTAAGATTTATGCTTGTTATTGGTCGGAAAATGTGTCAGATTTGTGTCTTCATATGTACAGGCTGATTAGTGTTTTGACGTTGTTTTTGTCCTATTAGCGACTAATTGGTTGGAAATGCACCAATACATGTGTCACATAGAAGTTAGTTTTTCATTGAGGCTGCTCCTTTAACTACCCTGCGTTTATGAGGCTGCTCATGTCAATTACAAGAAGATCAGATAGGTGGAAAAGCATATGACAAGGAAACTGCAGAAAATAGGATTACTTTCCTCATCGACAGAGGAGAGTGCACTGGCGGGCAGTCTTTCCCAGCTTTATCAGATTAGCGCAAATGCTCCAATGTGGTTGGCAGCTCTGGGCTCAGCATTCAAGCCAAGCATCAGTCCAGACAGGCTACTCTTCCAGCTGGGTGAGATGAGATTCATTTTCTCCATCTTGTTAGCTCTTTCTATCTAAACTCATTTGAGGTTTCAGAGTCAAATGTCTCAAACGGGGGTTCATTCTCCTTATATACCTTCACAGGTGGCACACGTGCAGACTAACTTTAAGTCATGAGGCCAACGGGCTGAAAAATGCTGATACAAAGTTTTGAGAGTGCCATCTCTGTGTTGCAGAGAAACAAAGGGATTGATAGTAATGGGACTTTTCTCTTTTATTGCCCCCCCCCCCCCCACCCCATTTCAGCACGTTCCCAGAAAGTCAGCTACATTCACACCAGTAAGCTAGACAAACACAAGTACACACACGCACACACTCTCACACACACACACACATACACACTTTTAGCTCCAAGCTCGCTCCACATCCCTGCAAGATCAAAGTCCCGCCATGTCTTTGTGAATACGACATTAACCTGCTTTATTTATTTATTTTCCTCGCCTGTCTCGAACCTTTTAATCAAAAGCTGTGAGAACAGTGTGTTAAAAGGATTTCCCTGCCACTGAAAGTTTCAGGCAGGTCACATCATTTCAGCCCGGCTGTGAGGAGTCCTGTCTTTGAAGTCTCACATCACTGGCATATCACTGACATTAAGGAAACAATAGAGTTCCCATATGAAAGCGTTCTGACATTCATCTGAGCCTTGTGGAGATCCCCTCTGACAGAGCTGTGGATGGTCGAATGTTGACAAAAGAATTCAACCACAAGGCTTGGAGTCTCGAATCCTGACCAAATACAGATTCAAATCACCGATAGTTCTACATTCAGCTGGCTCTATTAAGTTGGTTGGTGTTCCTAATTCAAAATCAATTCTCAACTGTGTTGTCCATACAAAAGAGGCTAATAACCTTTCAGAGGCTTTGTATTATGTTCATTTACTCATTCTTAAGGTTATTTTACTGATCAACACCCTTTAATGTAGTTTTGTCCCACAGTCCTTTGCAGTCAGTTCCCAGTTCGGCATCTGATATTTCATAGTTTAAAGACCTCTGCCCTGAAATTTTGCAACGGATTGATTGGTCAGCTCTGCCCAGTGAAGAAGAGGTCACATTTAGTGTATTCTGCTCAATAAAACTTTTTTTCTATATCTAAAGAAAAATATAACTTCTTCTGCAATTATTACGAGCATGCCAGACAGGGATTTTGCGGGTTAAAAATGGGGATAATTCTATTACTGTAACTGTAACTAAACTCCACATGGCTCATAAGTCGCTGAAAATAATTATAAAAAAATGCTCCCCACAAAGTTGGTTGTATTGAGTAAAATGCATCCATACATGTAAACATTTCTATAGGATATCTTTGGGGGGTAAGTGCAATTGAAACTATCTTACTTTCATGAGTGTAAAAACACATATGCTAAAAATATTGAATGCTCTCTAAAAGATCAATGAAAACAGAACGCAGTGGTTTTTAAATCACATGAACCAATGTTGTTTTCATAGTGAGTATAGCCAAGAAAATGCATAGGTTGGTATATTTCACGTAAACGATTAGCTCAAGTCAAATTTAATGGCGGCAATACATCTCTAAATAGTTAAGTGTGGCTTGGAAAAGAAAAGTGTTACTAAAAAGAAACAACTGAAGGAGCAAGTTTCAACTAATTAGGTTAATTGGGAACAGGTCAGTGAGATGATGTTAATATGAAAATAGCTGGTTTGTTGGCCAGACTAAAAGAAATAGATATGAGAATAGGTTCATAAATCAGCAAAAATGAAGCTATATATTTCAGAAAGAACGTCAGCGACATTTCTCAATGTAAGATTCCAAAAAACTTTAATAATCCATCATCTACATATTGTCTTTAAAAGATTTTTAAAAAATCTGGAGGTATCTGTTTGTGCAAGGGACATAATGTGGCCATAATTCAACTTTGGATGGCTTTGATCTTCAGGCCCTGGTGCTGGTCAGCATTAAAAGCAGATACGATTCTGACATGGACACTTTATCCCACAAATAAAAAAAACCCTGACTGAACACACTCCACACATGCTGCCATCCGCTGCTCTAAAGCTAATTACAAATGAACTAAGTAAAGGGGGAAAACTGCTTCACGGTCAGATGAATCAGAGTTTGAACTTCTCGGAAGAAGCATCCTCAGAGCTAAACAGGATAGGAAACAACTGGCATGTAATCAGTCCTTAGTTCAAAAGCCTGAATCTCTAATGTAAGGGGGGTGCATTAGTGCCTAATGGATCTGACAATATGCACATATGAAAAGGCTCCATTAATGCTGAAAGAAATATGCAAGTTGGAGAGCAGGATATGCTTTATTGCAGACAACATCTTGTCAAGAAGGGCCTCACAAATTTCAGCAAGACAACGCTAAAGTGTTGTTTTTCAACTTTTTGAACGTTTGCAAAGATTTCCACTACGCTTTTGTTGAACATTTCGTGCATTTCACTTGCAGTTTTGTATTTTCACCCAACACATCCTCCCTCCCGCAGTCCAAGATTGCATTCTTTCATCCTGCTAATCTGCAGATGGCTAAAAACTGTCAGAAGAGGAGCATGAGGGGGTGAATGAAGGAGTTGCATTTGAACTCTCTTGCTCTACAGGGCTTCGCTGTGGCTCAAAGCAGTGAATCCAGCTTCAGACCTGGAGGTTGACCTTAAGAATATTTCTTTGGAGAACAGAACATACATGGTTTCATCAGATTGATAAATTAGCTGCATTTTGTCATTTAAACTGGTTCATTTTACCTTAATGCTTCCCACAATATAAAATGTTTCCCTTCTTCCAGCAAACCTTTTGCAGGTATTGAAAGTCATTACACAGTCTCTTTGCATTAATCCTTGGTATGCTATCCATTTTTTTGCCAACCTTTGACAGTAAACATCACAGTATAAAGAAACTAGACCTGACTCATCCAGCCTTCAGCTTTGCCATGCTATAAAAAGAGAAAACTCTTCTGAACATCTCTAAACTTGAAACTAAAGTCAAGTTTGAGCAGCGCTTTGTGACAATTTGCTACAGAAACTACGCGCGATGTTGCATCTGATTTTCTTAATAAATTACAGTGTCCTAAAAGTTAAGTTGCAATAGTTTCCCGGACTTGGCAGGATGGAGGTTATTTCCCACTGCCCTTTGAAAGCAATCAATTATTCTCCGACCCTTATTGTTTGTTTCAGACGTACTCACAATGACAGCCAGGGAGTGGTGTTCACCTTAAAGGTCACTTTGTGGGCTTCCAGGGCCTCAGCTGGACGTGTGACGGTCAAAACATGAGCTGAAAGCAAACATCTCGTAAATGTTGCAGGTGTGGTTCTCGTTGAGAAATTAAAACCCTAAACACAGAATTTATCCAGAGATCAGGGCACATGAGTAGGTGAAAGCAAAAAAAAATCTGTTAAGGTAAACAAAAAGTGGAATGCCAAATGTGCACGTCGTCCTGAGCGTGCCGAAGCTCATTTTGGCCATGAAACACCCACAGGGACATGTCAGGCCGCTCGTCTGTCCCCGTAAAGACTTCAATTACTTTGACAATGTGGGTCCAAGTCAAGAAAACTGACAGTTTATGGGAGGACTCATTGCTGGTCTACCACTGAGTCTTATCAAAGTACAGTTGTGTTCACCATGCAGATTGAAACATTTGATCGATAAAAACAGGAAAAAGGGTAAATGAAAGATAACTCTCTCCCTTCTCATTGCCCGTTTGAGGAGTTTATTTCGTAAAGACTGGAAGCAGGTGGCAGCAAGCTCTGATCCATCAAGAAAGAAAAAAAACAGCAGACAATTCTGAATCCCGTTTGTTGAATCTGTGTAAAAGCTATGGTTTAAAATGTCAACTGTCAACAGCTCTCAATTGTAATGTACTTTATGGAACCTGTAAAAAGGAGATATGACATCCCTCTCAAGCACTGTCAATTGATGCACTTACCCATCAAACTTTGTCCTTTTATGTCAAAAGGCCATCAAGCTGTGGTGAGTAGAACCGAGATGTGACACTTTAGGTTTTCTCCATCCCACTTTGCTGGCAGTCAAGCTTCATCAGGCGAAAGAAAACACAGATCCATCAATAAATAAACAGAAAAGCAGGTATACTGAGAGTCCATCCATCTACTTTGCAGGGTGACTATTTGTGGATGCTAAGTACTTAGTATTCCCACTTTCAAACTGCCCACTTTGTACTTGATAACAGAGGGAGCATGATAGTGTGTTGCACTTCTAGAATATTAATGGCATGGTTGCAATTAATGTGAATGCAACTGGGATGACAATTACTGAAAAGGAAGCATTCTTATAATAGATGCATTTCAGAGTTACTAAATGTATTGGCAGCAGTTGATGGAAAGTCTTCCACATAGATTTTCCACTGTAATTATTTTGTTTATCGTAAACCTATAATTAAGAACCGTCCACTTATAACGCATTTCTTTTTTTAAACTGCAATGTTTCTTTTTCAAATCATATGACTTTTCATTTGGAGATGGCTTAATGAATCTGTAGGGATTCTTAAGTTCTTAGCCTTTGTCATCCTATTTGCTGAGGCCAGCTCCATCTCAGTCACTGTGGTTGCACTATGACAACGTTGAACCAATATAGTTGAAGTCATTCAAAGTTTGACGATCTTCTATTTATAAACAGACTGCTGAGACAAGAGATTCTTTTGACCCTGCAATCCTTGTGATTAACAAGTTATTTCGCATGTTTATGGATTTTAAGTCAGACCCACTGCCTGTTTATCACACATTGTTTAAAAAAAGATCATGAAAAAACTGCAAACTTGAAGCTTCAAAAAGCAGCATAACACCAGAATTATATCAATCGTTTATGATGCCAGTTGTGGAGAATATAAAGAGACAGAGGTCTATTCATTTGTAAGTATCCCACAAGACAAATTTAAAAGACAAATCAAGCACTCTAATAGCTACAATTTGTGTTGTTACATGAGGTTGTTTGTTGCCCTATTCCCATTAGGGTTGTTATCTGTTGTAATTGTGAAGCTGTCAGGCAACTGAAACAAAAATTATAAATTACCACAAATAAACCTCTTTAGAATTGTCTTTCACAGTAGATTTTAATATGAGATTTTAAATCAGGGTTTTAGAAGCTGTGTAAAGTTTTTTTATCTGGCTTATTTGTATACTATTGAGCTGTAAGCTATACTCTTGAATTCTAGACTCTATTCTAAAAAATTATAGCAGTTCTGAGCTAGCCAAGGTTTAGATCTTGCTCTTTTGTTACCTGTTTATTACGCTTTTGTTTCTGAACTGAAATCCTGCTCTTTTTGTGGTCACAGCTGCTACATTGGTCTTCAGTTTTATTTTTTCCCTGTTGGAGAGGAATCAAAACCATTCCACTGTTCTACATTGTGACGATGACCAAATGTTTTTATATATCTTGAAGTGGATAATTATTTCTTCATGGTTGGAGATGCGAGGCGAAATTCCAAGCAGTGTTGGGTGCTTGCAGTTTTATTCATTTCTGTGTTGTGGGTGTACCTGAGTTCATACACGACGTCTGCTTGTCTATAGCAGTTCAAGGCTCCATCCTATTATGATGCCACATTCAGATGAGTGGGCAACATACCAGAGGAAGACAGAAAAAAAGGCTTGATTACTTTCATTAATCAGCTCATTGCTTCTCTACTGACTGAAAACCACTGAGTCAGAAATATGAGGAACCATGTTTGCTTGGTAGAGAATAAAATCCTACTTTTCCTACGGATTGATTCCTTAAACTATTAACTTTATGACCGTGTTTACTATAGCAGAAAAAGGTTTGAATGATAAAAACATGCACACACACATACCCCCCCCCCCCCCCCACACACACACACACAAACACACACACCACACACACACACACACACACATCTAAAGTCTCTTATGAAAACACAACACTACAACCTCAGGGGAAATAAATCCATTAACTAAAGAGCAGCTTTTAGACAGCTATCATGTATGCAATTATTGTGTTTATATGTGTGTGGCATGTGAAAAAAAGGGACATGTGGGGAGAGGATAAATAAAGCTAAATCTGCCATAAAAAGCACTTTGATCACAGTATTTCATATTTGCCCATGTTTAACTTGACATTTTGAAAATACGACGCTATTTATTGATGTTGCTGGTATCCTAGGCCTATGAAGTCTTGATTGTGAGGAATTCAAACACTGTATTTTAGCATTGTAAATCGTTATTAGATTATGTAGCAGTGAAATTCATAATCTATCAATCCATTTTGATCACTGCATGCAAATGAAATAGTAAAATATTCCTGTTGAGGATATGCTGTTTTAATATTACAAATATAATTTGCATCACAGATGCAATATCGGGTTGAATTTTCCATGTAGATTTATTTATTTAATTATTTTCAGACTTGGGAAGCCGATTGGTAGGCGGGACTCCAGTGCTTTCGCTGTCAACTGTTGGTTCTTTGTTCATGAGAAAAGATTTTGCGTAAATCATTGGAAGGAAGCGTCACGAGGTCTAGGCTCTGATTGGTCAACATAGCCGGCGGGAGAAGCTCAAACAAAATTTCGAATGTTTCAACTGTTGTGTTAATTTCCTGTGCGACCAAAGGTTTTACGTTGTCGTTAGGAATAGCTACTTCTTGTTTATCAAATTGTTAACGTAGTTTCTAACACATTGCAAGCAATAAATACACGGAAGATGGCTGAACCACTAAAGGTAAATTTACTGTCAGTTTTACATTTCCTCCGGTTTTCTCACCGCCACTCCTCATAAAAGCTTCTTAACAACGGTTAATGCTAGCTGTGATATAGCTTCTTTAGCGGTAGCCTCGTTTACTGTATTTTAAACTTTGCAATTCGGAAAACGCTTACAACCCGAAATGTACAAAATGCACTGGTTAAAACCATAGTGTTGCTTTAAGGTACCCCTTTCCTTTACATAATTAAACACACGTACATATGTTAAATATGAACCGTTAGCAGATATTAAGTGTTTTTTTATGCTCTTTTGTGTGAGGCTCTGTGTTGTAGTGTTGAGTCATTACAACCACGCGAAGCTGTTATTTTCAATCATGTCATCCTTTATAGGGATGAGACTTCATTGTAAATGAAATCCTAACTTTGTGTCATGTCCTCCAGGCCTTTTTTGAAAACAAGCCAGTGGCAAAGGCTAAGAAAGATCCCAACCGGCTGTCCGTGGAAAGGATTTATCAAAAAAAGACGCAGTTGGAGCACATCCTGCTCAGACCGGACTCGTATATAGGTTCTGTAGAACCTGTCACTCAAGTAAGACATTTTTTTGCCATGTTTGAATGAATATGCTTTGATTTAGTTCCTTGGATGAGTCTTACAGGGTTTAATCAAGTCAGTGCTGCAGGGTGATAATTGAGAGAGCAAACTAGAAAGTGCAAATATCATTAACTGATTTCTTCCTGTAGCAAATGTGGGTGTATGATGACATTGTTGGACTGAACTGCCGTGATGTTTCATTTGTGCCTGGGCTTTACAAGATTTTTGATGAGATTCTCGGTGAGTAACAGGCTTTCACAATTTAGATGATATACGATGTTCTGCATCCTGCGATGGTGCTTCAGCTCTTTTTGTTAAATTCCTTCAACAGTAAATGCATCTGACAATAAGCAGAGGGATAAGAGCATGTCCTGCATCAAAGTCAGCATCGACGTGTGAGTGATTTATAATCCTGCAGCAGCTCACTTCTTAAGATATATAACAATTCTGCTTAGTTCTCTTTGCTTGCCATGGCCTGATACATTTTCTTGATGTTAGAACATTGCACATGATAACTTTACTTTGTATTCTTAGTGAAAACAACACGATCAGTGTATGGAATAATGGGAAGGGGATTCCTGTGGTGGAGCACAAGGTGGAGAAGGTTTATGTTCCTGCTCTCATCTTTGGACAGCTTCTTACTTCCAGTAACTATGATGACGATGAGAAGAAAGTCACTGGTGAGACTGTTTGTTTATTTTCTTCAATTACAGAATGTATCATTTCAGTCAATTAATGGGGCCTTTGGTGGTCAGGTCTGATTGCCTTTTGCTCATCGAAGATGCATTTAATATGATGGTATGTGAAGACATTGCCAAGATACAACAAAAGGAATAACGATAATGTGAGCAACCTTTGCTGACAGAGTTGATTGGATAGAAAGAAAAATTGCTTAAATCATTATTTTTATTTAGTGCTGATGATTAAATGAATGAGTGTATTTAAATTAAGACATCAATAAATGAAAGATGTCACTTCTTTTTGCCCAAAACCTGCACCAGCTGACATCCATACTTTGTTCTTTAGGTGGGCGTAATGGATATGGTGCAAAGCTATGCAACATCTTCAGTACAAAGTTCACGGTAGAAACTGCCTGTAAAGAGTCGAAAAGGTTCTTCAAGCAGGTAGGAGGAAGATTGAACCACAGTGTAATATAGCAAATTGTAATACATGGGACTTTACTATTGTTGTTGTGTTTTCCAGACTTGGTATGACAACATGGGCAGAACGGGGGATCCAAGCATCAGACCTTTTGATGGAGAGGAATACACTTGCATCACCTTCAGGCCAGATCTGTCCAAGTTCAAGATGAGCATCTTGGACAGAGACACTGTCGCACTCATGACCAGGAGGGCCTACGACATTGCTGGATCCACCAAGGGTGTCAAGGTGTTCTTTAATGGAAAGAGGCTGCCAGTAAGTTTCAACTACCAAATGTTTGAACACTTTATGATTTTGAAATATATTTTACACGTCCTTTTTATGCTGACAATTGATTTCCATACTTCTGGTAGTTTGTCATAGTTAGTAATAAAGTATGAAGCTGAACATCCTAACAGCATAATGAAGTTTTGCTGGGCTTTTCTATGAGCGAATATTATAAAATGGTGTATAAATCTTGGAGTCTGCAGCTTTTTTTGGAGGATCTTTTTTTTTTTTAGTATTACGCAGCATTGTTGTTGCAACCAGCTGGTGTTTTCTCACTGGCTGTACATTTGATATACAGTGAATGTCCCTTTTCCCCTCTGCTTGATAGCCAGTCGAAAAATTTGTGAGTGAAGGGAAAATCTTGCTTTTAAACTTCAGGTTACAGGTTTTCGTAGCTATGTGGACATGTACGTGAAGGACAAGGTGGATGAGCTGGGTGGCCCTCTCACTGTGATTCATGAAACTGCTAATGAACGCTGGGAGGTCTGCCTCACCATGAGCGAGAAAGGTTTTCAGCAAGTCAGCTTTGTCAACAGTATTGCCACAACAAAGGTAAGGTCTCATTATGTTTCTCTTTGTAACGCTTGATTTGTTTATAATAGAATTAAAGAGTAATTAATGAATTAGTAGTGAGTTGTTACCTCTTCCTCAATGATAAATGTTAACATTTTTAGTAGATTGTTTGAATACTGTACCAATCATAACTTTGTTGCTTTGTCAGCTGTTCGTGAATTTATGTCTAAGGACATCTATAAAGCATTTTCTCTCTGAAATACTAGACCGGTGTTTTTGGCAGATAAGTACAAGTTTGGCTGCTCTCCAACCCACTTAGTGTCACTGTGATCAAGATTTACCACGTTTGTTCTGTAAATGGGATCTCATGCCTTATTTTTTTTCTGCTATGGGTCTTAGGGAGGCAGACACGTCGACTATGTGGCTGATCAGGTGGTTGGCAAGCTCATTGAAGTGGTGAAGAAGAAGAACAAAGCTGGTGTGGTTGTAAAGCCCTTCCAGGTACAGTCAGGTTATGGTCAACATTTCCATCTTTTATACTGATAGACAAACTGTTCAAATAAATTCAATGTTTGCATTCTTCCCCTCTGCTTAGGTGAAGAACCACATGTGGCTGTTTGTCAACTGCCTCATCGAAAACCCAACCTTTGACTCTCAGACCAAAGAGAACATGACACTGCAGCAGAAGAGCTTTGGGTCCACTTGTCCACTCAGTGAAAAGTTCATTAAGCAGGTTCATAATACAGGAAAACAAATCAAAGTTCATGACTTTAATTATATAATCAGCCGGCTTTCACTGATTGCACCATATTCTGTTTAACTTAAGGCCACATCCTGTGGAATTGTGGAAAGTATCATGAACTGGGTGAAGTTCAAGGCTCAGGCTCAGCTCAACAAGAAGTGTTCTGCTGTTAAGCACACAAAAATCAAAGGGGTTCCAAAATTGGATGATGCAAATGATGCAGGTAATCCCCCCCCCCCCCAAAAAAAACAAACAAAAACAAAACCCAATCCTGATTAGTCAAACGAGCTGCACTTTTCTGCTTCTAACCATGTTTTCTGGCAGGCGGTAAGAACTCCATTGGCTGCACTCTGATCCTCACTGAGGGAGACTCAGCCAAGACACTTGCTGTGTCTGGGCTGGGGGTGGTTGGAAGGGATCGATATGGGGTGTTCCCCCTCAGAGGAAAAATGCTCAACGTCCGGGAGGCCTCGCACAAACAGGTTAGCTTCCATAGAATTTCACCTGTCGTCATTCGAAGGCATCCGCCTAACAGTAACGTAGACAGCTGTGAGCATGCATTGGGTTCTATTCTTTTGCAGATTATGGAAAATGCAGAAATCAACAACATCATCAAGATTCTCGGTCTTCAGTACAAGAAGAACTACAGTGACCCAGAATCCCTCAAGAGTCTGCGTTATGGAAAGATCATGATCATGACAGATCAGGTGTTTATTTAGTCTTTGCCTAATGCTCACCCAGGTTTATTCTTCTCTATCAGTCATCATTGAAAATGTGGGAGCAAAATTCAGATGCATTACTTCTTTCCTTTAGAGCACCCAGAATAAACTGTTGTGGTACAGGAGACTGCTAAAGCTTATCCCATTGTAAATAAATCTCTCTGAGTCACTTTGAATTACTGGGCATTTATTGCACCAGAAAGGGCTCTTCCATTACTCATTGTGGCTGCAATTGAAAAAGCACGAGTAGTGGAAGACGCAAAGCACCCAGCACAAAGGTCATTCTTGGATAAATCTTAGAGCATAATGAATAAGATGATGTTGCCCCACATTTACCATCAGCTGATACTAACCCTGAGTTTTAATCATGCTGTAATATGATTTCACTATATTCATATTATTGTGACAGGATCAAGACGGTTCACACATTAAGGGTTTATTGATCAACTTCATCCACCACAACTGGCCTTCACTGCTCCGCCATAACTTCCTGGAAGAGTTCATCACCCCCATCATAAAGGTACATGATTCATATAAGTATTTTATTTTATAGTATCATATAAGTATATTTCAGTGTAAATCAGGAGATTAAACATGGATCTGGCTAATTTTGGCTGTTTGCCAGCCTTAGTATAAATTATTATCATTCTTTAATTGCTTATATAGAGATGTAGATTGTAATGTGAAACAAAAACTGATTTCCATCACGAACAGAGGCTCATGTTTTGTTGGTGAACTGCCCAAATGTATATCAATACTGCCACCTGCTGCCAGAATCTCACACTTTGCAGCCAACTGGATGTGATGGAGAGCTGCCTTTTGACACTAATCTTTGTTTCCCATTATCACTATGACACGGCATCAATGCACAATTTGACATTTTGATCATTTTCTTTAGGCATCTTTCAAGAAAACCCAGATGTCTTTCTACAGTATCCCTGAATTCGACGCTTGGAAGAACAGCCAGCCCAACCACAAATCTTGGAAAATCAAATACTACAAAGGTTTGTTATAAACCCCTGTGTGGTAGTAAAACACAGACAAGTAAGCCACCCGTCATACTTGGTCAGTGTATTGGATGCTGTTAAGGAGGCGTTTCATATATCGCTGCAACTTGTTCTTTTGTTTGTTGGCTTGAATTACCCAGGTTTGGGAACCAGCACATCACAGGAAGCCAAGGAGTACTTCTCTGATATGCAGAGACACCGTATCCCCTTCAAGTACTCTGGACCAGCGGATGATGAAGCTATCACCCTTGTAAGGCGTCGGCCATTTGTTTAGAAGTAGCCTCTGGCTCTGAGAGATGAGTCATAGGTCGAGGATTTTAATCCAGCGTCTCTTCCTTTCGGTTAGGCCTTTAGCAAGAAAAAAGTGGAAGAGCGAAAAGAGTGGCTAACGAACTTCATGGTCAACAGGCGCCAACGCAGGGAGCTCAACCTGCCTGAGGTACCGTAACAATTAGAGAGCTTTGTGATCTTTAGTGCAGTTTTCAGTGATGTATAAGGCTTACTTTCCTGTGTTTGTAGGACTACCTATATGGGCAGTCAACCAAGTCTCTGTCCTACAATGACTTTGTCAACAAGGAGCTTGTACTTTTCTCCAACTCTGACAATGAGAGGTCCATTCCCTGCCTGGTGGATGGTGAGTGATATGATCAAGATCCCAGAGAACGAACGTTATTACTGTTGATATGACTCTAAGGTGAAGCAGGTGGTCTAATGTGTGCATTCTGTGTGTGCCAGGCTTGAAGCCAGGTCAGAGGAAGGTGATGTTCTGTTGCTTCAAGAGGAACGACAAGCGGGAGGTGAAAGTGGCTCAGCTGGCTGGCTCAGTGGCTGAGATGTCAGCCTACCATCATGGGGAGGTGAGGCGGCCCGATTTGAGTGATTATTGACTGGCTGCGTTGTCTTTGTCTACCACGAGGGTCCTAATTCTGTTCAGTGGGCAGTGCTACCATGTGGAAGAGCCCACTTGTTTTAATTGCAGCTCTTTTCATTTTGCAGGTCTCGCTGATGATGACAATCATCGGTTTAGCCCAGAACTTTGTGGGAAGCAACAACTTGAACCTGCTGCAGCCTCTGGGACAGTTTGGAACCAGGCTGCATGGAGGCAAGGACTCCGCCAGCCCTCGATACATCTTCACCATGCTCAGGTCAGTGGGCGTCTTTCACTCTGCAGTGGGGCAGAAGTGCATCTCGCAGACTGCCTCGTCAGTGAGTGACTTTAAATTTCCTTTACCCTCTGTGCTTCCAGCCCTGTGGCTCGCCTTCTTTTCCCACCAGTAGACGACAACCTCCTGAAGTACAACTTTGATGACAATCAGCGCGTCGAGCCAGAATGGTACATTCCCATTATCCCCACAGTCCTGGTGAACGGAGCCGAAGGCATCGGCACAGGGTGGGCCAGCAAGATTCCCAACTATGACATACGCGAGATTATCAACAACATTCACCGCTTGCTTGATGGAGAGGAACCTCTGCCTATGGTGAGGATTCCCTTTGGATTTAAAAATCTGCCTGTTTTTCTGTTGTTGTTTTTTTCTGTACAAACTACTGGCTAAAATGCATGTTTCCCCTCTCAGCTTCCAAACTACAAAGGCTTCAGAGGCACTATTGACCAACTGATGGACAACCAGTATCTGAATAGTGGAGAGGTGGCCATCATTGACTCCACCACCATTGAGATATCAGAGTTGCCTGTCAAATCCTGGACACAGGTTAGACATTACAGCCATGTCCGGCCACAGAAGCATTACTTCACTTTAGCACTGTTGAAATCTTTTAACTCTGTTTTAATCATAAACACCAAACACGCTTTGGTTTCTGTGATTTAGGCCTACAAGGAGAACGTGCTGGAGCCGATGCTGAACGGCACAGAGAAAGTTCCCCCTCTCATCAGCGACTACAAGGAATATCACACAGACACCACCGTGCGCTTCGTGGTTAAGATGACACCAGAGAAGCTGAGGGAGGCAGAGGCCGCTGGCCTTCACAAAGTCTTCAAGCTTCAGAGTCCCCTCACCTGCAATTCCATGGTAAGACTGTCACACACGTGGATACATGTACAGGGAGAGAATCAAACTAAGGCCTTCTGTGCTTTTTAGGTTCTGTTTGACCATGTGGGCAGCCTGAAAAAGTACGAGTCGGTGCAGGACATCTTGAAAGACTTCTATGAGTTGAGGATGAAGTACTATGTGCTGAGAAAGGATTGGCTGGTAGGCATGCTGGGGGCAGAGAGTGCTAAACTCTCAAACCAAGCCCGTTTCATCCTGGAGAAAATTCAGGGCACCTTGGTGATTGGTTAGTAGAAACTTTTTTTCAAAAGCCTTTCCCTTCCTCTAAATACTTATTTTGGTGACCGGAGCCGTAACTCCACGAGCTTGGAATGGGTTTTGGTTTGCCTCAATGAGAATAACAGCGTCAATCTGTTTCTAGAGAACAAACCGAAAAAGGAGCTGATTCGCATGCTGCAGCAAATGGGTTATGACTCCGACCCAGTCAAAGCTTGGAAGCAGGCCCAGGAGAAGGTGGGACGTTCTTCATCAAATGACATTCTGCTAAAAGAACAGGACGGTGACTCGGCGCTAAAGTTTGATGTTGTGCTTATCCTCTCAGAATGAGGAGGAGATGGAGGATGAAGAGGAGGAGGAAAAGGCTGACAAAGATGATGCAAATGGGCCCGACTACAACTACCTGCTGAGCATGCCCATGTGGTTCCTGACCAAGGAGAAGAAGGAGGAACTGTGCAAACAGAGAGATGCCAAGGTGGGATTCACCTGCTGTTTGACGGGCAAATAATTTTATGCTGAATTTCTCTCTTTGTGTGCTTAACTTTCTGACCCAAATGCTTCAGTTAACAGAGCTGAGCACTCTGAAGAAAAAATCTCCATGCGACTTGTGGAAGGAAGACCTCGCTGCTTTCTCAGAGGAACTTGAGGTAATTTCTCTTCCTGCGACTTTTGTGGTAACCTCCAATCAACAGTGAAAACTTTTCATGTACAAATGTTCTTTTTCAAACATTTCCCCCCGATTCGGTCTCCCTCTTTCTGGTTTGTAGCGCTTTGAGGCCAAAGAGAAGGAGGAGGAGGCCGCCATGCCGGTGAAGGGAGCTAAGGGAGCTAAGGGAGCTGGGAAAAGCAAATCGGTGAAGGTGAAGCAGGAGACTATGCCCACGCCCCAGGGCCGTCGCGTTGTTCCACGCATCACCAGCACAATGAAAGCAGAGGCAACCAGGAAGGCTGACCTTAAGAAAGGAGAGGGCAAGAGAGGCAGGAAAGTCAAGGTGGGGCTTTTTTTGTTTGTCTTTTTCCGTGCCAAATCTCACAACCCACGGGGCTCATCGCCGCGTCCGTAAAGCTTTTGGATTGTGGTCAGAAGCTCAACCGGTGTGCTCTCCTTTGGCTTGATTTCTGATCGAAGAGCGAGGATCTTGTGATGAAGATGGAGTTTGGGGAGGACGCCGACAACTCTGAGCAAACTGAGGAAACTGGTCTGGCTGCACGAGTGGTCAAGAAAACCAAAACCCAGCCAAAAGAGAAAGGTGAGATTTAACCAAATGTGTGTGCCTGTTTCATCTCTGGGTTTTCCCTCCCCTGCTGGGACCATTTCCAGTTTCCCCGGTGTTTTGTTTGCCTCACAGGGGATGCTAGAAGGGAGGTAAAGGCCATAATGCACACTCTCACCATAACAGTATGGTTCGGTCAACAGGTATCTATGAGCCAGACATGTAACGGCTCGCTGTGAGAACACGACCCCTCAGAGATCGATACGTGAGCTGCAGAGGCATTTTAAAGCGTGGTGCTTAATGCACACTGCCCTGTTTCAGCACACCTGATTCAGATAAATGGGACAAACCCTCCAGCTCTTTGAACTCTGCAGACGGCTGGAAGACCCATTTCTTTGATTCAGCTGTGCTGAAACAGGGTTTCTCTGAATGCATGCCGGTCAGCAGCAGTGTTGGGGAAACACCACTTTAAGGTGAAATTGACACTATTGTACATGTCTGTACAGTTTTGGGAGAAATGTCCCTCCTCAGGCTGTCAGTACACGTCTGCTCACATATTAGGAGTTTTTTTTTCTTTCCTGACAGTTTAGGTACTTTTCCTCAGATTTATGCAAGACTGTACCAGAGAATGCTGTAAAACTACTTAAACGACTCCAGTACTCTAATCTATGGTATGAGTGTAAAATTTTTAAGAAACTGAGTGATTCTTGTTTCCAGCAGCCTCAAAGACTGGAAAACAAACCACCCTTCAGTTCAAGCCTGTCAGCAAGAAGCCCAAGAAGAACCCGTGGTCGGATGAGGATTCTGAGGATGTGTCGGACAGTGACATGGAGGTGGAGGAAGTGGTCCCCGCCAGGGAGCGCGTGGAGCGCAAATCTAAAGGTGAGTCTGCTCGATGGTCCACACCGCTGTGCTCCATGATGGTGGAGCGTTCGTTCGACTCTCTCCAGCTCCTTACTCCAGCTCTGTTAGTCAGATGGAGAGACACATTTCCTGACTCTGATTAGCTCCCATCGCCGTTTATCTCAGAAATGATTACAGCGGCTGTTTACTTCTGGTGAATGATAACGCTAATCAACAAGATTGTTTTGGTTTGTTTTTTTATAGATGAAAAAAGAAGGACGAGAAAAGAAAACTTTCTAGAAAACGTTTGTGCTGTGTTTTTGTTTCAGCTGCAGTGAAGTACAGCCTGTCTGACAGTGAGGATGAATTTGCCAGCTGGGGGAAGAAGGCTCCTAAGCAGAGAGCTGTGGTCAGTGACGAGGACACCAGCTTTGCTCCGGAGCCCAGCGCTTTGTCCCCCAGCGACAGCGACTCTCCCGCCCCCCCTCCCAAAGCGCCAGCACCAACGTGAGTTAGGGAAAATAAATAGTTTGGTTTTCCTCCTCTGCACTTTCTGTTGCATTTTGTTTAGTTTTTTGCCCCCTCCCACTTATTTTAAGCTTTGCTTTTTTCCTCTCAGAAAAAAAGCAACAAAATCCAAAACAACAGTCAAAAAGGAAGAACCCAAGTCCAGATGTAAGTGTTGATGTGGGTCGTGTGGGTTCAGGTGTTGGGTCCCGGGCTTCTGGGCTAACTGTCTTCTTTATGTGGATGTTTACAGCTCACTCTGATGATCAGGCTCACGCCCCCAAAGCTGCACCTGCTAAGAAAACGGCTGCTGCCAAGAAGAAGGCAGCAGGTACTAACCAAAAGAGCTTATTGTGCTTTATGTCCAGCACCCTGCTAGCTGGAGAGGTTACCACGGCTACGGTTCACATTGTACACCATTCCTTTCTCCTAGATGGAAAGCAGCCATCTATCCTGGAAGCTATTTCCAAGCCCAAAGCTTCCTCCAGCAAGGCTGCCAAAAAAGCCCCTTCATTTGACTCCAGTGACTCAGAGGCTGGCAAGAAGGCTCCAGCTGCAAAGGCCAAGCCCGTTGTGAAACGAAAGCAGGCCATCAGCGACGACTCGGACAGCAGCTCGGACAATCTGATGTCCCGCCTTAAGGCCAAATCCAACGCCGGCACCAAGGTCAGGGTTTTTTTATGATATATTTATTTATTACCATCCAGAGTTTCCCCTTACACTACATTTCAATGCTAAAAAAAAAAATGGGCACATTCATTTCTTTTTGTAGAAAGCCAAACGGGAGGACGACAGCTTCCAGGTTTCAGACGAGGAGGCGGCAGCTCCTGAGGCCGCGGCTCCCCGGAATAAAGCCCCACGGGCCCGCAAACCCGTCAACTACAACCTCATCTCTGACTCGGATGAAGATTTTTAAAGTAGTTTTTCTCTTTTTTAAAGCTTGTAAATATGTTTGTTTTTCATCGTGATCTTTTTGCGTTTCATTTTCCTCAGTCACACACACTCTCATCTTCACTCATCCAGTTTTCATAGTTAAACGCTGTTATTTCCATGTTAAGTCCGAAAGTTCATCTGTACGAACCTCTTCATGTAAAGTTTGTGTTTTTCCGTTTCTGTTTTGTCTCACAATGCAAGTATTTCTGTGGTTCTTTTTCTGCTATCCTTTTTGAAATAAAGTTCTGATTTTGTCCCGTTGTGTGCGAGTTGGGTGTGTTTGCCCTGGGCTGCAGGGCAGGTTCCTGATTCGTAGCGTCAGGCGGCGTGCCGGGTCGATGGGAGGAGCTTCAGTGTGTGCTTTGGTGTGACGTGAACGGGTTACCGGAAAGTTTGGATTAGCAAGCCAAACTTTTATCTCTTCAGCAGGACGCTTAAGGGCTTTGCTTGTTTGTTCTCGGACGGAGAAAAGAGTGTTGTTTAAAATAACAAAGCCTGATCTTTAAACCCCTAACCGGCAGACTCCTGCAGCTCATCAACGGCCTCTGATTGCTCTGCACTTCTATTGATTTGATTTATCCGTCATCTTTGGGCAAATGTTCCCCGGTTGTCCCCGGAGACCAGGGAGACGGCTGGTCCAACTTAAAGGGTATCCTTCCTGCCACTTAGGAAGCTCTTTGAAATGCTCATCAAGAGTTTGCCTTTCTCGGGTAAACACGGCCTCTTGTCTGGAGCAGGGGGATGCAGATTAGGACGTAAAAGGAATTTCCTAAAGTGTTGCCGCCCTCTCAATTAGAAGCCGGGGCAAACCTTAATCGCATGCCATTTGGAGCGAGCGTGAAAGCAGTTCACTTCCTCAGTTTACGGGCCGAGGCCTCTTGATTCTGGTTTGGTTTGTGGGAACCTTGGACCTTCCCTGGCTTTGTTCCCGGTCCAGCAGGATTATAAGTGGATCTGCTGTGTCTCTGAGCCAGATGAACAGTATCGGGCTCAACCTGTTTTTGTCGTGGAACGTTTTGGCCCGGGAGGCCTGAGTGCATGCCTCAACTCGTACTGGCCTGTGGGTGAGAGAGACGGTGTCTTTTTTTTTAAATGCTGGCAGGATTCACATTTAGAGGAGTCGCTCCTCACTTTTGAGAAGAATCGGCGGGAGTGATGAACCTGAAGCAAACACCTGTTTGTGGCCACCTGTTTCAGTTTTGATTTCGGGTCTTGATTCCAGGGGAATGAGCTCTGACACGCAGGCTGGATTAGCCTCACATGCAATGATGTCCATTAGTTTCTTTTAATAACCACAGACTTTTTTTTTTTGCTCTGAGAGGAACAAATTTCCCCCATTTACGCTTTCTGCCGCCGCCGCCGCCATGGGAGAGTGGGGCTTCCTCGGCGGGCTGTTCGACAACCTGCAGGCCCACTCGCCCATGCTGGGCCGCTTCTGGCTCCTGCTCATGCTGGTGTTTCGGATCCTGATCCTGGGGACCGTGGCCAGCGACCTGTTCGAGGACGAGCAGGAGGAGTTCGCCTGCAACACCCTCCAGCCGGGCTGCAAGCAGGTGTGTTACGACATGGCCTTCCCCATCTCCCAGTACAGGTTCTGGGTCTTTCACATAGTCCTCATCGCCACGCCTTCGCTGCTCTTCCTCATGTACGCCACGCACCACCACAACAAGAAAACCTCGCGTCTGGGCTTCAGCCAGACCAGCAGCCAGGACATTTCGGAAGACTCCAGCTTGAGGAGGCTCTACCTGATAAACGTTACCTTCCGCATACTGGCGGAGATCGGCTTCATCGTGGGCCAGTGGGGGCTGTACGGCTTCAGGGTGGAGGCCCAGTTCCCCTGCAGCCGCTTCCCCTGCCCCTACACGGTGGACTGCTTCACCTCCCGGCCGGCCGAGAAAACCGTCTTCCTGTGCTTCTACTTTGCCGTCGGGGTGATCTCGGCCGTGTCCAGCTGTGCCGAGCTGCTCTACAGCTCCAGGAAGTGGTTCTGCCCGGGGAAGGAGCCCCCGGAGCGCCCCTGCACCTGCCAGCGCCACGGGGAGCCGGAACGGGCGTCCAGGAGCCTGACCGGCGGCCTGAGGCCGAAGGCCGGCCCTGGCTCGCTGCGGGGGGGCAGCAGCAGGAGGGGGGGGGGGCTCCGTCCTGGCCCACAAACACAGAGGGGGCAGATACGTGAGCAGCCGGACTCTCGTGGTGTGACAGGTCTCTGTGCTGCCCGCCTGAAAACCTCCAGCTTTTTAGGCGGAAGTCATGAAGAGCCAGAGGTTTACTGATGGGGGACAGCGGGAAATGCCCGGAAGCTCAGGAAATGAGTCTAGACGTGATCGCTAACTGGAACCAGCTGAGGAGGGGCATCCTTTTGTTAACGGGATGCCCCGGATAAGGAACGTTACCACAATCTCTTTGATGGACTCCCCCTCTCCTCCCAGAAATAAAAAGAGGACATTTGAATATTATTTGACGTTCTTGATGATGGATGCACTTGACTAGAGGTTCCTTTATGTTTTAGCTAAAACCACTGAGCAGACAGTTTAACATTTCAGAGCAAGGCCGGGTGTGAAATCCCACTATTTATCAGTCTGTCACTTGTTCCTCTCACCCGGCGCTTTTACCGTTAAAAGATGATTGACGTTTATGCTGTTCTGTCAATAACAAGTCAATACTGCAGTGAAATCTTTTAGGATCATAAAGTCAGCTTCATATTATTGTGTCACCGGGCAGTGGTTGCTTCACTGGCCCGGAACAGAGAGCAACAAGACACGTTTTGCCCTGGAAGTGTTGTGAGTCACTGGATGTGTCCATGTCACGGACACAGCGGCCTTTGGCTCTTTAAGTTTAAAAAGAAAAATTGCACTATAATGTCTTGTGAGTGTGGGAGTGAGTGAGCATGGGAACCGTTTGTCCTGACTGTGTGTGTGCTAATATGGCCTAATTACATGGAACTAATGTCACAGATCGAAACGCACGTCGGACGGGCGCGTCTGGTTCAGACAACTGTATTTGTGCTTTCGTTTTCTTTTTTTTTCTTCAATTAATCGTGCAAACTTCAACAGACGTTTGGTTACAGTTGAGTGACTTTCTCATCATTTCACCGAATATCAAATATTACATTGTGATCAGTGTGCGTATGGATACATCGCTTGTTTTAGTTCAGTGATGTCATTGGTTAGGAGTTGGACTTATAGTGTCAAAGGGTTTCATCTTTGTTTTCCTTTTGTCTGGAATGAATTTCAACGTTTAGCAGCTGGCACAGCTGTGCTTTGAGTTTTTTATTTCTTTATTTAATTGGAACTTTTGTGTCATAGATCTCCTTTCATTAAAAGGTGGCGACTTTCTCACAGATGTCTGCTTTCTTTCTGCGTGCCACGAACAGGCTCAGCAGCATTTTTTCAGAATTATCGTTGCATACATCTTAAAACATGAAACTGAACATGTCACAGTGCTGCTTTGTTCTTTCATTGCGTGGAATACTCTTCTTTTTTTTTTTTTTTTTCTTTAACAAAGTTTTGAGTCTAACTTCATGTTCAAGGTTTTGATGAGTGAAAGTAAAACTGTTTTTTTTTTTTTTTTAACCACTGGCCCAGAATCCAGCATTACTATTAATAAACCCTCAGTCTTTTTCTATCTGCTCAACGACAGCTGCAAGAAACTTGATAATCTGTCATTTTGTTGCCATGCTGTCTTCATATCGCTGCCCGAATGCCATTCATTTCTGACATTTTTTACATAAAAGCTCCAGTTTGCTGAGTCTTTTGCTACAGTGACCTCACTCGGCTGTGCAGAGGGATGCATGTGCAGCGCCCGTGCAGCACACTGAGGGGCAGGATTTATAATCATTTCACAAATTAGATCAGTTTCTTTGTACTCGTCCTAAATCTTGCGTCCCCACCAGCGTAATTTGGTTATGCAACTGTTGCGTAATATGCAAATTGCTCAAGACTGATGTGGAAATTTCGAAATGCTGGAGATATGTTGCGTATATCCGCTCAAATCTGTTTAGGGTGCGACGACAAGGGTTTCCTTATAGGGATGTGGAAGCTGAACTGTAACGTGCAGTGTTGTTTTCTATTGGAAATGTGTCGTTTTATCATACCAAGATTGAAAGAGTGATATAAGAGCCTCAAAAAACTAAACAAAAAAATGAATAGAGGTGTCATACTTCAAACCTCATTGGTTTGAATTGGTAAAGAGTTTTAAGTTGACACTTCTTTCTAAAATCATCTGAGGAGTTGTCTGTAGATGCCTTTTGCTTCTTTTGGATCTTAAAATGTTTCTTTATGTGCAGCAACCTTTTGAAAGAGGATGTTTGCTTTGGACAATTCCTGTAAAATATACTCTGGGTTGAGGTTAAAAAAAAGAAATGAGGTGGAAATCATTTGAAGCAGAAAATGTATCTTTTGAATAGGAGCTTAATCTGAGCATTCGGATGTTTTTGCAGATCATCCTGGAGCGTTTTCGTTTTTCCAGCAGCAGGTGGCAGTAGTCACGCAGGGAAAAGGAGGCGGTTTGAGCCATGAAGCCCTCATCCTCAGTGAGATGACTTAATTAGCTGCCACCTTACTGGAGTGATGCCTTAAATGCTGTCGGCTCACTGAGCGGGCTTTTTGCTTTAGGCCCGCGCGTGTCACTGTGGCTGTCAGGACCGGCACATCTCAACGGGAAAACATCGCACAATGCCTAATTCAGCCGTTCCACCTTGAATCCTGTTAACGTTGTGCAAGCCGTTTTATTCTATACTCTCTTATCTCTGCAGTATTTTTTTCGCTTTTCCAAGATTCAGGCGGCCACAGATCCAAGTGGCTCATCTGAACACTGAGTAATCTAAATACTTTTTCAAAGAGGCTTATTTTTATACTCCAACCTTCCTCCCGGAGAGACACACACACATACACACACACACACACACCCATGCATACGCATATGCACAGCCCTTCTGTGGTTCCCTGGACGCATCATATATGCAGATTGCAAAGCTGTGCAGGCTCTTTGATGTGCATAGAACAGAATTCTAGATGTGTTTTATATAACCACTCGAGAGGAAAAGGAAGGAAGAGTCGAAGAGGATTACCGTCAAAACTTTCCCCGTTTCCCTTTCGTCTGCCTGAGTTTCTCATGTCTATCATGTCAAAGTGGAAGCCTGCCTGTTTCCCTTTCTTTGCCTCCACCAAACAACCCTCGCTCATCCACCCCCCCACCCCCCTTCTTTCTATGCCTTTTCCATACCTTCCTTCTGAATCCAGGGGAGGCTTTGCCGCTGGAGCTTGTGGCTATGGAAATGTAGGTCACGGGCTCTCTGTCGCTCCCTTTCACACCAGCGTGGAGCAGGAGATGGAGGTGATAACATCTCTCTCTCTGCACTTCTCCCACCCCTCCTTTCTTCTCCCCCTTCTCCTCTTTGAGCGAGACACTTCAGGGGCTCCCTGCGCTCTACCTGGTTTCGGCGGATTGGGCCTTGTGTTGGCGCCCGGCTGACTGACAGCTCCTCACCTGCTCCGTCACAGACTCCACAAAAGTCTCCCAGCATCACAGGATCCGCTCGCTCGCTCGCGTTATGGGCCCCCTCCGAGTTTGTCGAGACGCCTTCATTTCCAAGAGGAGATCTGGAGAAACATCTCTCTCACAGCTGTCGCCGTTACAAACGTGGCATGAAAAAAAAAGCGCACTTGTCTGCTTTCACTCCGGGACTTCTGCGTTTATTTTTGGGGAAGAGCACTCGGCTCAGAGTCAAATAGAGTTGACTTTATAGTCGGGAGTTTTATTAGCGCGAGACGCAATAACGTGTTTGAAATTCTAGACAAACACGGTGGAGGATATGACAAAAAACAAAACAGCATCGCTTTCGTATTCGCATCCATTTATTCGTCTTTCGGAAGGATTTTCTGGTAATATTGTGTGAGTAAAGGACGCATTCAGCCGTTGTTTGTGTCTAAAGATATTAATTCACAAACGCCTGTGAACAAGCATTTGGCGATCACCCAAAATATGACAATAATGACAAAAAAACCCCACTAAACAGACCGGGCTGAGCCCGTATGAATGTTATGACTGCAGAGGGTATTAAAAGTCCGTTTATGTAACTGTTACACGCTGACCTGTGTGACCCCGCTGCGATGCTTGGGGGGCATTGTGTAGTTGAGTTTGTGCTTGCTGACCTCTGGCCCGTCTCACTGCTGGCTACAGAGCTGATAGCTTCCAACCCCCCCAACCCCCTTCCCTGCGTGCAGCTGAGGCATGAGTCTACATTTATGGCGTCACCAAAGCGTGCGGGTCAGTGAACATCACACCTCCGTCCCCGTCTCCTTCTCCTCCTCTGAATCTGGTCCCTCTGCCCTTCTTCTTCTTTTTTTTATCCCCTTACTTCATGCCCTGACTGAATGCGACCCTTTATCAGAACGATCCTGGCTCCTCTGTTTTTCTTTTTTTTTTTCAAACCCATCCGTCCATCTGCTGTCCACTCTCCTTCCTGGTTTCAGCGCCCGAGGGGGACGGAGGGGATGGGCGCACCGCGAGTGCTGCTCCTGCTTTCCGACTGACTCAGTCCTCCTCCCCATAATTCTCTCTGTTTCTCCTTGTCGTAAAAATGTTGTGTGCTGTGCGGGGGCCTTTGGGGCGGATGACCACAGAGCGGCGTGGCGCGTAGTGACCGGGAGAGAGAGTGAGCTGACTGCTCGGCTGCCCGCTGACACAACAGCTTTGCTTGATGATGATGATGCTTTTTGGCCCCGCTGCTCGCCCAGCGCGGCAATATGTTTGACGGGGTGGAATTTTTTCACTTTTCAGTGATGGCTTTGGGGTTTTTTTTTCTGGGGAGCGTTTGTCTGAACGTGACTACAGAGGGTTTAGGGTCCAGTTCAGTCCACTTGGGCCTAGTTTGTTGTTTTCTGTGAGGTCTGTGGCTTTTCATTGGCCAGAAAAAGGAGAGTGTAACCCACCTGTGAAGGTGTTTTCACCCATAAGAGGGATGTGCAGTGATGGGTGTGTGGAAAACGCAGTCGCCCGGTGGAGAACTCTGCCGCCGTGGATTCTGTTGAATTGATTTCGATGTCCTTGGGATCCTCGTGGGAGATTGGCGTGTGAATGTGTGTGCAGTCAAATGTGGATTCTGTGTCCTTGTGTGTCCAAACTTGTGTGTGTGTGGAACCCATGTGCGCCGAGGAGAGCTGTCCAGAGTGGTGTGCTCAGCAGTCGTGCTCGGCTGCACACTAACTGGATGTGACAGGGTAGAAATACCAGTACCAACCGCGCTCTCGCCCACCCACCGTCACACACACCATCTCCACCCGCCACAGTAAACACCCCCTCCCCCTCCCCCTCCACCTCGCGCTCCCATCCCTCTCCACCGTGGCGCGCCCCGGCCCCATTGGCTGTCTACTTCCGTCACTCCATGTCTTCTGCTCAGAGACAGAACCATAAGCCCCGCATGTGCTCTCTTCCCCTTCATTTCACTCAGCCTCCCCCCACCTCGCCACGCCGCTGCTAAAAAAACACTTAGTTCCTCTTTGCCCGGCTACAAGCAGCATTATACTGGACCCATACCGCGTTATCGAAAGGGTCATGTGGCACCAAACTGGACAAGTTATGCAATATCTCATTACGCAACGCCATATCTTCTTACATTCATCCGCCCACCATCTTGAGAGTTCTTTTTGTCCACTTAGCCTTGGTGGGGTTTTTTTTTTTTTCTTCTTCTTCTTAATGTCTTCCTCCTGCTTGGCTGACTTCCTAAACAATGAACCAAGGTGACAGCCACAGTAGGGGACATGTCATTTGACATTTGCAGTTGTCACAGTTTGAACCCTGACCTCCGTTCCTCTGCAGCTGGCAGGCTCAAGCTGATAGGACAAGGAGAAATTTAAATACCACCATCTTAATATCCTGGTGTCGAAGAACATGGGGGACGCCTTTCTTGTAACCTCCGGCTACAGTATCCGGCGGGGTGCGGGGGGGGGGATCAGATTTATCACGCGGCACCTTGCTTCATATTTAGACCATTACACATTTTCACGCGTGATTGCCACAGAATAAAAGGCCAATCTTTGGCCACTGAGAAGCTCCACCAGAGCATTTCAGTTTCCACTGCCTTGCTCAAGGACATGCTTTTTCCCCCCCCTTTGCTTCCGTTGAGTGAGGAGATGAGCTATCTAGATAAAAACTCAGATTTTATACACATAGAAAACCTTTATTCACCTGTGACGGTTGTTTTGTGGCATATAGCTGGATCTTTTGCTTTGAGTGCCCAGCCTTTTCCTGTCATAGCTGCCCAAAGCGTAGGCATTTTTACTTTACAAAATTGTGTTTGCATGTAAAGTCTTTGACCGACTCTCCGTCTCATTCCGAATTAAACCTCTTAAAGCAACGTGGCTGCAGCAACAAAGGTTTTACATAAAGGTATTATGCATGAGCTATTCATCTATCCATTTCCCATACTGGCTTAATCCCATTCAGGGTCATGGAGGCTGAGACAATCCCTGCTGCCATTGGATGAGAGGCAGGAAACATCATGGACAAGCTGGCGGGCCAACACAGAGACAAACGGATCACACACACTCACACTTACTCCCAGACCCCATCTAGAAAAGCCAATTAACCCAAAAAACGTTTTTGTACCAGCGGCAAAAGTTGATAGCTGTTAGGTTAGAACATCCAAACTCCACGCGGGAAAATGTGCCAAAGGGCAACATGTGTTCAAAAGGCACATCACTCAATATTTTAAAAGGAATCCAAGCCCAAATCTGAATTCATCACGCTGTCTTTGAGTATCACACAAATAGAAAATAAAATGAGAAAAAACCTTCGGAATTTTAAAATGAAACTGCATTTCAAAAAAACAAGAAAACGAAGAAATAAGTAATCATGTTAAAATAACAGTGACATGAAAATATTTTGATGAAATGATATGAAAATGAATCTTGATTTTGATGATGCGAGACCGTCAGGACATGCCGGACAAATATCCGCCTCTACCTTCGGCTGATGTTATCCTGTCTGGTATTAAGCTGATGGCAGCCACCAAAGTGAGTATTTGGAGATATCTGTTCATCTCTAATACTGTTTCTTCCTACATTCGTAGCAACAGATGCATGTGAAATCTCCTATGCGGCGCGTTTGTCTGGCAAGCCGATGCGATAATCAGGAAACAACGTGTTTTAGCCCAATTCTTCCCTTTGTCCTAATCCTGTTGCGTCAGACGCAGCTGCTTAGGTTAGTTTGTCAAGATTTGTTTTTAGAAAGAAGCAGAGCCTCAGTCTGATTCTATTTGACTCCCCCGTCACAGAGTGAATCAGAATGGAAAAACATTCGAAATTTCATTGCAACAAAAATGCACTTTAGATTTGTTCCATGGTGGAAGAAGAAAAGCAGCTTAGTTTTGGAACTTCACATGGGAGAATATCATGGTGCTCACACACGGATGGTTTTTGTAGGAATGCTGCTCATTTCAAAGAGGTGGAACCAGAGGTATTAGCTTAATAAAGTGGGTAAAAAAAAAAAAAAAAGTGGACTCACGCAAAGTTTCTCTAATGGAGTCCCAGAATAGAAATAAGCTGAAAATGCATCCTCTAATGACTTGGAAATTATGCCTTTTTCCAATTATTTTGCCTTTTGTATGCAAATCTTTGTGTTCAGACTGTTCACCTGTTCATAATTTGTCTGCTCATCACTTTCCTTCCCACCTACCTTCCACTTTGTGGGCTCATGTGCACTTGCTCCCCCACAACCCCCTCCCTCTTGCCATCTTGTGTATTTCTCTATCCTCAGGGAGACAGCTGCATGCAGAAGCATTGTGGATCAGTGAGCTTTAAGTCGGCGTCTCTAAAAAGTGCTCCATTTTTCCATGGAGCCTTTTTCTCCCATGAAGCTGTGAGCCAGATATGCATCCTGATACGATGCCGCGTTTCCTGCCTTGGATGTGAGTTTATGAATACAATTCTGACATATTTCTCCTTGTCACAGTTTATTAAGACACATTTTGGGTTTAAGTGAGTTAAAATAGACAGTTCTAGCATATAATGCCGTGTGAGCGTTTCGAAAACAAATAATTTCTGACGTGTAATATTCAAATACTGCTGGATGCAGAGCTGTTTTCCTCCAGGTGTAATCTGTGGACATATAAGTTTCACAGCAGTACAGCCAAAGGCATCCATCTTGGATCTTCTCCAGTCCAGGGGGTGTGTGTGGGGGGGGGGGGAGTGTGGTTGAAACTACATTCTGGCTCCATTCCAGTCCAGTGGGCATGAAGCAGGCCTCACAGGCTCACAGGATTTCCTTTTTATACCAGTCTGCTCTGCTCTCCATTAACCAATTAGACGATAGAACAGCTTAACTGGACACATAAAAGATGGTGCGCTGATTAGGGGGAAACAGACTTAAATCGGGACCAGCGGGAGTCACAAAGAAGCACCATGGGAAAAGAGGAGAGCGGAAGAAGAGACAGAGAGGAAGAGCGCGCTATAAACAGCGGAGCGTTCACATAAAAAATTCCCCCCGCGCAGGCCCTCTTGGCTTCATCGCATCTGATTCATCTGTCCCTCCACATTCCGCACTCAGATGTGCAGGCCTGTGATAGATGTTTATGATCCAATGTCAATTTTCTTCAGTGAATTTAGTGTCGGGAGATGATGAATGCACTCAATATCTCTGGTTATTCATTTCGCGTCTTCTCTTCGCTCAACCAGGTCTCGCACTCACCAATAGGTGTCATCGTTGGCCAGCCTGTTTCCCGGGTCAGGGAGGAGATCAGGCCTCCGTGTCAGAGTTGGAGAAAAAACCGTGTGCAGCAAACCGCGTGTCTGCATGAAGGATGGGTTTTTTCTCTCAAACATGTTTGAAAAAAACAAACATTACCACGGTAACTCCTTTTTTTTTGCAAAAGCAGATGCAATCAGGTGGGGGGGGGGGGGGGGGGGTGAAGGACAGCACGTGCATGCAAAGTTGACTCATCTTCATCGCTCACCTTCATGATGGCGTGCTTGTGTGTGTCTCGGCTTGTCCTTGTCTTGCTCGTGCAAGTGACCCGCATCAATTCAGACGGCCCTCTGCCCTTTTCCTGACGCTGCCTGAGAAATATGATGTGACATGTTGGATGAGTAAGATGGAGCGAGGGGGGGGGGACGATGAGGAAAGGTAGGTAATGTTGTTGAAGGTAAAGTCCAGAGGACATTTCAAGATGCGAGTCTGAGGCATGCACAACATTGTTCTGAGACACGGGAAGACTGCGTTCTGACAGCTGACAGCATCTGCTTCCAACACAGATAGTTCTGTAGAAGTCAGTACCCCGCAGTGAGGACCAAACCTATTCAGCATTTTCGGACAATTCAAAAGGGAAGCTTGCGCGAAATCAACATTCCTTTTGTGTACTGCAATTCACCGAAGCAGATTTTGTGAAAGTGAAAATAGCTGGATTGCTTTTAAGCGTGAAACAGGAACCATGCCAAGTTTCAAGAAGCATATATGTTCCTATTTACAGACATTCGAAAATCAAGCTTCATTGTTAACAATATATCAATTCCCACCGGGATATTTTACTATCCTGATATGTTGTGTTTTTTATTTCTTTTCTTCAAAGATAGTGGTAGCTTTCACACAAAAATGCTACACTGGACAGGAGAACATAGTGGTCTTTACACTGTGTGCATATCTATCAAGGCTGAAAAATGTTTCTAAGCAGATTAGCATTCCTCCACCTTTTTTTTACTTCAAACCACATAAGCTTTGCTGCCTGCAGGACTGAATCATTTTCAGATTTTTTTAAGTTATGAGGAAGGGTGTTGCCTAAACCGATAAACACCTTCAATTATTTTGCGGCCGAATTATGACATCAAACGAAACGGGCCAAAAAAATACATACAGCGAGCAGACACTGCAAAGAGTCTTCCACAGCTGGAAGACTGGCTTTTATTGAAAAGAAAGAAAATTACATTTTTTCAACCGTCTCATCTCACCCCTTCTGATGTTTGCTGTCCATAAAAAGCCGGTGTGGCCCCGGCCCACCTGAGGGAGGCAGCATCCACTGCTCTCCTCGCCCTTTAAGAGCAGCAGTTTGAGAGAGATGGGGAAAATCATTTCACAAATTTCAAGGCTCTGCACTCCAGTCGAGGAGAAAAGAAAAACGGCATCAGACATACGCCGGCCCCTGCAGATTCAAATACAGCCGACGCTCATGCCTGCAATGGGCTGCAGATGAGAAATGAAAAAAAAAGGGAATGACAGTGAGAGTGAAAATGAGAGGAGATGAAATCTATTAGTGTGGCAGGTCTCCCATAAAGCCGAACACCTCTGGGGAAGCGCTCCGAGAGGGCTCGGTGCCAAAATAAAAAGCACGGCGTGTCGGCCCGGGACACACGCAACGTGACACAAGTTACTACATTTAACGGAAGTAGGGGAGGCCAAAATTGTCAGACGCGTTCATGTTAGCAGATTGACGAGCTTAAGCCTGGTGAAACTCCTCATGATTTTCATCCACCCTCAGCAGTGTAAAGTGGATTTACTGTGTGTCGATTTCTCACAAATGCATGTGTGGAGATTAATGGCTCTACTTGTACAAGCATGCAGATATACTACATATAGTGGTGTGTGTGTGTGTGTGTGTGTATGTTCCCCCCTCCTCCTCCCCTTTGAGTGCTACCAGGATGAGTGTGTTCCAGATGTATGTCAGCTCTGATCACTCTCTGGAAATGGAGAGGGGGGAGTCTGCCGTCTTCATCCACATCCCTCTGTGGAGACTTTGCATCTCTCAGACTATATGAAAAAAAACAAGGGTTCCACTGTTTTTGTGAGGAGGTGATAGATGACAGTCGAGGAAGGTGTTCTTTGGGGAGGGAGGGATGGATGGAAGGATGGAAACAATATTCTTTCAGCAGTTTCAGGTTGTCATAAGAGTTATTGCAGTACTGCAAACACCCACTCCCCTACCCTAACTTTCTTTATCTCTCCCTTTCTTTCTCTCCTCTCCGTATTTCTTCCTCGCTATTTCTTTCCCCTCGTCACCACACCCATGTGTACTTTGACACCCAACTCCTTGCCGGTGTGGCGGAGGGCTGGCTCCCAGCCCTCGGTGTCCTAGACCCCAGTCATGTGACGCTGACCCGATATGTTTTACAAGGCTGCAGTGCAGCCAAGGGGGCCTCTAAGGAAAAGGGCTGCGTTCAACAGCGGCAGGAAACAAAGCAAACTCTGAGGGGAGAGACGGGGAGCATGTGTATGTGTGTGTGTGTGTGTGTGTGAGTGTACAGACTGTGTGGGTGGGGGATCAGGAAGCAGTATTTCAAGGGATGGAACTCCTCCATAAAAAGTTTTGACATCAAGCAGCATGTAGTTTTTCAAGCGAGGCCGCGTTTGAGTGTGTTGCATTGATGTCTGCCTGAGATGGGAAAAATCTGATCAAAGAAATTTGGGTTTCTTTTTTTTTTTTTTTTCCCCCTGCCTAAACTGATGTGGGTTTTTTCAACTCTTATTGACATGCTCGGATGAGCTCAGCCTTAATCTCCTTTCTCCTTCACCCTCCACCTCCTCTCCTCTTTTCCCCGCATTAAATCTCATGCATCTGAAGCTCTTGTCTCTTTCCCCTCCTCTCCAGCTCTCGTTTATTCCCAGTTGAGTTGACCTTCACTATCGCTCTGCTCGGTAGAGTCATAAGTCTGCTCTCGCTTGCTCGGCTGCCTTAATCTATGGCGGTAGATGCAGACGTATCCTGTTGCTCTCCCAGCCTCCTACACTCCAGCACACACACACACACACACACACACACACACAAGCACAAAGGTGCACACAAAAGAGACTCCACATAGCAAAGTGCGTACATGAAGGATGACCAGAGATAGTTATGGGCAAGTGTGGACACATACAAAAACACACAAAGACCCACTCACTCACACTCACTCACACACACACATCTGTGTCATTCCTGGGAGATTTCAGTCCATTAAATGAGAGCAGCCCGGTCCAGTCTCTCAGATCGCTGCCGTTCCCCCCTCTTTGTTCCCCAAATCAGGAACAGCTGTGCTCCTCCACAGTTGTAAGTCACTCACTCAGTGGAAATTTAAAAGCCATTAACCGAGCCCTTCATTGCCTCCCCACCCCTTTTGCTTGCATGAGTGTGTGTGTCTATCTCTTTCTGTCTCTTTTTTCTGCTTTGTTTATCTACATGTACACACTGGGAAAAAAGACACAGTCACGCACACTAGTGCGTGCATGCCGAAAAAATCTAGATGCCCCCTCGACCCCCCAGCGCAGAACATTCGATACAGCGTTCGGTAAACGCTCTTATTAAATCACAGGGTTCTGAAGTAAAAGGTTCGGAGGAGAAGGCCAGACCTGCCTCCCGTGCCCTGAGCGCTCTTCGGTGTGCGAGCGGCGAGGAGCCGTGTGGGGGGGGCGTTTGGGGGATGTCACATGAGGTCATGTTGCTTTTGAGTGTGGAGCAACAAAAAACTGAAATAGCTCGCCGCTTGTCCACTTTTCTTGGCTTAGCCTGCGATATTACCGTGCCAGGAAAGAACAACAAGCCCGGACCCCCTTTCATACGGCGCGCTCGCATGGATGCCGGCACAGCTGCAGGCAGATGTTGGAGGAGACAGAAAGACAGAGCGACAAAGGAAGGAGGAGATAATGGAAAGAGAGGGACCATGACACGAGGAGGAGACATTCAGATGTCAACAGTCAAATCTATGGTTCCTTTAGCTGTTTTTCTTTTGTCTCCCCCTCCTCCTCCTCCTCCTTTTCCCCTCTCCTTTATCTCCTGTGGAGATCTCTCATTTCCTGTAGGCCCAATGTTGATTTCATACTGGAGCTAAGAGCTTAGGGTGGGAGTCTGTGAGATGGGTAAGGGGGGGAAAGCATGGGGAGGTAAAGTTGAGGGGGGTGTTTGGGTTCAGGCCAAAGTAAACCTTCACCTCTACCTTGCTCAACCACTCTGGGTGGATTTGAGAAATGCGAGCATGCTTGTAGTTTTTTTTTTCTTTCTTTTCTTCCACACTACCAGTACATGCGCCTCAGCGCCACACATATTTTCAGTGCGGCTTCAGTCTTGTCTGTGCATGTCTTGCAGGTGACACTAAGAAGGGAAGAGGCTCTGTTGCGCCATGATCTTGACCCGTGTGGTTACACGTCACGCCGAGCTTTGGACAGGAAGCCACCCAGGTGGTTTGAATTTTCTAGTTCACCCTGATACGTGCATGAAACAGCACTTCCACCTCACAGCCCTCCGTCTGATTTCCACTCTCCAACGGGGTTTGTCTCACCAGTAGTAGCCAGGTGGGAAAATAATTCAAAAACGGAAGTTTGACTTTTGTGTCTTGCTGGCACGGATGCCAACAACGTGCGCAGTTTGCCTCACACGCCTGACAGATCGTAACCCCTCAGATCGCTGTGGCACATGGGTAATTTCTGCTCTTCGCTTCCTTTCCCTCATTGTTAGCATAGATGGGGCCTTCTAGACATGAACAGCTGCAGCCCTCAGCTTTCACTTCCCCTTCTGTGAAACCACACATGTATCTGTTACCACAACAAGTTCCCCAAATGCGGCCTCTCGTGCCCTCTCTGCGTCCCACGCACTAACACCAGCACACATTTGCGCTCGGGAATGCTTGTGCAAATATATTTAGAGCACTGCTGCAACGGTCCCTTCAAACGCAGACGGTCCAGGGGGTTGTGAGGGTTGTCTCTTGTGCTCATTGTTGTGATATAATGATATTTCCAGAGACTTGATGGGAAGTTTTTAAAGCCTATTTTGAGCCCAGCTTCCTGCATGCAGGTATCTACCATCACATGCAGACAGGCTCTCACTCTCTAAACACCGTTTACAACCCGAGTCTACGTTTGAATCCGTCAATGGCATCAAGCAGACATTTACACACATGCAGACCGTTAGCCATACGGAGCGGTATTGCGTGACTGAGGCTTCACACCTCTCTTTTTTTCTTTCTTTCTTTCTTTCTTTCACTCAACGAAAGCATGAAAAAAAATCTTTACTTGCAGTAATGGGAGAAGTCTGAATCAGCCTGTGTGTTTATGAGCAATAGTGCGTGTGTGTGTGTGTGTGTGTGTGTGTGTGTGGTACAGGCTGCATGCC
>CAJRST010010001.1:9498275-9583099 GCA_907169785.1 Menidia menidia
GCATTGATTTTCCACTAATTTGAACCTTACAGTGCTAACATAGTTTTTTGTCAAAATAACAAATGCTCCTCAATATACACACAGGCACACGTGCACGGAAACACACCCAAACACACACTGACATTCTTCCCCTGTTGTTGGATCAATGACTATGATTGATCTAGTGGTGAGCTGACAGCCACCCCAATCAATGTGAGCCTGGGTGCCAGCCAGACTCTTCATCACTGTCATTCACAGTATGCACTGGAATAAATGTCGGTGAGTTTTCTATGACTTCTTTCAGGTTGATAGATATTTGTTTGCATTCTCACAGCACTGGGTTATTTTTGACATCAGCTCTGCACTTTTAATTTAGCTCAGGCACAAGTTAAGACTGCAGCAGAGATCGATTAAGCATTCATAACACTGCAGTTGCAAACTGATTGTAGATTTTCATATGCTCTGTTTTCTGTCTCCTGAATTTGGATTTTTATAATGTGTCCGCATTGACAGCTCTTTATTTAGGCCAACAGGAAAAAGGATAAGGGTGCACAGCATAAGAAATGATGATATATGTATAGTGTAGGTATTTGGCTACAAGCAAGCTGTAAAAAACAATCATAGGTTCTAACTCTAGTTAAATGATAACTATCTAATCTACGGTTGAGAAACACCTGTCTTTTAGCCTTTTAACAGAAGGGAAGCCTCAATTAGATGTATGCTGGGCTATCAGCGGCTTCTTTATCAGAAGGCCAGAGAGTTTTCAGCTGTGTGCAACGACGTGTTTTCTTCAACAAACACAGAGCTGGTAAGGATGACTTTTAGATTAAGAAAGTCTCCTGATGTTGAAAGCATAACATCTAAAATAGTGCGTAAACTCTCTTTGCAAAGACACACCCAGTCTTCAGGCCATCCTGTTTCACGAGCTTGCACACACACTCTCAGACCTCTGTCTCAGACCTCTCGGAGTTTCCAGAAGTCATTACGCACTGGAACTTTAACGACTGAAACGCTTTGGCTCCGCTCACACCGTCAGACTACCTGTTGAGGATTTGACCCGCAGTAAAGCAAAAAAATCTCCTTGACGCGCACAGTGCGAATCTTACATCGGACCTCACAGAGACAGACACACACACACACACGTATGTAACCGCACACCATCAGATTTGCAGAGAAGCATGTCAAATATTACAAAACATCACATGCCTCGTGAAGCACTCCACATGCTGGAGCGTAGGCTTTGTCAGGCAGTGACCTTGAATACTTAAGAGGCCCCTTGGTAGGGGAAGCTCCGCAATAAACAGCCTTCCCCTATCCAAAGAAAAGGTCCTTCGCACAGCAGCGCCGTGCGCATGAGTGATACGATACGATACGAGGGGGAAAAGGAGTTAGTGAGTTTCAGAGACAGGCCGGTTAGAAAAGGAAAAAAGAGGGGAAAAAGCGAGAAAAGGGATGTGGGAGTGATGTGGTACCATCGGATGTCTCTTGGGAAATTTTATCTCAGAGTAAAAAAGAGGGGAGGTAGCTTTCAGCTGGATTGAACAGATTGGAGTTGAATGTTATTCAGGCCTGGAAAAAAAAAAACTGTTGTCCTCTCTTAAACTCGCTCTAAATGTCTCATCAGTTCTCTTTTCAGATTTCTTACGTAAAGCTAAATCAACATGGTGCTCATGAGGAGTTTCATCATCTCCTTGTATTCCCTCTTGTTTTAAGCATTTCTGTGTTTGTTCCCCTCCGGAGGGATAAGGAATGGATAGACAGACGAGCAAGTAGGACAGAGAGAAAAAGAGCTTGCATAACACCCCAATCTGGTGGGTTTTTTTTTTTTTTTTTTTTGGTTTTGCACACCTTGTACGTTAGGCCTTATGGTGGCCATAATATCAAGTGACAGGTCAGCTTTCCACTTCGACAGGCCAGAGCCCTTAAAACAGCAAGGAGGAGAGATGCTGATGGATATAAAAAAATAATCAGATGTCAGGGTGGAAAAAAAGAAAGAAAGGTTCAAACCCAAACAGCAACATTTGAAAAATTGAAGGCATCTTGCTCTCAGCGCTGCAGCTTTCAGAGGGTCAGCTCATCCCTGCAGCTGCACAGGGGTCAGCTTTTCTATAGGAGATCTTGTGACCTTTCAGAGCCAACATTGATGTTAACTTTACATGATTTGTTTGCCTGCAATTCAGCAGTGGTGAGAGAGAGAGAGAGATAGATAGGGAGGCAGAGAGAAAGGGCTATAGTTGTGAAACTAGGCCAGTCACTGTCTAGATATGTGGACGCTCCCGTTTCCAACCGTTTCCCAGACGAGGCAGCCTGCCTGATTGGCCACTTCACTGTCCACTGTGCTGCCTTCACTGTCCTCATCGATTTTCTGTAATATGACTTTACTATTGAAACCATTATTTGACATAATATCAAAATATCACAAATGATCCCTAATTTTATGGATAAATCTGTAATGTTCTACTTTTCTTGATAAAAATTTTGGATTATGTTATGGATTTTGATTTTATTTATCACACCAGATATGTATATGTACAAGCCTGAGAGTCAGCTGTCATTTCTTGAATTAGTCTTCTGAAATTGTCCACTAGGTTTCTGGAATGCCATCCTCTTTTTTTAGTTTTTCTTTAGATGTAGGCTGCCTTTTTTCTTATTCGCTTTTGTGACAATCACACAGAGTTCTGAGCTCTGGATTTACTACTCCTAAACACCAGTTGCCAGTGCCATCATGTGAAATATATTTTTTTTTAAAAAAGGCAAATATTTCCCAGTCACAGCACTAGAGACAACAACTAGTGTTTTAATATAAGTGGAGACTGGACAGCAGGTTCACAAACAGTGTCTGATGCATTAGAGACCAGCTACAATCAAATGTATTATCAAAAAGGTGACAGGCTTACATGAAAACAATATTCTTCCCTGTAGGCAGTATAAGAAGTCAATGATCTCAACTTGAGTTAATGTAAAGTCACAGACAGAATTGCTGGCTATCGCTCAGATTACCAGGTGAGGTGACATAACGTTTTGGAAGATAACGCATTGCAGAGGACTAAGCACTGCACATTTGAGTCAGCTGGCAATCAAATAACAGTGTATGCGAGGGACAAAAAAATAGTAAGATTAAAAGAACGATACAGTAAGTCTTATCAAGCTTGAATGAAAGAGGTTGGGCCCTTTGGCCTCTGTGACCTGTTTTCATTACTCACAGTGCTAAACCTCTTATATCATTGTTTATCGCTTTGGGTTGTAACGATGGCTTGCAGAGCGGATTGGGAGCCATTTGTAGGAACGGGACAGGTACAAATATAAATGTCTTATGACTGCATCTGCCAGCCTACCAGTGCTTTCCCTCTTCCAGGCAGCGCCAGCCCATTAGCATCACATAGCTCCTGGCACTAATCCAACCAGGACAGTGTGACCTTAATCCTTTCATCTGTCTCTGAACGCCAAACACATCTGGCCATATCTAGATGCAACAGTCACGCCTGGCCCTGCTGCTCCTGCGTGCTCTATGGCGGGTGTGATAATCCTTGATAGTTTTTTTCATAGTTCTCTCCCTACATCACTACAGGTCAGCCCTTATTAAACCGCACACCCTAATCAGCTCCCATATTATTAGTGGCTTAGACATGGTTCGGATTACAAGAAAATACAGCATGTTTCCAGACTCATTAGACACTAACTGTCTGCCCATCAGTCCGGTAATCCCACAACCAGTCTGATTAAACTGCTTTGGACTCCAAATCATATAATAAACCACGGTAGTCGGCCATGTAGAATGAAGTTTTTGTGTATGTTTGTGCTCGCGCGTAAGGTTTAATCTATAATGTAATAAATTAGGTTATGAATGGATCCATACGTATGGTACAAGAAAATCATTTTGCGCAGCAGACGATGTTGAAACACAAGAAGACCTGCACTTCCTCTTCTCTTCACCCCTGGTAGATGCAGACAAACCACACTGTCAGCGGCACAGACAACAGGAAATGGCAAAGTTGGTGTTTTTGTGAATTAATTCAAGGGTGTTTGTAGAGACACTGTGCCTGAACATAATACAAAATAATCCTTATAAAATAGCCAAAATGTTACTTGATGATTATTTTTACGTTTATTATTTCTAAAGTGTAGGGGTGTGCTGATGCATACCTCTATAGAACCATTTCTATTTCAAGTCAGGGAAATATTTGCATCCAGAGAAATGCTAGTCCTGATGTTACTTGATATTAGATCAAAAAAAGGACTGTGCTCTTTGGCTCTTCTCTTTTGCGTTTAAACGTCTGTCCTTTGAGCTCAACCCAACCACAGCAGAACCAGATTACCATCACGCCGCCGTGCCTCTTTGGCTGTCTGTGCACTTCGACAGAGATCAAGGGGAAGGAGTTTCCCCATCTCTGCCTCATTTGGGTCAGATCATCAGCAGCTTCATTATGGATCACAGGGGGACATTTGAGGATTATGGTCAAGCCCCACTGGCTGTTTCTGTCTGTCTCTGTGCGGCCGCTCTTGTATTCCCAGCCCTTGGAAACACGGCAGAAGTCACAGATGAGCACCATCTGATCCTGAGCTGTCATTGCATGTGGACATCGCTTCCCCTTTGCGTGCCTTTGGGTGATGACTCATAGTGACAGTGAGTCAGAGTACCAACATGGGGTCTGAAAGAAATTACTCAAATGACTGCATGCCTCCATTCATGTAATTATCCCAAGAATATTAGGTAAAATTTCATACAAAGCCGCAACTCAACATCTAATCCTCATCTATCGCGATCAGTAATTTGGCATTTTCAGACTGGCTATTTGAACTGAGAAATGTTCCGACATAATGAAATGTACTCCTGCCCTCATTTGACCTCCAGAAAACAAACATAGAGGCTTTCATTCTGCCTGTTAGAAACCCATTTAATGAGTTGCAATTTGACAAATTATACTCAGTTTCCTCAAAGTTTTTCCACCAAACCAAGTTGAAATGTGTGTTTTGTTGTGCATGTAAGTGACTGCACTTCTACAAAGTCCTCAAGGGCACAAGATGGTGACTAACACAGGAAACCTCAAAGAGATTGAGCAGGAGATTTTGATAGTTATAGAAGCCTTTACCTCAAACTTCCGTCGCTAAGTTCATGATGTGTTTTTCTTTCGCGGTGATGTACTTAATGTTTAAATTGAATACCCATGGCTGATTTTTAGCTTATCTTTTTTAACAGTCTTTTTCAGGGGTTCTGCAACAAACAACAAAGGTCTAGCCTCAAAACCCTTTCCCTCCACGGCAACAGAGGTTGTGTTTCAAAAGACATCTTTATTTACTCTCCAGGCGAGTTCACTTTATGATCACCCCCTCTAAGACAGTTTCCTGCTCGGCTAAGCGTTGGATCCCTCAGTTTTCATCACGTCCACAGGTTCCCTGCGTTGTTTCTCCTGTTTTTGACACAGAAGAATATAGTAATCAATAAGCAATTAAAACAGGAAAAGAGTCACACGGCTCCCAATGCTTTCTGAGTGTATCCTATCCCTCTCAATGTGCAGGAATGAGGACATGGCTGTGTGTTTTGGGAATATGTTAACCACTAAAAATAGAACAAATCATCTCTTTTTTCCCCCCCAAAAAGCCTCACTGCTCTTCTGTTATTTCTGCAGATACAGGTATGATGTGGGGTTTTTCTTCTAACATTACCGTCTTACTCTTTTGCTCTCTTGACATTCCAATGGGGTTGATTGCGTACGCTCCCAGAATAACATTCAAAGCTTCAGGTTCTGATGAGTCTTAAAGGAGGGGAAGACGAGTAAGCCCAAGGTCAGACAATTCACAGCAGTCATCTTAACCAGGAAGAGGTGTTGAAACCACCCATCCTGTGTAAAGGAATAGCTGCTCCTGGGTTTGGAGCACTTCACACACCAGCAGACACACTTTTCCAGCCTCTGATATTCCAGTGTCACTCAGCACCGTGGCAACCAAAGCCGTTTACAACATTATCCAGCTGACATCACCAGACCCGTCCCGGCCCTGATACACACACACACAACTTGAAGAGCATATCAAGTATGTCAAATAACAGCTTAGACTGTGTTGCCTGCTGAGTTAGTGGGAGTCAGATGTGTTTATGATAGAAAAAAAAAGAAAAGCTCCCAGCACCTAGTCTTGTTTATGCATTTGAGGGTGTGTGTGTGTCTGTGTGTGTCCCGTTTTGTAACAAAGCTGACACCTCATTCTCTGATTCTCTGGTACTCTGACCCTGATGGAGAGCCAGTTGTGGCAGATGTGTCCCATCAGCCATGTGAAGTCCACCCCCAACATCTCTGGTAAGACAAATCTGCCGGCAGATGCTCGTAGATGCCTGTTTGAAAAGGTTTCGGAGAGAGTTTTCATTAGGAAAAATTAAATCGGCATTCATATCAAATGGTTAAAAGATTATGATGTTGTTTAAAATGGTTACAAGGACACGTTTACATGCTTCAATGTTCAACAACACAGTCTAATTCTCATACTGTCTTTCGTTGGTGTCTACATGAAACGCTTTATTAGAGCTCCACTTCCCCGTCTGCTGTGGTTATGCAGTTGATTGGTTATTTCAGATCAAAGCAGCTTATTTTCTGTTTGAAGCTTATTAAGAACACAGGACAGGCCTTAAGCATGTGTGATAAGTGCTTGCTCTTACAGAGTAAGGTTGCATTTATGAACAGAAATGTCAACAGTTTTCTCTCTATTCGCAGACATTTTCCAAACCTGTGTTAAAATCTTCTCAAAAACACTGCAGCATAACTTCTGGGTCATTTACTGCCAGAGTGCAAATAATCAGGAAGAGTTGTGGCCTTATTCTCTTTTCTGAATTTTCATTAAGTTGCAGTCGCTGTGTCTATTGCCCTTGTTAAACATTATGTTTGTACATCTAACCTTAAACAAGCTGTTTCCAAAGTGTTAAAAGTCATAAAGATAAAACAGCTATTTAACATGAGAGGGAATCACTGAAGGACAGTTTCATGATACAGCCCTTCTGTTCTCCATAAGAAGACTTTTTCATCTGTTAGATATGATGCAACAGTCAGTATCTGATTATTTGATTAGATGTTCTAACGCTGTGCTCCAGCTTGGAGATTTTTTTATTGGCATCTTGCAGCTGAATAGAAAAAAAGCCTTTTCACAAAAATCAATAGATCCAGGTTGCTGCCAAGAAAAAAAGGAGGTTATCTTCTATTCTTAATGTTTTGTGAAGAAATTAGAGTGATATCCGCAGCAGAATTCCTGCATCATGTCCATGCTCTTTTGCATTCCAAACGGGAATTCCCCAGGTCTAGGAATGCATAAGAAAGCCTCCTGCTGTGAAGCGCTCATGTGAACAGCAACTACAGGGAAAAGTCCAGAGCAATTTAGTTTCTGTTCACTAGCTGGGGTGATCTTTTGAAAAGCAGTACAAAGAATTGTGCAACTTTTGATTGGCAAATGGCACATGGCAAATGCATTGGCCACAGTGCCTTTGGTTGTTTTTAAGTAGAAAAGCTAGTGTACTAAATGGAAACAAATCTATATTCCTGTTTTGGGCATACATATATCTATGTATGTATATATACATATATGTATACATATGTATATATATATATCTAGAGAGAGAGAGAAAGAGAGAGAGAGAGAGAGAGAGAGAGACTCTTATTTATATATATATATATATATATATACAGTCACTGAAACTGACTGATGTCTCGTAACTGGTAAACAGGATTTGTAAAAAATGTCACCTCAGCTGCAATTTCCTTTTTTTGTAGCAAAGCCTATTTGAAACCAGCAAACACCACCTAAAGTTATATTATTTTTCTTAGCATTAGCAGAAATTAGTGGAGGTTTTACGCTGTTTTACAGTGTTTCCATCTACCTCCAATTCTTCACATCTGCAGATCAAAAACAGCAGTGAGAACGTGGCTAATAATTGTCTTTGCGTTGTACTTAGTTTGTGCTTCAGAGACCAATTGAATGCATAAGAAACCATTAAGAGCGCTGACGGAAAAGTAAAAACTCAAACAACATAGCATTTCCTCTGTAATATAAACTCTGTGGATGTGTGTATTTGTATTCTGTGTGGGTGAGTTACAAGCTGTGATGTAAGAGCACAGTTTGATCAGCAAGAGATGGAAAAAATTGTGGGGAATCGGGAGTCCAAAAATCTCTTTCCTTCTCTTTTCGTTTCTCTGATACTTAGTTTTTCTTTTTTACAGGCTGCCATTTCCACTAAATTAGTGCCCAGGGTTTTAATTGAAGTTTATGAAGCTCATATATTGGTGCGAGACTCTTAGAGTTTGTGTAATGTGGCATCCAGTGAGGCAGGCAAGAATCCAAGCCTCCCTGTGGTTTTGCATTTCAATTTTTTTCCTCCTCCGTTGTTTTCTCTCTCCCCCTTCCTTTCTTTTTTAACACCATGATGTTGCTGGGCTTAACTGTACATGCTGCTGTTTTTATAGAGAATTAGTGCTTCTCCGCTCAGCTCTGGCTGTGTGGCTCCTCACTGGAAGTGTTGCCTTTAAATAAGCCTTCCCCTTTAAAACCGCTCTGGCACGTGCCAAGAGCCACACATTTAGCATGCTGAAACCTGCACCTCTTCCAACTTTAATCAAACTGAGATTATTACGATGTTAAATCATGATAATAAATGTGGCACGCAGTTTAGGATTGTCACATATGCCATTGGTTTTATTACAACCGCTGAACCTTACAGAAGGAAAGCATGTTGTTTTCTTGATCCACGATCTTATTCTTTCTATATTTCTAATTGTCCCCCTTTCGCCTCCTTTCTTCTTCCCCATCGTCCCCTCCATGGCATTCCAGTGGCACCCTGGAGGCTAATTAAGCCTTAATTACATTTGTTGGAATTGATTTGTGATTTAGTCTTTCCTCTGTTGTTCCAGCTCATTGGCCCCCATAGAAATGTCATTAATGCACCATTATTTTCACGGGCAATCTAATTAAAGGGACATACTCTCTGGGTTTCCTCTGATGAGACGCTGGGAAGGGGTACATGTTGGTGACTGGCGCCCTGATGATCCAAAATGGAAGACGCAGCGGGGAAGGATGTAAAACAACCTTATGAATGAGTATAAAGACGCCGGGCAGAAAGTAGCTGGCAGGTTAGTTTGGGATTAATGTCACGTTCATGGTTCATGATTATCCATGCTGCTCAGATTATATTAAAATAACAGTCTTCTTACAGATCCTCCTCCTGGTAATAAAACTGAATTTCTGCAGCTTTGTTTTGAGAAATAAATTGAACTGTGACAGGGTTGTCTGATGAAGAAGAAACATGGGAAAAACAAACAGTTACTCTGAATACTGATCAATTCACATCTTGGCTTGTTAGACTTGCCAGTGTGTGAAGCACGTTGGGATCATCATACCTTCTACTTGCCCATCTGTTGTGTAGAACAGATGCAGATGTATGGAACATAGTCCTCTTACTCAAACCGGGTACTTAATGACAGCAATGACTTTGTGGTGCCTGCTGTTGTTTGACTGCGCAATCAGCCCCATATGGTATGCTACTTTTACTTTTAGGGTTATTTTGACCTAAAAGTTAACACAAAAGCTGGAGAGCTGTATCAATCTTCTCACCCCCCTCTCCAAGAACACCAAAGTGGGATTTCAGAGTAGATTTAAATATTAATATCATATTCTATGACAAATATCTCTTTTTGCGCTTGATGCTTTTGTAACATCAATATGTCTCGGAGCACAATTTTTACTCTTTTTGATCATTTATTCAACTCTTGGTTGAAAGAGTTGGTTGAAAATGCGTACTTCATAAAGAAATGATTTACAAAAGATGTTCTCTATATGCTGATTTTTTATTCCAATAAACTTTGCGCCCTGTTTTCCCATTGTGACACCTACACATTGTTCAATACACAGTCCATTTCCTGTACACGATCGGAAAAAAAACGCACTATCATTTGATGGGAACAGTTAGAAATAAAAGCTTCTCAAATATAATGCGATCACATATTTAGCCGAATCCCCTCTGAATATAATGTCCGGCCTGTTCTGTCCTAATCTCTGGGCTGAGTAACAAAACATCAGGCCGCTTGCCACACAGTGTAGCCAAAAAGCCAAAAAAGCACATGTGACTTTTCAACAAAAATAAAAGAGCAAAATTTGGAGTTGGCAATAGTTTGTGATTCTTTTATAACATTTGGTCTTTCCTTGGGGAGGCTTGTGGGAGGGGGGCAGAAGGGGGGGGAGGGTTCTGTGATGTGCTCGCCTGTAGAAGCCCCAAGCAGCAACTATCTTTCCCAGCCTGCTCTGCTTTCATATGGTCAATGCTATCCTGCAGTGGGTGTTTCTATCACCATTTTCTGGACTGCTCCCCTCTCCTTCTTTGCTCGCTTGCCAACCTGCAGCTAGTGTCTGCCTGTCACTCTCCTCTGCCCTTATTTTTAGTGCAATTCCATCAGTTGTCTGCATGTACCCTTTCTGTCTGTTATGATAGTGAATAATGGAACTCGACCCAAAATGCTGGCTGGCAGTCTGATGGGCGTGTTGGACAACTGCATCACAGTTGGCTTGCCTGGTAAGTGGGGGGAGAACAGAGGAAAGGAGGGAGTGAGCGAATGAGAGAAAAAGGGTGGAGGGATGGAACATCAGAGCTGGAGATAGAGCGAGACAACAGGGAATGGGGTCACTTGAGTTTGTTGCTCATGGGATATCAGGCTGCTCTTTCTCCCCACCCTGTTTAGTAGTCTGGCTCTTCTACCTCCCTCCCATCAAAACCACCATCTTTGGGAGTGTTACTACAACAACAATGTCCCTCATAAGACATCACAAGACCTCATGAGAAGTCCTGTTATGAGGCCAGGCTACATCCAGCCATGTAAACAATATCAATAAAGTGCAAGTTAAGCATTAAATCAACACAAATCTTGTTTTTCTTTTATGACCGAGCCCAGCAGAATACACAAAGTGAGAGAAACCCGCTTGGCTATTGAGTAACAACTTGGGAAAATAATTTGCTTTTCAACAGGATTTTAAAGCCTGTTAAGTCATGCATCTAGGAGTAAACTGTGTTGAGTTTAAAGTGTAGCTTTTAAGGTGTTCTTTGTTTTTTCGTCAGGTCCCTGTGATTGCTGAGTCATCTGGAAAAATCGTCTCTCTTGCAGTCTTTATTCTTGGGTAATGCAGCATAAGAGAACTTCCATTTTTAGCTTCATGGCAAATTACATCAAGCCACAGTTCAGTGAGCCCTAATGCTTTGAAGGAAACAAAAAATGGACAGAAATGGATAAAGATTTTGTGATATTGCTCAGACCTTCTCCTAGAATGATCTCCTTTACATTTCCTCCCTTCTGCTGAGCAGGAAAGGAATGGGTTAAACCTGTCTGTAGCCCACATCTGGGAATCATTTGAAACATTCCACAAGGCTTACCACATGTTTTCAGATGGACTAAATCCTGCGAACGACTTGCCTGTCAGAGGTTTGAAAAAAAAAGTTTTTACACCATGAGGGGAAAAAATGAGAAAGAGAAAAGTAATCTGAATTATGGAGTTTCATTTGGCAGGTGATTCTTGGCAGCATTGTGGGTGGGTTTGCAGGGATTGGTCTCTGCCTTGTAGTGACAGTGAAAGTCTGTATAGAGATGACTGTCTGAGTCCCCCTGCATGTTGATGGCAAGATATTTGAACATGGCCAGAGTCAAAGCCATGCCTTTACAACCAGTTTGAAGTTCAAAAGAGGCTCTGAGGCTTGGCTAACTGTTTCCATGAGGCTGATAATATCTTTCCTGAACTTTCAATCCTCCCCTTGCACATTTTTCTAGATCTTCACAGGGTAGCACCATAAAGTAAACCAAAGAGAAAAGCATGCAGCCTTTCAGCACACCCGTGCAGACACACAGTGAGAGACGAGTGACAAATTCAGCTTCTGGTAAAGTAGCTGCTCTTGGGTATTCAGGTAATATCTTAATATCGGTGTAATATATCCAAAAGGCTGCTTCCATTAAAGCTGATGAAAGTTTTTTTTTTAAGCCTGGCCCTAAAGTGCATTTTATAGCGGCTGCCTGATTTTTTTTTTTTGCCATCCCTCCTACAAGCTAATAAATGAGAGTTAACTTGAGAAATGGCCGGCTGCTGTGAGTTTTAAAAAGCTGAGAGCAGGCAGGATAAATTCCCAATAAAGCGACTCGATGGATTTGGACCACCAAGTCATAGCACCTTTATGGCTCTGTCCCTGCATCACTAATCAGATAATCTCCAAATGTATACTCAGTAAAGGCGGGCTAACAACTGCTCGTTTTGACGTCAGGTCCTTGGCTCTCATACAGCCCGGGTATATTAAACACTGTAATTATCCGCAGACATTTGGTGGACTGGAAATGTTTCTCAGAGGCATGATTGACACCCACATGGTTGAGGGGCTTTCTGGCAACCTGTCCTTTTCTCTGTGAACCAGGTCATGATATGAGCTATGTGGCTTTGTGCAAGGAAGGTGAAAGCATTGATCAGGTGAGCTAATGTTTCCATGTTGTGCAAATAGCACTGGGTTTTCACGCTGAACGGTAAAAAGGGGCCTTACTTCTGAAGGTGGAAACTGAGCACCCACGAAAGAGTTCACTAGATTGCTAGAAATAAAAAATATAAGAGCATATATAAAGTTATTGTTGTAATAGAAATACCTGTTAACCAGACATGGTGAGACAAATAACAACAAATGCAACACATATTACTTTTGTTCATGTTTAAGCAAACAGTAAGCAGTTGCATAGGCCTCCAAGCTATGGGTTGGTAGATTTAGGTCTGGCTGACTTGAGTCTCACTAGCTTTTCAGCTGAACTTATTTGTCTCTCACTGTTGCTCATTCTGTAATTCTTCTTTTTGTACTATTTTGGGGGCTGAATGTTCTTTATTCCCATGTTTCGTTTAAGGCCCTGAGATCGCTGCTTTCTCCAAGCTTGTAGACGACAATGACGTAACAGACTGAGCTTTCCTTGAAACACCATGAGTCTGTGGTAAATGTTTTACGAACCAAAAGTGCAAACATGCTGCATGCATAATGTGCTTAATCCTCTCAGCCTTTGTCATACATGTCTGCTGCTCTTTGTGACTTTTTGAAAACAGTTAAAACCGCAATACAAATCTTGGATCCTCGATGCATGTCCAAATTCTAATTTCCTGTATCTATGCAGTAGCCAGGCTCAAAGTGGATATGTGTGCCTTACAAGCCCCGGTCTGAAGCCAGGAAGTCTGAGGGAGGCTTTGAAAAGCATTACATGGAACATGCATCCCATGGCTTTTCGTTATGCTCTACATGCCCAAGTTTCTTAACAGCATATGTTGCAGTTCAATCTGTATATGTGCTGCTGAGCTGAGGTTAGCAATAGTAAATTGCAGAGCCGTTAAAATTCAGCTCCAGTGACCACCGGCATTAACCTGGCTACAAGCAGAAGATGCAGCAGGACTAAGGAGACCCAAGAGGCTTCACTATCCAACCCAAAGTTATACCAGAGGAAAGATCATGGACCGTTACATAAATTCCTACACAGCAGTTGATTGAATGAGGGTGAGTCCATCTAGTCTATATGAACACATGCTAGACACATGCACGCCAAGCCCCAGTTACACCTGTCAGAAGTTGGTGAAACGAGATAGCTCCACATCTTGAGCCATCCTGTTGTGACAGCATCCACTTCCACCAGTGCATTCTTTCAGGGTTTGACGACTCCTTCAGTCTGTGGTTCTTCACATGCCTCTGTGTCCCATGTCACAACCAGCCCCCTCAGTGCTGCATTCCTCACTTGTGTGGCGATGTGTGACAACTGACACAGTTTAGTGTCACTCATGGCTTTTGTATACGAAAGCCTCGAAGGCAGCAGGAGGAGTAAAGATACTGACAGTGTTTCTGTAGCACTGTCCTCTTCCTGGAAAGTGTAAGAAGGTACCGTGTAGGCAAAATGTGTCACTGGCTGCCTCACAGCTGTTGTTTTTTTCATGTGGCAAAAGGTGATTCACATATAACTGTCATAAAACTTTACTTTCCTACAGGTAAAAAGTCACTGAATTTTGAGGTCATATAGAGTAACAAAAAGTGATTCAGAAAATTACTTTAAAGTGAGTCTTTACAGGGCAAATGAGGATATGCTTAGCAAAATGTAGGAAATAATGATGATCAAGGAAATGGGAGTTGTTTCCAGAAATAGTCTTAAGATATTTCAATGACAAGCGATGAAAGAAATTTGAAAATGTGATGGATTCCTTTATCTGCTCATATTTATATTCACTTAATATATTTTGGGGACAAATTTCAAAGCATACCTTGGAAATTTTTATTTTGACTTTACATTTCAAGAAAAAGTCAAAACATCATGAGGGAAATAAAATGTGAGGACAAAGATAAATAATCCTCAAGTCAGACCACTCAGTGGTCTCTCAGGATGTACTTTAACTCAGTTATTAAAGTATATTAAACTAATTTTGAAAAATGTTAAATTGATTCAATCAAATAAATTAGATTAAATATTTCTGATAAATTCAGTAAAAATAAGAATTCCTTCTCCATATTTATCACTTAGTACACCCAAAACTCTGGTGACCTTTTTCGGTAATATCAACTTATTTTAAACAATGTAAGATTTAATATACATATTCATACAGTTATTTACTTTGCGAGCTTAAAAATAATTATGAGGTGATTAGGAGTTCATGGCAGCATATAAACGCTCATGAATGTTTTTGTGATTTCATCATTTTAAAATAAACAAAATGTGGTATAAATGTAATTATGCTTAAAAGGGTAGAACCTGGATGAAATCTCCAAATCATCCGTCATTCTTTCAAATGAACCAAAACCCAAAGTTACCAAAAACATCCATCAACAGAGGAGAAACAGAGCATCACTCACAAAAAGCAATGCATACAAATAGTATCACATCATTGAAGGTATATCATATCATGTATACAAAAATATAATGTATATAAACATAGTAAAAAAAACAGTAATGTGAGTGAGATAACACAAAATGATTCTATAGTAAAGGAACTGTTGGATGTGATCTCAGTGTTACTCACAGTGCCACGACTCTTAACATTAGCAGGTAGAGCGTGAGTGGTTTATTTTAACAGGAGGAGCTGGCCGCCTGAGAGGTCCAGAACAACTTGTGATGACAGATATTTCAGAGGATTTAATGGTGCTCACAGCAGGACAGGGAGGCATAGTCACGCAATGGAGGAGGGGCCAGGTTGGTAAAAGTTTTATGGAAAATATGCATATTTGAGCAAATGCAGAAAACTCCCCAATGTCCATGCCCTCTTGCTGTGATGACATGAAGATAAATCAGACATGGAATTTTAGCAAGGCTATTGATAACCATGCATGCTCTTATAACAAAAATATTTCTTAAAGTGGCTTTATTTTGTTAAAACTGCTCACATTTTGAGGCTTTATCCTATGATTTTTCTGTAAGCCTTAGGCTTGTCTTTTCTTGCATCAGTGCAAAAAACATGACAAGTTGAATTATCACAGATTCACTGGAGGTACGTCGGTCCATAATCCCCCACCGAAAGTTGGGCTAGTTCTTTTTGTAACTTGTGAAAGTGCACATATCGGGGGAGGCATCAAGGCAACATTGAACATGCAGCTTGGGTAGCCTTCCTCCCGTGGATCTGCCTTAATCCAGCGGAGCAGCGTGTGCACATCTGGAGAGAGCGGGGCGCCTGCTTCTGAACGCCCGCCTCCATATAAGGAAAGAGGGGGCGGGGCCAGCGCCGGTTGGATTTCACCGCCGGAGAACGTGACTGCCATGGTTGCCTTTTGCGACAGCCGTGCAAAACTTGCCCGCTCTCCGAAGGCGACTCGCCGCCACTTCTGAGGTTTATTTGGCGAGTAATTCCCCCCACCACTCCCTCCCTCCCCCACCCCGCGTCAACACTCGTACGAGCCCGTATACGGAGAGCTGGAAGCGGGCAAAAACTTTTGTGAAGACCCAACGCCGAGGAGAAATATACAGCTGCGCGGCTGAACTTCCACCAGCAGCCCGAGAGGAGCGGGAGGAGGAGTCAACAGGTCCAGGTATGATGACAGCTTGTCAACACACGACAGCGTGTGTCGGCCTTTGTGGAGGGCGAGCCCCGAGCTCTTGTCAAGTTGTAGTCGCCTCACCTTGCGGGTTTTGAACGCGACTTGCGTGGCAGTGCTCACAATGAGCGCGGGTGTGACGTTTGTTTGTTTTTTTTGTTTTTGTTTTCTTTGACGCTGTTCATTGTGAGGAACGCGCTTAATAACCGGCGAGGGGAAACTCCTTCAACTGCCAGTCTGTGCCAACCTGAAACACCCGCGTTCACACGCTGAAAGAAACTAGAATTGTGTTGTTTGTTTGTTTGTTTGTTTTTTTTTGGGGGGGGCATTGCAGTCCGTGGGGTACGACGTGTGTTTAGCTGTTAGCATACGAAGCTAAACGCGTCTTTAGCCGTCGGTTTAGGCTCTTCACTTAGCCAGAAAAGTGTCGATATGGGGGGTGACAGCCGTCTGGAGGTGTGTGTGTTTGTGTGTGTGTGTGTGTGTGTGTTCCCCTTTTACGACAGGAGCCGCAGTCCAACCCAGTAAAGCGGATTTGTCACAATTAAGAACGGTCCGCCCGCTATCTTTGCATGCAAACCAAAGTTTGCCGGAGCTCATAATGGATACAGTTCAAATCCCAAGTGGATAAAACCTCCTGCCTTTCTTTTCATGAGCCAACAACCCACACAAGAAAAAAAAGCACGTTTTTTTTTTTCATAAGAAAAATGAAGGAGCGACAAAAATAATGCATTTTGGTCTCAGGGCAAATTGGCAAACATGTCCCCCAATTTGTTAACACCCCTGATTATGCCCTGCCAGGATAATGTGGCGATTTGAGGTGTCTGCATCTCCTCTAATTAAATGTCAGGACTGTTTCAGCATTTGAGTTACACACCCTGCAGTGTGGAGACCTGCAGTGCTATCTTGTAAAATGTAGTCTCATAAAAACTACAGATCACAGTGCTCATTACCCCCAATTTAAAGCTGGAACCAGCGCTTTCCACTATAGACGTCTCCTCGCTTTGGCACAGTCACTTCTGCTTTGTGTTTTTTGTCAGTCGTTTCGATACCCCAGCCTTCATGACTCCTCACCTAGTTTCTCTTCGCTTGCTGCGTGGCGGAGAGAAAAGTGAGGTTTCTGGGGTTGTGTGAAGCTGGAGGTAAAAAGCATCCGACCTTTTTATCTGACAACCTGTGACATTCAGAGCACTGTGCATTAGAGAAATAGTCAGTCAGTGGGAAATCTGGTGTGGCTGAGGGTTTTCCCACCCTGTCACCTCCTCCCTGAGTGTGATTTGCAGTCAGATTTTGTGCCTTCCTCATAATTGGAAATTTTCTTTATGACTGGTTGATGTGAATAAGGTGAATATTTTTGAAAATAGCTTTTACTTCTTTAAAAAAACACCATTTCTGTAAGAGTACTTTGAAAAATAAGTGTCCTTATAAGTGATGAGGTGGTATGAATCCTCTTGTGATAACATTTAGATGGAGCCCAGCGATAACATTTGGAGAAATGATGAATTACTAAGATAACAACTTATCATTTAAGAGGAAATGTCACAGCAGCATGTTAAAATGTTTGAATTTTTTTGATAAGAATGTGTTTCTTTTTCGTTAAACACCTGCACCAGTGACCGTTCTGCCCTGATGTCAGCCATCTGACGACAGCTACAGGACAGGAGTCCTCTTTTACGTGAGCGGTGCCAGTTGGAGGCCTAGCATGCGCCGGTTTCATGCGCTATGCTAAATGCATCATCAAAGCAGCGGCTGTGGCACGCTCATGCTTGTGTCTTGCCACCCCCACCCCCTCAACGTGTCCTTTCCTCTCTATTTTTCGGAGTGACACAGTCAAGTGCGAAAACTACTAGTGGTTTTTCTGTTGTCTTTGCCGCTAAAGTGAGTCACTGGTTTTCTGCTCGCCGTCTCTGAGCTTTATTTGTGACACATGTCAGTTTAGCTCATCACTTATGAAGCGATGAGTTGTTTTAGATCATATTTTGAGATAATAATGAGTAGGATATGGGGCCGTTTGGCTTTACCTAATATGGTCTTTACGTTTATCCAAAAGCATATGTGATTGCTCGGTACAGTACTTTAATGATGGAATGCCAGAACATTTTCAGTTGGATATTTAAATATTTTTGTGATTTTTAGAGTATAATTCTTTCCGTCTCTACACGATGATGTTATATTTCAGTATGTTTGGCAAGTTAGAGGCAAGCAGGAAACCTTTCAAATCCAGATATATACTCGAAGCTAAATTTGGAACGGGTTTTTCTGTGAAAGCGTCCTCGCTGTGTCAGGTGGTTTGGTCTGTAGTGGTCGGTTGCCACAGCAGCCTGCCAGCCCGTCACTGCCGAGCCAGGCTGACTCACAAGGCTGCGGCTGTGCAGCACAGATTCATCAGCCGTTGACAGATGAGACACGGTCCCCACTATGGCAGTGCACCCTGAAGATGCCACCCAGCTCTGACTTACCGGTAAAACACCTCTACCCTCTCCCACCCACAGCCTGTCACTTTTTGACTGTTAGCAGCTCTGTTTTTGGGTTTGGGTGCTTATTGTGAAAACCACACTGCAGAGTTCGAGTTTTCGCTCGCTGTTGAGAGGAAAATACAGAAAAGGGGAGTGTCTCTTCTTTTATTGTCATAATTTGTTTTTTTTTTCAAGTGCTGCTTTCATTCAGAGGAATAGTCATCAAGAGAAATGGTTACTTCTGCACTTGCAATCCACTGGAACCACGCAGTGAAGTTTTACACTAATAAAACCAGCATTGACCCAAATTAAAGAGGCCCAGAGCCTGTCAGAATAAGTAGAAATAAATTGGGATATTCCAGTGGTTTTGCTGTGGTGCCCAATGACGTAGACTTTGCCTTAGGGACTGGGGCGAGTGTGGGAAAAGTGGGAGAGAAAAGGGGTGGGAGTCGATATCAGGAGAGCTTAACCAGAGCCAAGTGGGACTTTTAAAATTAATTTATTTTTTTTCAAGTGGGAGTGGAGCTGCTGTGATGTTGGGATGTGGGAGCTCCATTCAACATTGGCCAGGAGCCCTCATAATGCCTGCTTCGGCATACTGATTCCTATTCTCTTGCTTTCCACATGGCACACTGGCCCTGCCTGTCATGTTAGGGTTAACTTTCTCTCTCTTTCATACTGCTTGCCTTTGTTCCTCATTTTTATGGCCTTTGATGGTATTAAATAATCTTTACGTGTCAGAGTGTACAGCTCCCAGTGTTCATGTAAGGCGATCGAGAGAGCAATTAGGTCAGAATGGTAGAAAGTTGGTTTCATCCCAGCCTTAAAGCGGCAGGGTACTTCCCCTCAGCTCACTCTTTAGATGTTCACAGGGAGATTTTCCAAGGTCTAAGGCCAGTGGGGTTATCGAAACGCTCTGAGAAACTATTTTTTGCCCTATCTGTTGTACACTCCAATAATAAAATGTCCCAGAATGGATCATTGGTTGTGATATTTTAAGTTCTTTTTCACTGTGTTAATTTGCCTGAAGAATCAGGCCACATTCGTCTGCTTTTTTTTTTTCCTAATGAGGCTGAGCTTAAGACCCATATAACCTATTATCCAGGTTATTGATTTAGGATGTGTTTAAAGCAGTAGTGCGGATTGTTGGACGTTGAAATCCTCATTATATCTGCACACTGTTGTCTTGTAGCTTTAGTTTGAGTAAACACATCTTAAAATGTCCCAAAGAACAATAATGGACTGGATGTCTTTTTTTTTTTCTTTGACATCATTTCACATGACCTGTCTTGTTAAGTTTCCCACAGATTACTATCCCTTGCTTGCGATTGCATTTCCAACTATTTGCATGCATATGTTCTGACCCATGTCATTCTCCTCACTGCCTGAGTTGTCACAGAACTTCATACTATTTTCCACATGTTTTGTACCTTGGCTTTTTACGAAAGTGTCTCTGCCCAGTCGTAGAGTCCCCTGGCGTAATGGCTGACATTTCTAGTGAAAGAGGCCTATTGTTGGTTCTTAATCCCCCTCCACCCTCCTCTCCATAAAACAATGGTATCAATTGCTTCCACTGAGTACATCCACAGCTCTGAGAGGCAGAGAGACAGGCTGGCTGGGCCTGTTGGCTAGCCTGCCAGCGGCCCTACTAGACAGCCAGGAGGACTTCTTCATCTTTCGTTGTACTCTGTGCTTGAGCCCACAGATTCCGCCTCAAACATCTGCTCTAATGCGATCACCGTAGCTGGAGGAGCACATCTAGATTGCGGCTGCACTACCACTATGTAAGTGCCCGGATAATAGGTTGTGTATATATTTATATTCCTGGAGAGGCACAGGCGCACCCCTACCCCCCCGTACTTAATGACTGTTTTTTATTCCATTTTTCTGTGACACTGCCATTAACTCTGACAGATGATATGTTCTTTCAGTAAAACACTGATCCTGAGCACACTGTCACTGGAAATTGGATTTGCACACCCCCCCCTTTTTTGCTCCGTTCCCTTTCTCCACCTCTCCCTTTTCTCTCCATCCTCCTCATTCCTGTTGCTCCCGCTTAGTTTGCACAGAGGGACATGCTGTTAATAATACTTTTAGAGCTGCACTGCACCCTTGAGCTGACAAGTTAACCCTCTGTTACCACGCGTCAGATAGTCAGCAAATAGCAGGTGTCACTTACACAAATCTCTGACAAGCCAATCTGCCTGTAAGTACTTCTTGATAATACTACTAATCTAAGTCACGTGTGTGCGTTCGGCAAGTTGCGGCGTTACAGTCGTTCTTCCTGAGCCAAACACACCACTTCTCCAGCCTTTCCAGTCAGCTTTTAGGAGTGAAACATGCTCGTCTGCTGAGCAATGGCCAGATCCAATTTCCAATCATTTTACCAGAGAGAGGATATGAACTCTGATTTCAGTGGAACAAATCATCTGTTTTGTCCCTCTGTGTGGGCGTGCGTGGCATTAGCCAGCTGCTCTGATTGCAGCTACTCGCACATTAGTACAAGTCGCAAGGCCACATTTATCAGTGTGAAACACGCACCGCAGTCAAGATAAGGGAAACAAACTAATACGATGGCCCTCTTGATCCTGCTTGCACAGGCAACCAGCTCCCTGTAAGTGGCTCAGCACAGAGCGTCGTTATCACGCAGCCCCGCTGCCCTGCTCTGTGCCAGCCAAGTCCGCCTAGCTTGTGAGCCGCAGCTGCTTATTCAGTCTCCATGGGCTGTCATCACAGGGCAGCCCGTCCCAGTGAAGAGCCATCGCACCAGATCATTGTTGTGTTGGAACACTGAGCCTCGGAGCCTGCTAAAAGACTGGATTTCCATGTGCGCAGATGGAGAAGTGGACACAAAGTCAGAATGACTAAAAAAAAAGGATTAGACTAGTGTAGCAATTAATCTTCAGAGTCTTGTGCATGTGTAATCCATTTTATATTCATAAATAAACTGCATGTGCAGAGCCTGTAAAGAAGGTATGTCAGAAATGCACCCTGCCCTGAAAACCCGGCCTCAGCCTGCAGATTTTTGTCAGTGAGAGAGCATAAACTGTGGTTGTAAGTGATCTGCAGTCACTCGGCGAGAGCGTGGAACACTACCAGCACAGGCAGATTGTTTGATAGGTTTTTGTCCTAAATTTTGTGTCAGCATAATTTCCATTTTTCTTTACTGGCCGGCGTTGCTGTAATAATTCTGTAATATGGGACACCAGACAGCATATGGCTGCCATTCATGATCAACGGTGTCTGTTGAGAGTTGACTGGAATATGCAAATGTATGCATGCTAATGGAACAGTAATGTAATGAAGTACGTATATGGCCAATAATGAGCTCTGGTTATTGAGTGTTGATGGCTTCTGTTGTTTCACAGGCTGCAGCTTCTAGGTTTGTTCTTTTTGTCACAGATGCACATGATCTACAGGAATGGATCTGCTCATAAAAAGACGCCGGCGCACTCTCTCACGCAGACCTGGATACATGAACATTGCATTCTGTTCTGATTAATTGTTATGGGTGAGAAGCATATTGATAAATACCTGAAGTACTCTCCCACTGAAATGGCTAAACTAAATTGGGCAGAACTGAGACAGATGCAGCGCTGTAAATTAAACAAGCGATCTTCTCTGTTGGGTGACAGCACAATGGTGATTAGGGTTTCATGTGAACTGCCCTGCAATATTTATGACTGTGCTGTGGGCCGCCTGCAGTTGAATGGACCCACAGTCCATTGCCTGGGCATATTATTGGAGGCGGACTTGTAGTGAGATGGGGGTTAAAAATGGCTTTATTTCCTCTTGAGGAGGTCCATTTTCATCTAAATGAAGGTGGAAACCCCAGGCGTGTTGTTTCCTGGCCCTGCATGTGTGAAATGTGTTGACTGTGTTCCAGGAGATTTCTCTGAACCATTCTGCACTCTGTTTTAGGTTGATTTCTGCCAAAGCTCTCATTTGTACACATCAGGCTTCCCTGGTTTTCTTAGTCACTGCATATTCAACTCGGGATCAGTTGGCAAGTCATACTCCCCCCATATCCATTTCCACATGATGTATGTTATGTGTATCACAACACTGGGACTGATTTTCCACTAGATAACCCAAATGTTGGGACACTGAATACAAAGTGAATAAAAACAAACCATTCATTTCATCACAAGTTGACATCATGGTCCTGTATTTTACAAACAATATAACATAAAAAACACTCTGAATGTTGAAAGTGAGACATTTTAATTTTTCATGAAAGACATAAGCTCACCTTACGTTTGTATTATTATAGCTGTATTACAGCTGGATTGTGATCATCTTGAACTAAACTATTTTATGATCCATGAGATTCCATTAGTGGGGTGCTTTATGAAATAAGTGAGTCTTATTTGATTGAATGTATATGTCTGTTTGTGTTGTGAGTAATAAGCAGCTTAATTGTTGAATAAACATGAAATCTTGTCAGTGGTAGGGAATGGGAAAGAAACAACAATAAAAAAAAAAAGTTGATTACCTAAAGCTGTGATGTTGTCAGCCCACCTGACCTTGGCTGGTTAAGGTGTGCTCTCCAGTGACTATGTTGTGTTACGATTAACAAATGATTGCTGATGATCACAAAGAGATAGAGCTTTGCATAATCCATGGGAGAAAAAAAGCACCGTTGGCCTCAATCCTCATCTTCCACATCCCCCTTGGATGCACCCACTAAGTTAATCCTCCTACAAACAGGAACTGTAGTCCTTACGCCTGTTCAAGGTAAGATGTACCTTGTACATGTGTTGTGTTGCTCTGTGTGCAGTGCGTAGAGAGTTTTGTGGGAGGGGGTAGAAGTGTGGTGATTGTGCCTTTGAGCCCGTTGCAGAGATATTCAGAGGACCAAACGTCTGTGTGAAACGGAGAGGCAGCAGGGCCGAACATGCCGGCCATACTCACACTGTTGTCACTCAGCACTGGGTTTCACTCAGAATGAATAAAGGCGAGTTATAGAAGCTAAACAAGCTGCAGCATTACAGTGAGACTTGTGTACGAAGGAGGACTGATGGTCACGGAACCGCAGACGAACCCAATGGCACTTCTCTTCGCTGTGCTTAAATCTTTGTTGACAGTATAAATTCCTGGAGCACGTTTTTTGATACACTCAAGCAGATGTCCTCGAATAATCCTGGAACCCACGTGTTAATGAAGTCTTTGCTCTTTTAGGGGTTATACAAATGCATTTCATTATTGTTTGAGCAATCATCGCATTTTTACATCGACAAGCTCGAATAGCCGCATTGGACTAACTGCATCTGAGATCTGTTGTTGTGGTATCTCAAGTATGTCTTACTGGCAAACTCTGCTAGGATGTTTAGAGAGACATTTAAGCCTCAGAAATTAAGGATGCTTTCACCCGTTCTTTTTCTGCCTCCTCTGTGAAGCCTGTCACTGTTCAACTGTCACATAACACAGAAGTCACTGCTGCTGTTCAGCAGCAAGTACAGAATCCATGATGTGAAAAGCGATGAGAGAAACTAACTGCAGAGCATTTGGTAACATGCACATTCTCCCTAACTTCCCTGAACTAAATTATTATCTTAAGTTCCATGTTTGGCAGTTTAATCACCTGGACTGAGATGGTGATGACAGGATATTTCATGTTTTCATATCCCAGGTGTGATTTTACAGCTCATCTGTTCATACACACTCATGCAGATGAGTGTGTAACTGTTGTGTAGACACATTCTAAGGATCTATGGGTTTGATGACCATTTTCATAGCAGTAAATCAAATGTAACTTTCCACAGATTCTACGGCCTTGATGGCAACATATTATCATATTAGAAAGGAATGGGTTCTTTATGTACTCCCGCCTTCACTGTTTACATTTTACATAATCCAATAGTCTCAGTTTGTCATTACTCTGTGAGACCTTTAACATCTGCTTGACTTTTAGTTTATTACAAAAAAATGTCCTTGTCAAAAGTCTGATTATTTATTTATTTTCATTAGAGCTAGTGAAATTCTTTGGAGCTTCAGTAGTTTTTAAGGACACTGACGTTTGTGTAAGCTTTTATAAGGTTCGTGATTTGTTTTTCTGTGCGTTGGAGGTGTGTTGTGTAAGTTGCCATCTGCGCTGTGTGTGTGTTCTTATTGTAGATCATCCGCCTATGCGCAAGTTATAAAATGGTTAACAAAAAGGCTTTGTCTTATTTGTGAAATTTACTGTCATTTCGACTTGATGGATATGTGTTGCATGCGTATGTTGTAATTGTCTTTGGGCACAACGGTGCGTTTCATCTGAGCTGGCCTCTGGCCCAGGATACCCACTCGTACTGTCTCCCACTTGTTAAGTGTGCCAAAACCGTACAAAGCTGCTGCGCTCCTTCAAAGAGCCACTGTCGGACTCCTCTCCTCAGTGTTTTTTCTTTCTGGTCTTGAGTTGTAGCGTTGTTCTATCCACAATGTGATAGTGGGGATACAGATTCCCTGTGTTCAGATGGCTTGCGTGGCTGCCATCACAGCTTGGGTAACCCGTCTTGCTCAATCAGAACTCTTTCAACTTCCCGTCATTGTTCCCAGATCAAATTAAACTTACTTTTGAGCTCCCTATCTGAGACACTAAATCCAACCCATTTTAATGGCATTGGCAGATACTTAAACATCTGATTTGATCCAATCTGTGCTCATTAAATTGTCAGAATGATGTAATGTTTCGCTGCAGCTACTGTGTGCCAACATGGCATGCTTTTCCACTTAGGCGTCCCAGCACTTGTCTCTGTGATAGAAACAGAGCATCTGTTAGCTTCTTTGGACCCAGACGTCCAAATGTGGCCGCGTTTCTTCAGAGAGAAGCTGCCTTTCTCATTTAGGAGCTGGCATAGGTATGATAAATGTTACTTGTCACCTACTGACCCTCAAAGGTCAGGCCTATGCCCCGTCAGCCATCACCCTCCTGCTTCCCGCTGACTCCATACCCTGTGGATAGCCTTTGCTCTACCCAGGGAATAGCTTTTTTTCTCTCTCTCTCTCCAGCACTGCTTGGCCACAGATACCAGGCAACTTCGCTATGTCCTTTTCTTGTTTGCACTGAAGTGTGAGATGTTTTCCCCTTCCAGTCTTATCTTTCAAGAGATGTCTTTTTTTTCTTTTTTTGGCCTTTGGTCTGTGAAACTCAATTACGATTAGATACAGTTAGCCCAAGCTCATACGTTCTCCCTCCTATGCTCTCAGCTCCTTAAATCCCAGTCAGGTTTACACCAGGAGATTACTGGAGGGAAAAGTAAATAGAAGAACGTGTGAGATTACCGTCTGGTTTAAAGAAAAGAAAAACAAAAGAAAAAAAGTGTTTGTTTAATTTTTAAAGGACTTGCGGTTTATATGCACACTCACATCTAGCATGTATATGTGTCCTACTGGGCCTCTGTTCATTTTGTTTTCCACTGGCAGAGAAAGGAATCAAAGAGGAGCTTTTGTTCTTTTGAAAATCCACCTGATACTGTTGGTAACTGGCTCTTTGCCTGAGCTGGCTGGATTTAACAGGCTAAAAAGAAGGGGAAAAAAAAACTCTAGTCTCCAGTGCCCACCCTAGTGCTACACACTTTACACATCCAACACAGTGGCCCAGATTTCAACAATCCTCTAGTGAACAGCTTTTGTGTTTGGAGCCTTTGGAAGTAGACGGCAAATGTCATTTTCAAGGGGGAGCCCTTCAGAGTTTGAGTGCAACTCAGGTAGCAACAATGGACACAATCATGACACCAGCAGGATGCCAAGATTTCTGGGTTCACAGATAGGTCCTTACTTCCCTCTTAAATGCTCCACATGAGACTGATTGAGCCATTTCGTAGTGCTAAGCTGCGTGAAGAGTGCTACTTCTATAATGAAAGAATACTGCTAAATCAGGGCTTGACAAATCTACTTTCTCCATGTCCCCACACTGAGGGCTGGAGGATTAGCCTCTAATTTTAGTGCCACTTATCTCTTCAGCTTCTTTTAAGAATTAGTTCCAAATAACAACGAAAAAAGTGTGAAAAATGTGACGGGGTTTTTGGGGTAGTCGGATAGGCGAGTGGGGAGAGTTTTCCATTGTCAAGGAACCATTGCTGTGAGGGGGAGATTGTTGGGGGTGGGGGGGGAGAGAGCGTGGTATTTCACAGAAGAGCTCAAATTTACATACGAGTCTCTAGAGGGTAAAAATAGTGGTGGTTGGATAGAGGGTCATTTTTAAACAGAAATCTTTGAGGATTTTTTTTTTTCTTTTGGTCATTCCTACCGCACAATGTCTAAAGCGGCCTCATGCAATCACAGAACCTGATAGAGCTTTGAAACCCCCCAAAGCACGAGAACCTCCTCCTCCTCTTCCTTCTTCCTTCCTCCCCCTCAATCAGTTGTTTCGCGTCAGAAATCTTACGCAGTTTCAAGGTGTTCAACCGCCAAAACAAAACCCTGGTTATGTCATAATGTCACAGAGGCCCTGGTTATGTGGACCCTTCCGTCTTTCCGTCTCGTGCGTATTTGCCGTCCGTGACACATCATCAATGCCGAACACCTATCAATACCCTGCTGGAGGCAGGTGCGTTTAAAACAATGGTGGTGCCAGCGTTGGTGTGCATTCAGCACTTTTTGAATAGCCCTCAGAGTATTGATTCTCCCTCAAGGCATCAATTCCTCTCAGCCTGCTGTTTTGTGTTTGTGATGGCAGAGGGCAAATGCATGTTTAAAAAAACAAGCCAAAAATAAAAAAAGAGGACTTGTTTTGATTGAATTGTAAAGAACCATTTAAACTCCAGTCAGACATGCTTCTCCTGGTAGAGAGCCCTTGACGCTGTGGATGGTGTTTGGGTGTAATTATGTAATTCATCAGGATTTTACAATAAAGGGTAGAGGGTGGGGTGTGTTAAGGGGTTGGAAGTTAATAGCAGCCCAACTGATGATCATCGTCTAGCAACTGCCCGAGGGCAAGAATGTTTTGTGAGCCGACATGTCCGACAGGTGGCTAGGAGAAGCTAATTGATTAATGATCAGAGTGATGTATGAGTCCCCTCAGCCAACCTAAACATAAAGGCTCCGAGCACCAATGTCGCCCTAAATCATTTCCTACCAGGCCTCTAAACCCAAAACGGTTCCCTCGTTAGCATTTGAAAAGCAAATTGCGAGGACTTTGGCTTTCAAGCCCTTTGTGCATCTCCTATTGTCAACATCCTGAGTCCGAATTAACAGGCTAGCGTTTTATGCCACATGAATAATGACAACAACGATGGGTTTTATGGTAAGGGTCAGTCAACATTAATGACTGATGAACAGATCTCCACTATCTAAGCCTCTTATATCTGGATTTTGGCAAGAGCAACACTGCTGCAATGTGTGAGATGTAATCGGCTCTTATTTTACAACTGTATACAAAATATTGGTAGAAAACCAAGGTTATTTTTTCCACTGGCTATTATAACTCTTACAAAATGATATGTTTATATATATATATATATATATATATATATGCACACACACACACTCACATAGATGAAAAGTTAGTCAAAATCTTGCTGAATCATGAAACTGGAATTCACTCGTCCCCCGGTGATCCTATTTTGCACTCGGTGTTCTACATAACGCTGGCGCAGTTCATTAGTTTTTCTTGATCTTTTCCAAACTTCCCATGTTTCTCCATCTCCGAAGCTCCATCTCACTGGTTATTTACCATTCCACAGGGGGCCTCGCGTGACCCTCCCCATTGTTTTCTTTTGGACGTCTTTGAAGAACAATGGCAGCCTCGAACCTTGGCGGGCTCTCAGTGTGTGTGAATCTGCGTCTTTCCACTGGGAGTTCTGTCCTCCAGTGTCAAGAGAGGTTATGTGATCTGTGTATCACTGAAGGGGCTTTCCACTACTGAGAGTCAGAGCCCTAAGAAGAGAGGTTTATCTTTTCTTAATGTGTGTGTGCGTGCATGCAGCGGGTGGAATTTTATACAACCAAGCGAGTTAAAACAACACATTGTGTCTGTTTAAATATGAGCTCATGACTCGCTGCAGGGCTGTCGCTTCTAAGTAAGCACTTACTTGCAGACTGCTGTTTATGCGCACAATCAGAGTTTTGAACATTTTTCTGTCTGTGGACGGATGACGGTGCCACTCATATTAAGCGTATCCCTGAGATGATGAATGACTTCCCTTGAGAGTCAGTTAGCTTCCCATAAAAGATTTTAAACCATCAACAGTGGAGATGATCAACCCCAGTCCAGGCTGCTGATGCTAGGCTGTGCTCTGACACAGGGCGGCCTTACTGTATTACTGCTTAGGTTTTGTTGTATAGGTAAACTAGGGGCCTATTACAACACACAGTTCAAATTCCATTCTGACTCACAAGCAGGAAGAAAGGGTGTTTAATACAACAGGAAGTGGCAAGTAAAGACCGGGGTACAAATTACCTCGCTGGCTTATTGTTTACTTTGAATAGATAATGGAGGGATAAATACACTGAAAGAGCCAGTGTCTTACATGTAAAAGGTTATGTCAGGATAATAAATTCTTAAGCAAAACATGTAGCCTTTAAGCTTCCCCCTTAATGCTATCAGTCTGACTCTGAGTTTCTAACTCAGAGTTCATGTCAGGTCTCTGTAGGCAAAGCTAGGGTGTAAAGAAATCCTTGTGCCTTTTTCATTCTTTTTCATTCTGGAATTGTCTTTTGTTCCATCATCTTTGGACTACAGGCTTAAACAATTAGCAGTAGCAGAGTGATGAGCACATAGACGCTGTGTGTGAAGACAGCTTTTGTCTCACAAACGTTGAATGTGTTTTTCCAACATTAGAATAGTGTTCAATAGTTGTGTTGATAGTTTGGTATTTTAACGTAACCATTTGTGGCGCAGAAACAGACACACTGTTTATGACACAACCCTATATTTATGCCTCTTTTGTTTCAGTGTCCTCAGGAACTTGTGATAACAAATTAGTGTGAAATTCATTTGCTGCTTGTAAAATGGGACCAAGTCCACTTATGCCTTAAGGGAGGGTATTTTTTATGGCAGTGTGTTCTTTAGCCTAGACTTTTTTAAAGAGCAGTCATCAATGAGGCCATTAGGAAAGCTTTATCCAGCTATAGCTAGCTACTCTCTTTAACTGAGTTACAGAGACCCAGTTCCTCATCATAAAACAAACCCAATCAGACCACAGTTTGCTGTAGATGCATGGCTTTGGAAAACTCTATTTTCCTCAGTTCTACATTTTATTGCTGCTGAAGGGATCATTTAGTGAGGATAGGCTAAAAAGAATTGGTTTCTGCTCTCTCATCATGCAGAAAGACGGAGTAGCTCGCTGCTTTTGACTGTTTTAATACAGACTGGTTTAGGGTTTTTTTGTTCAAATTTGATTGGCTATGTCATGCCATTTAGCTTTTCGTCTGAACCAACTAAATCAAGCGGAGTGCTGTAAACATGAGCAAACCACCATGCTCGAGGCCGTTGTTTGCATACCGTTCCTTTCTGTTTAAACCACCCTCATAACATTTTCTAACCTTTCTGCAGCACAAAGATGCCATTTATTAGTTATCCTAAGTCCCATGTGACCTCTTTCAATCTAGATCTGCCACCAGATGCGTTGATAAACGTTTCACATAGCATGGCTATATGGAAAACCAACTGGCACCATTCCCACACTTGTTTGAGCCTGCTTTGCAAGATGATTGTCAGTGGCAGCCATTCATCCATACAGCACCGGCCTAGCTCTGCTATGAAGGGATGACACGCCACTTCAGATTTTTCTGTCTTGCCAATGAAGGCGCCTCTGTGTCCCTATTTGTGTATCAGGCTGAGGGGATTTCTAGACCGCCACCTGATTCACATTGCTGTAATTGAGTTGTGCCCATAAGCACTACTGTGCCTGCCTAGGCCCTAGGTAATTCACACACCACAAAAGCACTGTTTCACTCCGCTTTTCACATGATGTTTGAGGCACAAATGCAGCAAGTGAGAAAGTCCAATCTATCGGAAAAGGGTGGGGAGATTATGGGGAGTATGAGTGGGGAAAAAGAGTGTAAGAGTTTTCATGTAGCGAGGCAGTTCTGTGCCAGAGAGGCTTGGGAGTCACTGAGTCTGCAGCACGTGGATAAGGACCACAAAGCCGTTGGTTTCAAATATCTTTCTCTCTTTTTCTTTCTCTCTCCTCAGAGCTTAGGAGCTGCAATCGATTCGCTGGGAGATTTTCTTGGCCAAGGACAGAGAGATTGACGTTTTTGGGGTAAGCCCGAATTTGTCGTTGCTTCTGGCCTGGGATAATTGGACTGTCAACACTTGTGTCTTTTCGTATTGTTCCATCCTCTTGTCACATGCCTCATTTGTACCATGGTCACAAGGCTAAGTGGGTAGCTCATGATTGAATCGGTTGCCATTGTTTTCCCATGCCATGGCTTCTGGTTTAAAAAGGTCAAGGCTTGTCCAACCTGTGGAATCGCTCTCTAGGAACATACATGTTCACATAGGATCAGGTCTTATCCAGAGTCTGTAGCATCTGGGATGGAGCTGGCAACAGGGGACTGTGATTAGACAAAAATATACGACCACCAGGCCGGTTGTCATTTTGTTCCTTTACCATTTATTTAAATCCATGTCATTTTCCTCTGACTGAAAGGGAGACGCTTGGCAAATCCCCCTCAGCCTGTCGAAGCACCACGTCTTTAATGCTGCTTGTACGGACTTTCTCATCACATTTAACTTTTAAGGGTCCTTTCTGGCGCTTTTGCAGGGTCATAACCTCTGTTTGATTAACAGCTGCCCCAAAATAGGGCTCTAAACGTTAGTAAATAGTAGTGTAAGTACCTCTGACATCCACATCCCAGAAGAATGCAGAATCCCTCCACCAATCCCTTCCTTCATTGGATGACAACATCAACCCCACAGGAGATGTTCCTGTTTTATAGGTGGGGATGTCAAGTCATTTGAGAGACATCCCCCTGTTGACAACCTTTTTTTTTTTTTAGCTTAGCCAACTGAAATTCTGGCATTTTGGCCACATGTGCTTACATCTCAGTTTTCTGTCTTCCTTTCACTTTTATTTTGTTCAGACATTGTTTAATGAAAGTTATCTCCTCTCTGACTTCTGTTAACCTAGAAGCCAGGAAAAAAAGCTGGAAAAAAAATGTCGGAATTAAAGTAGGTCAGCTTTAAGTTCAGTCAGTTTTCCATCTCTTTTCTTTTCGATACTCACTTCATCTGTTCAGGATCAAACAGCGTTCTTTTTGGAAATCATGTAATTATTCCATTAGCTGCTTAATTGAATCATTGCTGCTTTTTGTTTGGATCTGGCAAATGGAACGTACATTACTCTCCCTGTCTCTCTCTGAGCGAGCAGGTTTGGGGTTTTCGTCTCCACGTAAAACGGTATTTAACCCCCCCCTTTCATAATTTAGATCCAGTCTCATAAGTGGGTTGGGAGGCAGCCCCAGCAGTTGATGTGGAACACATGCACTTAATGATTCTCACTGTGCGGTAGGTCGGTGATGACTGCTGAGCCTGCTGCCTCTTTCTCTGTCTAGAGTGGGACCTGCATGTTTGTTTTTCAGCGTTTCACTTTTTTTTCCCCCATTCTCCTACACACATGGGAGATTAGAGGTGGTTAAAACCTTTTGTCAATGTCCAGTTGTTCCTGTGTTGTTAGGCTTTGTATGTAATTATAATCTGTGAGTGTAGCTGGAAAGAGCTGTACACTTTTGAATGGGTTTGAGTTTCTCATTGTATGAATGATCTCACGTTATTTCCCTCTTTTTGCAGACATGCAAAGTTCTTCACCACTTAAATGGCATGCTTGTTACTCTCTCTTTGTCATAAATATGAGGCATATATGTATACACACCCCTGAGTTGAGTGTCACAGTTGTGCGAATTATCTCTATCTCAGCTGGTATTTTTTGCTGCCAGGCTCATTTATTGTATGGAGTCTGAATAGCGAAACATTGTCGGGCTTCAGATTTCCTCACTATTAGCTGAATAGCAGAAGTATGCTGCAAATGCTGATGCTCAATTAGTGTAAGTTTGTGGCTGCGAGCACAGTTTCAAAACTCAGCCTGTCAATAGATTTAAACCGATGCAGCCGTTGTTTTCCCCATGTGCACTCATCCACCCAGTTTTACCGTATAGTTTCTGTAATTGGGAAGTGTCTGGCTGTACAGTCACTGCTGGCATCCAGGCTGACAGTACGTCAACGGAGAGGATTGGACAGTCATTCAAACTGACGTAAATAGCTTCCTCTTTTTGGTTTCGCTATCACCCTCATACCAGCCTACATCTTTTTAAACGCACGCATCCATTTCCTGTTCTTCCTCTTTTCTTTCTTCCTTGGTCTCACAGTCCATTGATCCCACGTGCCCCCGGCCGTTCCCGTTTGGCTCGTCCTCGCTCCGGCCTCGTACGTCCCTCAATACCGTACCTCCTTAACCTACAGTGATACGATGAAAAACAGCTCATGTCATCTGAGTGCGTCTTTGCCTTCTCTTTTTTGTTTTTCCATTAACACAGCTACTGAGAGACTAACAGGCTTGTTATCAGTGGCTGAAAGGATGCTCATATGCAGAGGGTGACTCAAGAAATGGGGTGAAGCATTGCAATAACGTGCCAAAGAATGCAGTTAGCGATTCTTTGCCAGCTGTTTGACATGTTTTTGTTATGATTTAGGAAATGCCTATGTGTGTGTTATTGTAAGTCAGGAGAGCCTCATGCTTTCATTCAAATTTACCTCTTGCCCTACAAGTGCCTGAAACAATGCCCATGAGTTTGCCAGTCCTGTTTACTATGTGTTTAATGTGGTGGTGCTCAGTTTTTACAATGCCCATAATCCACTGCATAACAAAGTTCCCCTTGTTAAAGTGCTACTTTATTGAATCTGCGCCTTTTGCGTTTCGAACAAAAGTGTGTTAACTTGTTATGGATAATGAATTCCACTTTTTTTGTGAGAACGTACGCTATGAAACTGGATGCTCTCAAATCCACCTTTGGAGCCACGCATTTTGAAACATGTGAGGGCCAAAATTGATGTGAAGACCTCCCTGGATTCAAGTGTTGCTACAAAGCACCACCTGATACTGTATGCAGAAAATCCCAGTTATACTAGGCAAGAGGGTGTAGCTCACAGTACTGAGTAGTCTGCAGTTCCTCTTTGGGGCGCCTCCTGACAGGAACTTGGCAGCGAGGAAACATAAACAAATTCCCTGTGGTGGGCTGGCAGGCGGAGCGGCGCGGTTCCCCCCTTGTTACCATACATGCACAGTGAAGCGCAGCCCTGCTCAGACTAGCCTGCTCAGCTAGGAACCTACAGGCTGTGAGAAAAAGATCTTAAAGGGACAGGTGCTGCTGTCCTTCCCTGAAGCAGCCCAGGCCCAGTCTGCGTCTGCAGTCTGTTTTCCATGTTTGTCATCATACTCGCAGAGGCCAACGCGTTTGCCTGTCACTGTTATTGTTTTGGACTGACAGCGATGAGTGTTGGTCCTGGTGCGCTGACCTCTCTGTGCAGTACAAAAACACCACGCAGACACTGTCCTGGGGGAGGGAAACTGATGCTGCAGGTTGGGAAGCGATTGGCTGCGCTGAGATAGCAAAACGCCACAGCAGTGGTGATGTAATGATGGAGTCTTGGAGAGATGGAAGGGAGCTGAACTGTTGCAGAGTACAGTAAAAAAACAAAAAAAAGAGGGGCATGGTGGACCCAGCAGTCATATATATGCACAGGTTAAACATTTGCACTGTCAAAAGCTACTTTCTGCCACACTTGTCTTATCTATTTCTTAGTTTGTGTGCAGGAAGAGGCTCCGGTGCCTCTGCATTTGTCTTTTCTTCATCTCCCTCCATCTCTTGACACAGTGGTGTATTGTGCAGTCCGACCTGGTCCCTCTCCAAAGGCAAAGAGAACCCAGATTGCCGAAACAGAGGGCCCACTACTAATAGGCCGACCAGGCAGCAGTTGTTAATGCCTGCTGTGTCCATCCAAACCAACAGGGACTGCTAGCCGAGCCCAGAAATTATGTCTGCATGTACGTGTGAGTCCGCACATATTCCTTTTGATCAGCCACAGAAGGCTTTTGTAGGACAGCGCTTTCAGGAGCCAACATGGCACCTAAGTGTAACTTCATGGGCGCTGCTAAAGGCATTTGAGTGACTTTTTAAAATAGTTCTTCTTCTCCATAACATCATTCTGATGCTCTATAATCAACCACCCTTTTGGGCAGTGCTGTGGAGGTGGGACGAAGAGAGGAAGGAGAGCTTGCTTCAGTTCTCAGGCAGAGGATTAAATGCTTCAGTGGTTTAAATCTCCTGCTTGACTGGCTCATCTGAGTGTACTCCTCTATGATTAGCACCTGTATTAGGGTAGTGCAGTTACAAAGTACAGCACGTTTGACTGGGGCTGAGTCTTCATGTCTGCATGTGTGCGCTGGAGAAAATTCAAAATTAAATCTTTTTACAAAATTGCTACAAATATTTTGGTGGAATACATGCTATTAAAGGTTTTTAATGTCCAAAGTGATTATAAAATACTTACCTAAAACATTGTCAGTGCAAATACAGGGTGCAAAGTTTATAGTTATTTAGAATTTTACTTACAATAACAACGTTTTAAAATAAAAGTCTATGCTTAATCTAAGGATCACAATTCGTGGACTATGCGGATACTTGACGGACTTGTAAAAGAAATGGGAAGCATTTTGGGTATTATGTCACTGCCAGACATTTTGCGGAAGTGACAGTGTTGTAATTTCAACAGCTGTGTGTTCACACGTGCTGATGGAATAGAAGGAGAACAAGACTCAGGATAGAGAGGCTAAAAAGTTATGAATTATTAGCTGAAGACATTCATAATAGGAGCTTGAGAAAATAAGATAAAATGAAAGCAATTGTGAGTAAGTGAATGTATATGATATGATTTATTCATATTCAACCCAGTGAGGAAGGCTCTCCCTAATGCATATGCTCATCCCCCTTTCTGATTTAAGACTGTGTGTTCCAGTGCTCATGTAGAGTAAAACCTCTCACCAGTGAGGTAAAGAAGATACATCAAGGGTCCCAGATGTATCTTTACCCCCACTCCTTCTCCCATGTCCCAGTAGGCGCATCTCTGTAATGGCCCCCTATCGATCCTGAGGCCTCCTTGTCCACACTCAATGCCCATCGATCGGCACCTCGCAAAGAGCCTCAGAGGGATGCTACACGTCCTGTCACCATGGTGCGCCGTGAGGGGAGTGTGTGTTTTGTGTGCATGCCTTTAAAATAGAACTTGCTCACGTTTTTTAGAGAAGGGAAGGCTGCCTTTGAACGCCAGCGCATTTTTTACATCTTTGTGTGTGGGAATGTGTGCATCCCGCACTGTGAACCTTCCTGGGCCCTGTTAATGCATCTGGAGACCTTCAGTGAAATCGCCTCACTGCATCATGAAGTGAAGGCTTCAGCCTTATTAAAGCATGACTGATTCAACCCTCCATATCTTAAACCCTGCAGCATGAAGATATAAACCCCTGACATAAAAAACTCATATACTAAGACCAAAAGAAAAAAAACAGGAAAACCATAGTGCTTTCCACTTTAAAAAAAGAAGACAAAGGGGACTTATTAATCAGTCCAGCCACATGAAAACTTTGTTATTGTTGCTGCTTGATTTATTGAAAGCCTATATCTGGGTCAAACTCCCCTTTTTCTCTTTTCCTTCTCTCGTACCTCTTTTTTTTTCTTGGCCCCCCTATGCTTTTTTCCCCCCTACCTAAATAAGAGCCAACCCCCCACGTCTCTTCCCTTTGTCTCTCATCTGGTTTTCTGTTTTTGTTAAAGGACACTTGATTAATGGTGTCACAGACAAAACCCACAGTCTGTTCTCAGCGCGGGCTCCGATCGGGCTCCACTTTGGGTAAACCAAAACACGTGTGCTCCTGACTTCCACCGGAAACTCCTGAGGAGAAAGAGAGTAAGGCAAGGAGGAGGAGGTCAGCGGCAGCGGTGGCTGATTTCAGTGGAGGCAACAGTTTGGGTCCCTTCATGCAGCAAAGGGATGTTCTGGTTGGAGCCTGTGTCGCCATTTGTGGCCCTCTGAAATATAGTTGCTGTTTTCATTAAAACATGGGCAGTTCTCTTTCCCCGTTTTGCCAATTTTTACATAGTGAGGAGATTCCCCAGCACACGCCTGCAGGCTCCATACCATACCACTGAGAGTCCTATAGAGGAGATTTGCCTTATTGAACTATAATCGAGCGTATTATTCCTGTGACCGCATTGCTGGTCGTCTTCGTAATGGCTGGGCTTGACACTCATGACCTACTTTATTGCGACACACTCCTATGATTGTGCAGCGTTGACGCAGTCTAATTGGGTGTGTTTGCTGCCTAAGGTAAACTTGTCTTCTCTAGAATTATTACCCAGAAGGTATATTGGCTAATAACAGTTATGCGTTTACTTGGACTATTGGGCAGTGAGTCACTGGACCACTCTCCGTCCTTCAGATCTTTGTAAACAGCAGGCCAAGCCACTATAAACACAGAGTGGTTTTGAATCTTTTGTATGGAGAGAGGTATAAAATGATGAATTATCCTAAAAGCCACTTTGCCTCTGACATCTTCCCCATTAGTGTGCTTTTGTGGTCATGCTCTGCTGGTAGTGCTAACACCACTCTCCACCTCCATTGTAGAGGTTCAAGGAAACACGGAGTCGCATTGTGACCAGCTTAGATAGATTCTAAGCCCCCTTCGGTTTTCCAAAAGACACGATTTTCATTTCAAGTGTCTATTTTCTAACCTGACTTTCCGAAAAATAACTAGGGATTAGCCCGTGGGCAGCAATTTGATTAACTGCATTAGGAGTCTTTGGAAAGTCAACTTAAAATTCGGCCTGACTTTGATCATATTTCCCTGCTTTTATAAAATTTGAATTGGATTGGAATAAGAACAACAAGGCTTGAGTGATGCTTTGTTGAGAGTCGAGAGAGTCACCGACCAACAGCAGCAACAGCAACAGAAAAGATGCACCCACGAGAAAAGATGGAGCCTCTTGATGAGCCCATTGCAGTCATCCATTGCCCAGTGACAATATGTGCCTGCAAGCTTCCTGCTTTCCCCGGCTCACACAGAATGATGCTGAAGCCTTCCTCTGGGCCTCTGAGGGAAGAGCTGTGTCATGCAGACTGCTGGAAGTGGTGGCAGTCCGATCAAATCAAACTGCTCCACAGAAGCACAATTCACTCAGAATTCACCCCGACGCGTTGTTGAAGGCATTTAGAAAAGAGCTGAAATTGTCTCACTCTGTGCGATGCACCCGTATGCTAGCGGGAAGAATACAACAATAAAAACCTAATCTGGATGGTTGCATATGATCAGTAAGAAAACTGGGAACTCTTTACAATAAACACAGGGTGTGTTCCTTTTTCCAAAACATCTGTCTGGTCCAGGTGTGTAATAGCACTCATTCTTTAAAACTGTGGGTTGAATTAAACTACTAGCAAATGTTTTTCCCCTATCAAGACCCGATGAAAGGAAAACATCTGTGAGTGACACTTAAACTTAAACTGAAAAAAAAGGTGAAACTCAGGATGGTGACAAAAACTGCTCCTTATTTATCTCTTAGTTGATTCACTTTCCAGATTGCCAAATTGAATCTAAAACACAGTGGGTCTAAAACACATGAATAAATAAAGTCAACACGGTGTGCGCGGCTCCTGCTGCTGTGAGGCCTGAGCAGCGTGGTCCAACCAGCTCTGCCCAGAATGGAGCCAAGTGGCTCATCTTCACTTTATTAGACTGAGCGCTTGTTAATAATTCATAGCCCGCTTTCTCTAGAAGCACAACCCAAGGCTCAGCTGGGCCTGTCTGTCCTTATTTCTTGTCACCGGACATTCAGGCCGCGTCCTGTTTTGGACTGCCAGTTATTTACTCACTTACACCTCCACCCCCACCGTACATCGTGCACCTGCCTGGATGAGCAGATGATGCTACAAAGCCAGAGGCAGAGGTAGAGTAGCTCTGGCATGTGTGTTTTCTCATCTTTGTTGTCAGCTTTTTTTTTTTTCCTTTTTCTTTTCTCTCTCTGTCATTACCTGCAGCCTCCCGCAATAAGACAGCGTGTACCCAATAGTCTGGCCCTGGCTCTCTCCTTTTCCTTCCACCCCCCTGGAGTGCCAGTGCTTTAGTCAATTTTTGCCTTATTTCACCTTCCTGCTTATTGTCTCTGCCCCCCTCAGGAGTTGGGTTTGATGATATATGCACCCCGTGTCTCTGACACCGCCCCCCTGTGTTGTGTACATTGCATAACTACCCACTCTTAAACCAAGGGGTGCGCTGTACCTCAACAATTCACCTCTCTTTTCCAACCTTTCCACACATCTTACTTTGCTTTGGCAGAAAGGCCGGTTATCACTTGTTTCCTCCCTCTCATACCTTCTTTCCAAAGCCCTGTAAGTCTGACCAGTTGATGTTTATCTCAGAGTTTCTATGTATTTCTCTTTTTTTACGCTCCCTTCTTGGGCTGATGTTCCACTCCCTGCTCCCTTGCTTTCCTCCCGTGGTTCCCATCCTATCTTTTCCCCTCTCTCGTCTTCATCCTCTTTGCCTCCTGCTCTCCGTTCTCCCTGTGGTCTCATTAGGCGAGAAGGAGGCTGCCTAGTGTGTGCGTGTATTTTCTTAGTCAAAGTCTCACTTGACTGAGCATGCCACTTTCACTAGCAAGGGCCTGGGCTCCATTATTACCACAAAGCTGTCATAAAGTTGCCTCCTGTTACCAAGTAATGGCTGCGCATGGAGGCCGCTCTCTTACTAGCCACTGCACGTCATTACCGGCACAAAAGAGAAACAGTTGTTGGTCAGGTTTGAATAGCCAGTGTACATCTAGTCAGATAAGATGAACAGTAATTCTGTGCAGCAGCAAGGCAGGCACACATATCTGTTCTTTTCTTTTTTTTCCAGCACACAGTACTCACCATACCTAAAACACATACCAAACACATCTGTCTCTTCTCTTTACTGGCTCCCTATGTGGTCCTGCCTCTGGGATGTCCCCCTATCTACTGATTGAATGAGTGATTATATATAAATATGTATACTTGTGTGTGTGTGTGTCCACAACTGTTTTGCTAGTGTCTAGTTACAGGGATGGGGCCTTGCACAGGAATCTCCGCTGCCTTTCTGGCAGACCTGACCTCAGCGGGTCATCATCCATTACCACATGAAACCTAAATGTCAATCGCAGCCCCCCCTGCCGCTGCCATTTGTCTTTCTCTGTGGGCACGTCGGCCTCCATCCACAAACGCATGCAGGCGTCCTCACCTGCCAATGCCTGGTCGTCATGATCTGCACAGATAATCTCCTTTATATAATTTCCTGCTGCAAGTCTGGAGTTTCTCTGCTTTGTGTGACTGACAGATCCTGCTGGTAGCCAGCAGTTGTTTAGCTTTAGGTTTTCTGGGAGATGACAGAGCGGCCCCTGTTGTTTATATTGGCCACAGCGTTAATGAGGAGACATGGAGAATGGGATACTGCAGATGTTTTGCTCCTTTTCACTTTGGGAAAAACTTTGTTGGCTGATATCTGTCTGCTTTTGAGAGAGAAATACTGATTTTCAGAGTGCCAGAGCAGCAAACATTTAATAGCAAATTGAAGACTTTTTGAGAAAAGATGATCATTTATAAGATTGCGTTATGTGCACGGTTAATCATCTACTTGATTATTAATCTGGGTGGTGATTAAACTCGGAAAACACTCTTGCTTGCACTCAGCTGTGTCAATATGAAAATATCATTTTTCCTCCCGTGCGCTGCAATGAGTCCTAACAGCCATTATCTGAAAATGCTCCGGCCTGCTCCATTACATTATTCCATCACTTGTTACCCACATTATTAACCAGGAGCAATCCATTCTGATAGATAAAGAAGAGCGGGAGACTGCATTTGGGAGTGTGTGTTTTGATAGCTCCAGTATCTGTAGGCATGCACATATATAAATATATGGCTTGTTTACAGGAAGCTGTCAGCCACGTGTCCTCGTGATAAATAAAGAGAGAAGCATCGCTTTTTTAATGACGGTATATACGGGCCTGCACGCCGAATATTGACGGAAAGATTGAAAGCACTCTCAAGGGCCTTTCTAATATGACATATGGCTCTCAGTCTGTATTTTTTTTCCCTCTGTCCTTCATTTCCACCCCTCCCGGCTCTTTTATTTGTCTCAGGGACAGGCCTTTTCAGGGATATTAACCCATTCAGATTTGCTCAGCTAATCTGCCTTTCAGACCTGGCGTGAGGTTCTACGATTTCATCCCTGAAATTTGCTCTGGTATGGAGATTTCGGGACACTTGGAGTCATTTTCAAGTCATAAAAGCAGTTATTTTCTTAAGGACATTTATGGACATGCGGACCGGACATGAAACAATTTACAGTAATATTTTCACTTCATGTCCGTATTTTCTACAGAGGATGTGACAAATTTGCCAATTTTTTTAGAAAACCCTCCGGGTTTAGGGAGCTATTTCAAACAATGCCTTTTTGAATGTGGCGATACACCCCAAGCGCATTTATCAAGAGCTGCCAGGAACGGGGAAAGTACAAAGAGTGCGAAAGACAAGAATTTAAAAATAAACAGCATTTCAAAGAGCGTCTAATAAAGCATAAAGCAAGAGGGAACAGCTTGTTTCGGAGTTTTTCGCAACCCAGCTAGCAGCGGCGTCTCTGGCCCCTGCAACAGCAGCGCCACCTGCATTAACAGTCTGCCCATGCTGTGAGGGGATGCTGTACTCCTTCTTTTGATAAATGTTTCATTGTGTATGCCGTCTCTGTCGCAGGTTCTCCCTCCTCACTCTGGCGAGTGTCTTCAGATACCGGCAAGCCTTTTGCCAAGCGTTATTTGAGTGTTAGTCGAGTATTTGAAGTCGGTCCCAGTTGTTGTTCTCCTGCTTCCTCGGGCCAGGATTGCAGGCAGCATTCTCTAATCTGCAGGTTCAGACACACAGCTGAGGGACTATTACCAGCAGGTCTTCCATGTTTCTTTCTTTGTTTTCCTCACAATTTTTTTTTTTTTGTGATTTCCGCTCACAAACTATATGCCTCCCCGTTTTTGATGATTAGGTTGACCAACGTTAGAAATCTAAATAGAGGTAGATTATAGCTTTTCACTTGTTGTGGAAGGACCCCAGTGTTACCTGTTCCACACAAAGAAGTGGGGTACCCCGATACATGCTGATGTCACTCTGCTGATTGCTCACTTTTCCGCCTCTCTGACCACTTGAAAGTGGCAGTTTAACCCCATTATCTGATTAGAGAGAGTGTGTGTGGCAGGTTAGGGAGTATTTTGTGTTGCCTATACATTTGAGTGTGAATCCCAGTTGCCTCACAAAGATGAATAGCTCCCTCTTTACCTAAGGGGGATGGGATCTGACAGTACTGTAGCGCCCCACCCACCCCTCTATCTAAGAACCCCCTCACCCCCACTACACACATACCTCCTAACCCCACCATCCCCCACTGCTGATAAATGTGTTTTTCTTAAGGGAAGGAGGTGGTTGGTTTAGAAGAATCTCTTTTAATGTGGCTTTTTTCCCCCCGTGTGTGCGAGGCTTGCTAATGCAGTGCAGGGCCGTGCAGCAGGGCTAGGCAGACTCAGAGGCAGGCCCACAACCTCGACCTCGGCATCATTTGTTTGGACGAGGGCCGTCAGCGGCTGTCACGGGGCCCATGATGAAGTGTCAGTCGGTAATTGTCCCCGCGAAGCATCCACATCTCAGGGGGTGATGGTGGAGGGAGGGAGAATGGGGGAGGTAGAGAGCTGACAGAGAGAGAAATGACACCCTGGACTCCTCCTATTCTCTCTCTCCTCTTTTCACTCCCCATTTCTTTTTACTTTTTTCCCCCCTCGCTCTACCTACAGCTGCACCTCATATAAAGGTCTGCTGTGAGTCAGGCTCAGCTGCACCTCAGGTCAGCAAAATGCATGCATCGACTGGATATCTGCAAGAGTCTAAAGTTAAGGCACTAGGCAGAGAATAATATTCATCCGCATTTGTGTTTGCACCTTTTCTAGATCACTCATTTCTAGACCTCAACTATTTCTCTTCAGCCCATTTCTCCTCTATGTTGTTGTACAAGGAGCTTTTGTTCCTTGTACTTAAAGTGGGCCATTTCTTTTGATGAGGGTCCTCTGGAAACATCTTTGCAAAAATTGCAGCTGCTTGTACTTCCTCGGTTATCTTAAAAATACATATATATTTATTTTAGTCCTGGCTGTTGTAGTAATTAGATTTGGCAAGGTCTGGTATTGATCGAGCTATGTCTCTATGTAATGAAAAGCTTTTACAGGAGACACAGCGGCTATTTATAGTGCAATCCATAATGTCTTCCCATACGACAGGGATCCCTAATGCACATGGTCCAGGCTCCTGTCCATAAATTGCCGGTAAAGGTTTAAAGTCGGATCCTGATATCAGCACTCCATGATGGACAAGTGATGGAAACTAGTCAGATAAGAGGGCAGCAAATATAGATGCTAGGCATGAGGTATTAAAAAGCACACTAAGAATGAGGTGGAGGAGTGAAGCAGGTTCAATAAAAACAGCAGAGGAGGGAGAGGAGGTATAGAAACTGAATACTAAAAGCTTTGAAGCAATTGAGAGCAGGAAATATAGGATATGGAAGGAACTGCTTTGATAAAGGAGCGTTGAATTGTCACTGTCCCTGTCCTTCATGAGACTCCCACCTCCTCCGTCATTGCCAGCATGACGGAATGAGTGTGATCAGGTTCATTATACAGGAACAAGGACAGGTGAGAGGAGAATTGCAGCAAAATACTGCAAACTGTGTCCAACGAACAGGTGATGCCCTGTAGAGAAAATAAATATGCGGGAGAGGGGAGCAGAAGAGGAGCCTCCATGTTTGGCTTGTGGCCATCTTTGACACCCCGAGGACATCGGATGAGTTGGGGGACAGATGGGATACATCCCGGTCCTCTCTCCTGTATCTGCCAGCTTGCTGGCTGCAGGTGGAACACAGCGGGCCACTCCTGCTGTCTAAATGAGGAACCCACTCCTCCTAGCACACACACGGGCACGGCTCCTCCGATTCCTCCTCTTTACCGGGGTACTGGCCTGGGGCGTTGGACCAGCTCCCTCTGGTACTGCACACAAGCAGCATTCACGCACACACTGATCACACAATGTGGGAGAACACCATGAAACCTCAGCCCACAAAATGATGCTCCGGTCTGTGCGATGATTACTCTGGTTGGTGATTAGTTAGTGGAGGAGGGAGGCACAAAGTAGAGGCCCTTTTAATGGGCCATCATTTGAGAGATAACTCTATCGTCCTATCCCTCGCGATGTGTAAATCCAATCAAACTGGTTGGGCCTGTGGTCTAAGACAAAGGAGTCTGGGAAGGACGGAAGGCTGCAAGCTAAGGGGCAATTGTTCTCTACTGGAGCTCCCATTTCTCTTGGCCTGTGTTCCGAAGTTATTTGGTGCATGTGTTTGACACTATTATGGGCACAAACGGGTGTGGACTCATATAATGTAACCGTATGATAAATAAGCATGCATGTATTTTAGTCTCTCCGTGTTATTTCAATAGGCAGCGTAGTGGACTCGGGTTTAGCCAGAGTCGGTTTTCTAGCCCTCAAGTACTGACCAATGAAACATTGCGCAGCAGTTGCTTACACTGTTCTAAAACACACAAACACTGCATGGATCAACTCAAAGAGCTCTTATCTGCTCATTTCTACCACAGATGATGTGTTCACTTTGATGAACACTTCTCTTTCATCCTCTTCATTAGAGAGTGAAACCACTGCACCGGTTGCAACTCCTGAAAGGAAAAGAAGGCATGAATTAGAATCCACTTGTTCCGAAAGCCGCCACTAATTCAACACAATGGCGGTTAATGGTGGGAAGTAATAAGAAAAGGGTGGTTCTAATTGTGTCTTTGGACAACGCGGAGCGCGCTGAAACAGCTGTTTCCTCACAGCGAATCAGGTCGCCGAAACGGTGAAATGGAGGCTCTGCTGCGCGACTATTCGCTTCCAAAGGCCTCATGAGCAATAAAGGCGCGTAGACGAGCCAATTTCCTCTGGCCAAGCGTCCTGCCGAGCGGAGGAGCTGGGCCTCAGTCGATGAGAACCACCTGGTGCTGAGGGAAGTGATTAGGGCTGGCACCACAAAGAGCGAAGAGCAGTTTGGTTAAGTAGGATTAAGATGCAAGGAGGGGGCACTCATAGGAGTCAACGTTTGCTGGAGAAATATTGACTTTAGGCACTTGTCAGGAGCGAGATCTGAGGCACTGTGTTGTTTTGTTAGTGCCCAATTAGAGGGAATTATTTTGGTTCCAGCATGTGTTTCAAATTTCGACATTGGTGCTGATTGTCGAACCTGCTGGAGCGTGGGACAAGCCACAACAGACTATACGCACAGCAACTCAGAAGAGCGGCTAGCCATGGAGCACACCAGCACTTTGTCCACGCCGTTGGGAATTTTGTCGTACCCTCAAAAATGTGTGCGGAAATATATAGAGAATGGTGATGATATTAAGAGGTTTAGTTACAGCGTGACAAATACATGCTACACACACACACGCACACACACACACTCACACCATCAAGTGGCATTTAGTGTGGCTGGTTGCAGCATTTCACTGTGACATTGAATAAAAACAGCCATCACAATGCCATCTGGAATGTATTACGCTGCGTAAGCTGGCCCAGGCCTGCAGATCCCAAACTTTCTCTTTTAATGTCAAGAGCTCAAGCTCAGAGATTTCAACCGCCAAAAGGCCCATTTGTGAACATTTACTGTAAGAGAAGTCACTCTACTCCATATAAATGACAGCTAGATCTACAAAAAACACAGCTGTCAGTGATGGATGGAAGTTGTGTTTTCTGTAAAAAGAAAAAAAAAGAAATAGATGTTTAAGGGATGATGATCCTCATTTCCCGAGAAACTGGTGAGTTGCAGCAATTTGAGTCTCATCTCTTTCACTCCGATGTTTGTTTAATTCATTTGACCTTTTAATGTATCATTGCATGCAGGATCACTGTCAGGTATGTGTGTGTGTGTGTGTGTGTGTGTGTGTGTGTGTGTGTGTGTGTGTGTGTGTGTGTGTGTGGGCCTTCTCAGGGGGGGTTATCGCAGCTGAGTGAATGCTGGCTTGTGGACAGTAACTCTAATCCCGTGTGCTGATTGAAATACAGTACATACCACCAAGGATTATGTGTGCGTTTACTTATGCACGTTTATGTGTAAACAAAGGCAGGGCAACACCGTCAACATGAGACATGACGATATCTGCAGTTTTGTTAGATTTATGCTGGTCTTTTTAGGGGAACTGCTCTCTGCCACAGGCTCTGCATTTAGAGTCTTTTTTTAATTGACTCTTTCTTGTATTTTGCACCTTCTTTAAAACGTGTATGTACAGTCAACTGACTGCCCTCTTCCCTCCGGCGACCTCGTTCCCTCTTTTGTCTTTTCATCTCTCTTCATCTGGCCCTCTCTCTCCAGACGGGATGTTGGCATTGAGGCCTCCAATTGAGCTGGCGTTACTTGAGAACTTCATGAGGCAGGAACAACGGGGACTGTGCTTCAACACAAGCCTCCCTGCTTCTGGCAGTACTTATTAGGCTCGCATAGACTGTGTTGCAAATCTGCTCATAGCATTCAACTATGAGCATATAACCACTGGCTAAAGGATTGCGACCAGAAGGGTTGTTGGGTCCAATTGGCCATTGGGGAGAAGCAGTGGACAGCTCCAAAGCTGGAGGAATTCAGTCCAAACCGCCCGTCTGGATCGATTCAGTCCTGAAAACGATTTCTAAATTCTCCTTTGAACCTTTGTGTATTAATACAAACAATGATAATTTTACCTGGCACTCGCCGCTTCTTTATGCCCACCAGAGCCCGTCCTGCGTGAGCTTTCCTTCGTTTTAGTTCAACACCACACCGATGACTAAAAAAGAGTTGAGTAATGCAATTGCCAGCTTCTTTGCCTAAAATGCATTTTGACAGCTTTCTGAGTTTTCCACCAACAAATTCCAGCACCCCCTCCCCCCCCCACACACACACACACGCACACACATACGCACACAAACAGATGAATGTTGGAACTAATTTCTGGCTAACCACGGTAAGCTGCAGAGGTACTGATGACCCAGGGTGTGGATGGTGGGTCTTTTCATTTTCTAATCGTGCTTTACTTTTTGCTCTCGGTCTGCAAGCCTCTAAAACTGTGTGTGTGTGTGTGTGTTAGTGTGTGTGTGTGCGCTGTGCTTGGAGCTCCATATTTTTCCATAAGTTTGCTCTTGTCAGGTGAGATGGAAAGGAGAAAGGAAAGTGTGAGTGAGTGAGAAAGAAGGATGGGGAAAAAGAGATGTTCTGAGTTCTCGTGTTTCAGACTGAAAGAAGAGCCACTGCAGGATGCCCCACAGGCAACTAACTGCAAACACACACACACACACACACACTGAGAGAAAAGAACCTGAAATATGAAACAGTGGCAGCACACATCAGCACATACAGTGCAAGATATAGAGCCTGCATTCATACACACATACACACCCTGACATCCACACTAAAATGTGTGTGTGTGTGTGTGTGTGTGTGTGTGTGTGTGTGTGTACACGTCTTTGTTCAGTCTGGCTGTCCTCTTGGCACGTAAATCATAATGGATCTCATTATCCAGCTGGGATGGCTTGGTGGGGCCTGTCTGGCAGGAGATGATAGCAGGATGGCTGAGGGGCTGCCATAACGCACACACACACTCACACACACACACACTCACACTCGCAGTCATCTTTATCCATACACTGCACTGATGTTATTTAGCTTGTGCAGCTACTGTAGGAGCATTTATGTCTCATCTTCTCAAAAATTACCTCAAGATACGCACTGACAGGCACATGCACACACACTCACACAGCAGCAGACCCATCCAGACACAATGGACATTAGAGGCTCAGCTTGCCGTCGGACAGATGTGATGCACAGCAGAGGGAGGGAATGAAGAAGAATGGACCTCATCCTCTTTAAGGCCTTCTTTCTCGCTCTCTTCTGTCTGTCATTCATTCCTCCCGTATCTTGTCTGTCATTTGTCTAGGGGTCAAGTGTGTTTCTCTTTTTCAGGAGCACACAAATTTCGCTGCCTATTCACAGCCCAGCCTCTCACCTCTTCCAGTAAACCATGAATCACCGGGCCAGTCCTTACAAAACATTTTGGGATGTGGAGAAAAAAAAAAAGTTGCGTATCAGTAAATCTACTTGTATTGCTGTGGAACATAAACGCGTACAGTGCGCTGACTTGTGCTGCCTCCTGTGCTGTGAGTACAGGCGGAGCAGTCGGCTGCTCTTAACACGGTTAGGGCCTGGACTATTTGTCTGGACATGACCATTACCCAAGCCAATTACTGGCTGGTGTGCAGGCCAGTCGCCAGCAACCTAATGTTTTCCCGTCATGCCCGCCTCCCCTCGAAACCCCTCCTTATTGAAGCACACACACACACACAGGGAGAAGGAGGGGGTGAAGTGTGGAAAAAGATGAAGAGGAAGGATGGAGGGCCTAGGGCAAAATTCCCAACCCCATTCGACTACACTGACTGATACAGCTAATAAACTTTCATTTAAGCTAATGTTCTTTTTTCCTCTATTTTTCTTCCTCTCTGTTCCACCTCCCTTTCTTACCTCTCTCTATGCTGCGTTTTTCCGCCCTTCATCTCCGCTCTCGCTTCATCCGTCCGTCTCTGTGTGTCTGTACCAGAGGACGGGCCCCCTCCAGCCATCGGTGTGGGTAGTCTACTAACCAGAAGCCCAGTTGTCCGAGCAGCTCCCAGCTCCACCAGACTGAACAGCAACACCCAGTGAGGTACAAAAACACTCCTATACAGCAGCACATCTTGAACTGAGCTCATTTGACACGTCACACGCACACACCCGGCAACTGCAGTAAATGTCGCAGGCTGAGCTGTATGTATCAAAACAAAGTCGGCCCGAGTCAACAGCGTCGCATTAAAAATTCAGAATAGCTTTTTGAAGCATTCTTGCCTCTGCCGGCTCCACTAAATATCTTTGAATATTGAAGATAACACGCTTGTGTAGATCTCTGACAAAGCAGCTGCCCCCCCCCCTCTTCTCTTTATAGCAGGTGAATGGGCTTTGTCCGAGAGCACAGCTGACTCACTGAGCGTGTGCGGCTCTCCCAGCGATGGTTACAGTGTCACATCGTGTTGACAGTGGACACGCTCCGTATATGACCACATTGTTTGCTGTTGCCGTACTCTCATCGGTTTGGTTGCTGGGCGTGTGAGCAGCACTGGCAGCCTGCTTCTCCACAGTGACTGGACTCTGGGGTTTGTTTGGGCTTTCGCTGCATTGTGCAGGTATGCACGAGGACAGTGTGCACTCTCACAGATGCAGCGTGTATATTGTCATTTAATCTACCGTGGGCGTGTGGTTTAAAAACGGTTTAATCTTATTGTCTCAGGATTAGTTAAGAAGCTCAAGGCCTGCATTTCCTCTTATTTGAACAGTTTAAAGAACGGGCATTGGGGCAGCCATGGCTCAGGTGGTACAGTGGGCTGTGCAGTTATATGCTGGGCTGTGGAGTCCATCATGTAATGGTTTATACACAGCCTGTTTAGGAGCAAGAGCTACTTATAGGAGGTTAAAACAGATTAGGAACATGTTGAATCAGAAATATGACTACAAAAATAAAACAAATGTGTTGTGTTCAGACGGAAACAGGAATTTCATGATGGGTGAGGACATGTCAGTCTGACTGAAGTCTACAACTGAGGCTTGGCCCTCAACAAATGCTCCACAGTTCCCGATTTTTTGCTTCTTTGATTTAAACAGTAAAGTGGAATTGTTTTGTTATTGTCAGTAACGCTGTTCTCAGCTGGCCAGTGTGATTATTCATATTCCTAAGGATTGGAAAACTATTGAGCTGCTACTTAGAGCGCAGCTAATTTGACCAAGTGGATGTTGTGGTTGATTTTTACTGCAGTCTGAGCTGTAAGCGGATGAGAGGACAGGAGCTATAGATGCCTTTTAAAGTTGTCGAAGGCACAATCTCGTTCTGCGGGAAACACTAAGGCAGGAAATTCAGCAACAGATACAGCCAGTTATCTGCAAACTTACCAAACCCTTTCTTCACAGGCCGAAGCACAACCGACTCCATTCACTCAGAAAGCTTGTGTTTTAAATTTCAATTTAATGGTGACCCCAAATAATCCCAATCAAATAATTTACTCTTTAAAGACCAGCAGCTCAGGAGCCACCATACACAGCCACAGAGAAATACTTAAGACCATTTGGTTCCTTATTAGGATCAAAGTGAAAAAAAGATCTGAGTGCAAAGCATCCTGAATCAGAATGCCTTCAAATGTCTCTTTTAGCTACAAACACACAGATGAGCACTTTCCCCATAACCCTCCCCCTCAACACACACACATCTATGAGTTTCTTTTGATGCTTCGAGTTATAAAGTTAGCAAAAAGGAGGGCCACACCTCCCTCACACCCAGGACTTTAGGCGGGATTCAATGTGTGAGTTGTTTTCATGCTTCTGCCGAGCCTTTTGACATCCTGTTTTCCACCCTACAACCTTCAAGTTCAGCTCAGCCACATTTTTGTGCAGACTTCAAAGCCTTTCCCCAAATGAAGCCATTCAGGTGCAGCCCCGCTGTCTGCTCATCCATCCAAAAGTGGAAAGCTCCACTCCGGAGGTGTGATACAGTAGGTGAGCCAGACAGTCTTAGTATTTTTTAATAAGATGGGCAATAACAATAAATCCTACAGGCTAATCACCCTTTCACCAATAACCCACCCTCTCTTAAGACCCAAACCCAAGGCGAAGTAGCATTACCCCACTGCTGCCTTCAATTACACCATTCATCATGTGTCTTATCTGGCTGTTGGTTTGATTGAGTGTGCAGTGGGAGAAGTTGCAAATACTGCATTCTTATATCAGTGTGTGTGAGAGTGCTAACAGAAATTGAACTCCTCCTGCCTTTTGGAGGAGGGGGCATATGTATTTGTGCGTGTGTGTGTGTCTATATGGGATGGATGAGGGAGGGAGCACACCAGATCTACAGGAGTGTATAAATCAAACCAGATGATTGTCCCTCACTCTGATCCGCTCTGTCACAGCAAGTGCATTTCTCTCTTTTTCTTTTCTCCCACCCCCCTGCCATCGCTGCACTTCCTTCCTTTCTCCCTCCCTCCTTCTCTTTCTTTCCCCCCCCCTTCTTTGGAACAGATTTTGCGGGGGGGGGGGGGGCGCCGTATAATCTCCAGCAGTGCCCAATGTTGGGAGACGGGCGACAAATTTTAATAAGCAACTGGGCGCTGTAATTTAACGGCCTGGGAGGGAGATTAGGCTGATTGATGCTGGGCTCGCCTAATGGTCCAGCCTACGGCACCCAGCCCAAATTGGTGGTAATGAAAGTTTTGTGCAAATTGAGATGGAGGAAAATAAGGCATCCTCTCATCTTCTTTCACTCTTCATCTTAATTCATTCTCCACTTCTCTCACTGTCTCTCTTGCTCTGCTTCTCCATGCCTGTTCAGTTTGCTCTCTGCCCCTTCAATCTTTTTGACAAGGTGTATCTTCTCTCTCTCTTTGTCATGTCCTCTCTATTTCCTCCCCTCTTTTTATTTCTTATCTGCATCACTTTCTCTCTTTCAAGCTGTCCCTCATTTTACCGTCATTGTTCATAGCCACTTCCTCCTTAGTCTTTTTCCTGCCGAAGTCGATTTGTTTCTTCACATTCACTCCTATTTCTCAGGAACTCGTACCACTGCTTGGTTTGCTTTTTTAAAAACATTTCTTAACTTTTATTGCTGACACCCTCATTTGCTTCCTGTCTCCTATCTTAGCTTTGCCCCTAGGTATGCCTGTGTTGTTATTTACCTCCACCCCTTTTCTATTCATCCCTCTAAATCAGGCTCAGCTGACTGCTCCTCTCACAGACTTCATCTGCCAAGCATAATTAGCCAGCTGAGATAGCTAGACACTTTACAGCTTTTGGCAAACGTATGTCTGTATCCAGCTCCTTGTCCCACAGGGAGATTCTTTCTGGTTTTCTATTTTCCCTGCCAATCCCAGTGAACTTCAGGCTGGAATGAAAACGTACCACTAAAGTTTGAATTAGAGTTTTGAAACCAAAAATTTAATTTTCTCTTGTGCTTGTGTTTCAGCTGTTTGCTATGAATAAATAAGTGCAACTGCATCAATGTTATCAGGGAGAGCAGAGCCTCCTACCGTAGCAGCTTCATTGACATAAAAATGCAATAAGCAGCCATTATTGTTATTCAACTCTCTGCTGCGTTGAATCAGCTTAGTATGGGTGTATGTGAGTTTGCATGTGGCACAGGAAACTAAGGTCTTATAAGTCATGCATGAGCAAATCAGTGTCTGCACTAAATCTCCTGCTTCCCTTGACCACCACTCCCTGATGAGAGAAGCACATACACAAATGGAGAGAGAGAAAAAACCCCCTCATGCCTACTGAATTCAGGGAAGTAGAGAGCAGCCTTGGGGGGGAAAAAACAAGCAGTTAGTGGAGTGGGCTGGGGATAGGCAACGCTAATTCACTGGTAATGGAAGACTGCTGCACAGCGCGTAGCGTTTCATATTTCACATGTTTTGAAGTCCCCAGAGAATGGGAGAGATGTCGCAAGGCCACATGGGATCCCAGCCCCTGCTCCCACCCAGGGTCTAGCTGGGATGTTTACATATGCCCTATAAGTTCCTGTTTGTGAATGTGTGCACTGGCACTCAGCTATTTCTCCTCATGGACATGCGCGTGTGGGTGTGCATACGCGTTTGCCAGCTCCTGTTCCCTTTTCCCCCCCCAAACAAGATAACGGATATCTCTGGGCACATTTCAGTTTTCTTTCTCTCAACTCCCACACAGCTCTCTCGTTGCTGTAATTATTTCCAAAGGCGATGGTGATGTTATGTACCTCCTCTTTTGGTGCCACTTTGAGTTATGCGGCTCCTATCATTAACAGCTTCATTTCTCCTCTCTGAGCTCCTCTCTTCCATTGTTCAAACTGCCAAATGAATCTGCACTTCAGTGCGAACCTCTTGAAGTCGGTTACAAAAGTGTAGGCGGGTCAGAGGTAATAACACCATCGCATTTGGAGAGCTCCCCACATAAAGCATGTGCACGGTCCCCCAAACAAGCATTCCTTACTTTGTCCCTCTTGAAGGCCTCCTCATGTTGCACAACAAGCAACCTTTTGCAATATCCTGCACAAATGTGAACAAGAGGAACATTTATTCCAAAGCCAATCTGCAACTGAGCATGTAAATAACCAGAAAACTATCTGAGAAGTTTATCTTGGCAAGACGCAGCTCTTGTGTTGACTTCTAACCAAAGTCTGTGGTCGGAATCCCAGACAACACAATATAAACTTGCCTCCCATGTCCCAGTAAATGTTTAAATGCAATGTGGTTGAGGAGCTGGTATGGGAAGTTTCAGATTAGATGCGGCCGTCCTCCACAGGAGCTGTTACAGCTTTGTAAGGCTCACACTCGACTTACCAAAGCGGTTTGTTCAATTTCCCTCAGAAAGAGACAGAGTGAGACTTTTTTTTTTCTTTTTTTTTTTATATGAAGGACGGAGAAAACACTGGATGTGGCTTCAATTGCAAACTGGTGGGAATTCTCAGATGGAGTTACAGCTTGTTTCAAAATGTGCAGTGGTCAGGCATGCACTCATTTGTCCCTGTTCAGTAGGTTGTGCAAGTTTTTTAGGCAGGCTACGATGCCTAAATGTTTTTTTTCTTTTTTTTTAGAGACAGGAAGATGGGGCCATTTTAATATGTAAACCCTTCTGACAGCAGAAATGGCAAAAACTGTTCAGCATCTCCTGTTCTCTTCTCTTTTGTCTTTGCCTGGCGAGATTTTTCTATTTTATTTGAATGCCTTTTAAGGGTTTTTCATCTTATTTTTCATTTTTCAAATACAAAGTGATCACAGGCTATCTGCCTCCCATGATGCAGGCTAGTGGAGGAGCTGTAATGCAGTAAACCAAAAGCATATGAATAGCCTCTATTTTCTGAATGCTCTCCTCCCATCTCATAGTTTTATGATGCTGTGAGATATTAAACGGGGCAGCAGAACGCTTTGAAGTTCCCTTTCATATGATTGTGGGATATGCCTGATAGTGTGAGCTGCAGGGGAAAGGGGGGTGGGGGTTGGGGGGGGTGTTCGACTCCCTTGACTGGTTGCAGTGGATGTAGGGAAGGGGATGGAGGGGCGTATGGTGGGGGAGGAAAGGAGATGGGAGAAGTGCTGATGGGAAATAGACGAATGGCGTGCCTGTGTCAGAAGTGGTCATGTGCAGAGGAAAGAGTGGAAGAGAATAAGAGAGGGAGTATGGAAGGGAGGGATTGACTGATTAACCTGTTTACCTCCCTGAAAATGCTCCAGGCGCCATTCTGATTAAAGTTCAGTCTGTCATCTATCATCTCCACAGCCGACTCGAACCTTCAGAGCTGCCGATACCAACACTGTAACAACCATCGAGCCCCCAGTCCCACGCTGCCACCACGCCCTCCAAGAGCACGCCTAACACCCCCTTCCAACAACATAATTTGCATCTAATTCTTCCCTGTCCAGCTCCTGACTTCTCAGAAACCCACCTCCTTAAATTTCTCTCCATCTTTCCCCCCTCAGATGCTGAGCTTGTTTATATGTCTCTCTTTATCTGCCCCTTCCGCTGTGGCTCTAAGCTTCTTGCTCTCAAGACTCACAGGGAATGGTGTCTCAGCCTGTTTGCCTCAGTGACGTTCTTTCCCAACTTAAGGCTTTTAGCACCTCCAGCATAATACGATTACACCCGTTAGGGGATGGGATATTGTCAGCGGCTTTCTATAAATATTCCTCCAGTGCCGTGGCAGCAGCACAGTGGCACTAGAAGTGGACAGAATGCAGAGATGGGGAGAGGAGCATACAGTGTTCTGGCCATAGAAGCAGCACTGGTAGCTTTTAAAAGCTTTTTGCACTATCACAAGCCCAGTCAGGGTTAGGACAGTCATGTGGAAAAGTGGACAATAGGTTTGCAACCAGGCTGGACCCTAAGGATTATAGAAAGAATAACGCATAAATACAGGTTTAAGCATCAAGCAATTCACAACAGTCCCCTCACCAACTCAACATTATCATTGTTTTTACGATGTCTCTCAAACTGAACTCATTCATCACAGATAGTCTAAGATTTAATTTCTCAGATGAGAAGATAATTCATCCTTCATCTCCTTTGTGTGTTTCCAAGCCAAGCATACAAAAAATTCCAAGCATATCTTGATTGTAATACTGCCAGACATCTTGCCAAAATCTGGGTTGTTCAATGAAAAGTGAGCTTATGTAGGTGTGCTAGCATAAAATTCCCCTTCTGTATGACTTTCAAAGAAATAATTAAGTGTCCTTTAAGTTGAGCAAACATCTGCTATTTTTAATAGACCTCATTGAAGCACAAATTACCAAGAATGCATTGTATGAAGTACCATCTTTTGAGGGGGTGCAGAATCAGTAACGGCATCAGTTAATCGGCATGTAAAGACACTAATGATTAGATTTAATCTTGTCATTTTAAGTACCTCATTTTCACGTTGTTAGTCTCAGTCTGCATGCTTTGGTCATTATGGCAAAAACATGGATCTCCTCATTCAGCTAAACGACCGTTCAGGTCTGGAGTTCACGCAAAAACGTAGGGCCAATTCATGAGGGGGACTGTGATTCGAGGAGCCCGGTGACTTGTGAACTGCTCTTGTACACAAAATTAGTTCTGAGCGTGTGATTATCAGTCCACATGGACCCAAACCAGGGGCAACAGGACAGGTTTATCACATCAGCCCTGACCGTTTGTACGCTGTTACGGCAGCCGGTGATGGACTGATTTAATCCCGCTGATGGCGCTCGTACGACACAAAGGAAGAGGGATAGACGTCTGTGCGTGCACATACACACCGAGCTAACCATCAGTCATACATGCGAGGACGATGGGATTGTGTACGTGTGTGTGTTAGTGTGAAAAAAGGTCAGAGGTGCTAGCACAGTCCCCTGGCAGCTCTCAAGGTTAACGTGAGGCTGGCAGGAGATGCTATTAGCAGCTTTCAGATGCTTACCACCTCCAATATGCAGGGCTGATTCATCCCAGTGGCAACAGTGCATTAAGCTGTAACAGCTTTTTTTTTCCAGGTGTCACTCACCCCTGTAGCCTATAACATAATTCTACATTTCCTATTAACTCCTATTGTCCACGCCCAGCCAAGATGGCCCATTAAAGGAATAGGTGCTGCGGTTACTGCCTCCATCGCACAGGTCACCACTCCGTGCTTCATGTATGTCATTATTTCATGTCATTCCATTGTCTGCTAATTGAAATACCACAGGCATTGTCTGTACGCTCCATTAAAAGGACAGAAGCTCTGTTTATAAGTGTCACCACTGCTTTAGGTGAAAGCTCATTAATTTTGAATGCTGTGCCCATGGTGAGAGGTGGGGATTGAAGGTGAAAAAAAAAATCCAGCAGAAGACGCACACGCCAGCAAGTTTTAGTCTCACCTAAACCATTTAAACCTCATTTACATTTTAATTCCAAGTCATTAAACAGATGCTCTTATCAAGTGTGGGTTAATGTTTAGCGTCGTGCTCAAGGACACTTGGATGAGCAGGGTTATGCATTTAAATGACAAGACTCCGAGAAGGTGTTCGGTTCTTATAGTTAAGTCATGTTTTACTTTTTGCTTCTGCTTACTTGTCTAGAGGCTGTTGTGAGAATCTGTTTTGTAAAATGCTAAGTATGCACTGAAACTATTCTGAGATTGGATCAAATTTTCAAAGCAGCGCCAGACTAAAATGCATTTATAAGCAGCATTCCGATCTGGATCATCATTTGTTAATGCAAAGCCGTATTTCTTGGCTGTTTTCGCAAATACTTCCACGAGGTGACGTCTGGCTGTGGAGTTCACACCAAGAGTTATGGCGCTGCTGTCTCCCTGATGACTGGATGTCAATCCGTCAATTAACCGATCGATAGTTATCAGGAGGCTGCCTAAGGACAGTGGAGAAAAATCTCAGAGAAACACTCAAATGGATCAATAGGTGTGTGGACCAGACATTAATACGCACATCTACACGTGATCAACAGTAGGGTTTTGTAATTAAGCCTATGCAGACTTTTGGGTTGAAGTCACTACCTCCCACTCATCCACATGCCCAAACTCCCAGCTGTCACATTGCAGTGCCATGGGAATGAGAAAAATGAGTAAATTCTCTTCCTCTCCTCATTCCTCATCCCTCCTCCTCCATCTCCTCCACTTTCTGCCTCCCTAATGGAAAGCAGCATTCCCAGGCTGCCTTCATCAGCTGTAGCCAGCTCCACCGTAACACCGCTAATAGAGAGGCCCGCCTGCCTTTGGAGCCCATGCATTTTTAAATGGGATTTTATGACTCCTGAAGAGTGGACAAGGGGGGAGAGGTAGTGATATGCTTGCTATTTGTATCTTGATTGTGAATGTACACATGTGCATCTCATGCAGCGGTGGGATAAATACATAGATTCCTTTTAAGTGAAAGGGCTCCTTTTACCATGGAAATGCACCTTTTTAAGTACAGGTCCTCCGGTAAAACTGCAGGTTCAGTCTCCGTGCTGACATTTAGTCATACATCATATCTTCCAAAGATGTTTTACAGAAGTCAGTGGTTTACAGCCCAGATGTTTTGCTCCAGGCTGCAATCGACATTTCAGCTAAATTAGATTGGGAAAATGTTCAATTTTCCTTGCATCGTGACAGATTATGTTTTAGTCATTGTCTTCTCCATCGTTTGCCTCCCACATAGCATTTTACTATAGATACTGTATAATGGGTCAACATAACATGCTTTATAAATTCTCCTTCTCTTTCTTTAAATTCCTCCTGCTTTGTCCAGGTTCTGGACATTCATCTTCAGATATCGCTTCACATTAAAACCAAACCAGAAGTTTGGGGGAAAAGTTTTTAAATATAGATATGTTAAGATACTAACTGTTTAGAGACATATGAAATGAAACCCTGACAGAAGTAAAAAAAGGTTTGACTTGTTTCAACCCGTCATTATTTGTTGTTCTACAAAGATCTGTGGCATAATGTAGTGATGCAGACAACAGATTACGGTTATTATTAGTCAGGGAGCTGAAGTCTCACTATTGTGGTTAACAGAGTGTAGACTGGCACATGATCAATAGACTCAAAGTTAACATGGACATAGATTAGGAACCGTGTTGATTTCCTATCCATCCCAGTCTCTTATTTGATATTCTTAACATTTTTTAGAATGTTTGGCTAAAAATGCCCGTGCAGACTGAAATGTGTGAAGTCATGTTTACTATTTATTAGAGATAGGACAGGGTGCCTCCTAAACAGAATCCAGCTGTTATTTTTTTACATTTACGCCTAGTTTGACATGCTTCCAGATGGTCCATGGATTTACATGTACAATTTATTGTGTGCGCATTTGCCTGATTTTCCACTCTTAATCTTGTAGCTTTGGTATTTCTAGACTGACCTGCACAGTCCATGTCACGTGCACGTCCACATACACACTTTCTGGAGAGCTAATGCATGTGACCTAAAGAGGTCGTAGCTATTGACCTCGGCTGGGTTGTATTCATCTGTTCCTGGCTTGACCCACAAAACCCGACCGACTGTTTTATATAAGCATTAACACACATGAATACACACAAATGCATACTGGCAGTGCTCTAAGTGATCTCACTCTGACCCACATACTGCTTCTGATGCCCTGCTTGCTTAGCTGTAACAGTGCAGGGTTCCAGAAATATGCTTTTTCTCTTAAGGGAAAGAAAAACTTGCAGCAATGGGGTACTTAGTGTTGTCTGCTCAGGGGTGACGAATGGGAACGATGGCCACAGAACTGTAGCTTTGTGTGCATGAGACCTGTGTATACCGCAGTATTTATGGCAATGTGGCAATTTCATTGTTTTATCACATGTCTGCACAAACATTTCTGTCCACCCTTGTGCAGCCTCTCGTGTAATTTGAGGTGTAATTTGAGGTTTTTGAGTTAGGACTGTAAGGGCTGGTAATGATGGAAAACAGAAGCAGAGGTACATTTATTCTTAACTAAATAGTTTTTTGTATTATATTTTTTACTTGTATTTTTCCCCCAAGCTCATCTTGAAATTTTGTTTGCGAGCTCAGGGTTGCTTGTAAAATATGTCTGTCCTTGGCCTATTTTCGTTCTCTATTGTGCTATGAAGTGTATAATTAATGATTTACTTTCATGGTCCTGGTCCATTTACTTTAAAGTACTTTAGCCATAGCCTGACAAAAGAAAAAAATAGATAAAAAACAAACGTATTTTTCTGAAGTATTTGTTCTGCTCTTTTATCACAAAAAAATAATGAAATAAAAATGGAGGAAAATATGTTATATAGGATTTTTGCCAAACTCCTCAGTTGAAGAGTTGTCTTTTGAATAAGTTATTTAACTTCATGTGTTGCTGTTCACCTGACGTCATGTTTAACTAAATCTATGTTATTATTGTTATCTATGTTGTTATTAACTTTGTTATTAACTATTAAAGACCATATCTCTTCATTTAAAAATATACATATATCAAAATATAAAAAAACTGAAAATGTATGTGGTTTCTCATATTAGTGTTTCTTCTTAGTTTGTAATCACACATCAACTTTATTATGTCAGTCTATCAGGTTGATGTGTGACCGATGTGTGAAAAACCCTGATAAAGTTCTTGAAGTGGCAGTTGTGGCAGGAACCCCAGACTGGCTTGTGTTAAGAGGACACTCCCTCTCCTAAGAGCTCTTGTTTGATCCTCCAGCATGCAAGTGTTGGATAAACAGGAAGGGGCCCTCCTCTGTAGTGCGTCATTTGCCCCGCTGTCATTATATCTTCTGTGCTGAGGTGTTTTCTATAACATTGTCATCCCGATATCCGGGATATGTAAACAAAGCCATAAGGAATGGCACATGCGCAAAGTTCTTGCACAGCGGAATGTGCAACATCCTCTTGGGGCAACTGTGTCCTGTTACCTTATGATGAGTGATGCAAAGGTGTGTGCACACATGTACTGTATGTTCAGACACACGAGCTATGAAAGTAAAACACTATGCAAGCAGATGTTCCGTGTGCACGTGTTGCATGAATTTTTCTCAAAAAGCAGTTGTTGACCCTGTTCAGCTGAACATGAGAGTTTGAGATGGACTGATGGAGTAAACCCACTCTAAGCCGGCACAGCCTAACGCATGCACTCGCTCTTGGATGCACTCAGCCACTGTTTTCTGTATACAGATCAATGTATTATGTGGACCCTCGCCTCTTGAGGTTATTACAAAGTACGTCCCAAATTTCTAAATATCCTGAACTCTTTTATTGCCAAATGCAGCCAATTTGTTTTTTCATGACTCATGTAGACCTCATTCACGGTGAAAGGGTTATGGAAGCTTTTTAAATGCACAAAACTTGCAATTATAACCATTTCTGTAGTTTTTTAGGACTAAACCATGAAAACTCGAGTAGTTAGCTGATGCTCCAACATCATTGCCGACCAGATGATGAACATTACAGCTGTATATTAAAAATCTAAACTGTGTTTTGTTTGATTGTTTAGATTAGAGGAGTGTGATATTACTAATTCCTGTTCCACTTTCTGAACATGTGCCGAACTATCGTTGAATCTTTTCATAATCCTACTGTTGAAGTTTTGAAGTTGGGTCGTTTGAACCGCGCGTTGACTGTGTGATAAACCAAACTTGATAGTCTCTTGTGATTTCCCCCCCCCCCCCATGCAGCCGCAGGGATTGGCTGGGATAGCATGCGCTCTTCTTAATATGCTAAAGAGGCATCTGGCTGAACACACTTTGGTGTTTAATCGCTTTGTTTTTTAGCAAATTGTGAAGCATTACTCTTGTGAATAAGAGCTAGTCTGTAGTGTTGCAGGAAGAAATCCCCGGTTAATATTCCCCCCAGTCTGAGCCTACGGGAGAGCCACCTGCCTCCCGGTGTGGATTGAGCTTGCGGCCAAGACAAGGCCACGGACCAACAGGAGAAGACTGACTGAGATGTTTTGGGAACCAGATAATAACGTGCTCTTCCTTTTAGTGGTTTAGTGGGCACGGCTAATTGAGCGACCCAGGACTAATTATAAGTCCCAGCTGGCCTGGAAGCTCCCGGGGAATGTTGCTGGAAACAGATGCCACGGGCAGAATGGAACTTTTTCTTCCGTGAGCGCTCAGATCTGTTTGACACTGTAAATAGCTTCAGTAATTACCATGCTCTCTGTTCCTAAATGAGGAACAAACCTGGCATACAACGTTTGGATTCAAATAAAGGAGTGAAGACATGTCTTACCCCCAGGTTATGCAGGCAAAGAAAAATAAAAGCTGGCTAATGGAGCTGGAAGAGGGCATTATCAAGAAAAGTGCCAGCTGGTGGAGATGGGACAGAGTAAATGGAAGTAATGTGTGATTATTGGGAAAGAATAACATGGACAGGAGTCCCCAACAGGTGCCATTGCTCCTCTTTTACCTGACCATATTGTCTCTTTCCCCCTCTGTTTCAACCTTTTCCCACCTCCCACACCTTCATAGGAAGTCCTTCCCAATCCAGAGCACATTTGGCCTATTACTGCCTTTCTCTGATATTCCACCACACCCCTCTCACTGGCTCCATTCCCTCTTTTCTCCCCGGCCCTCTCTTTTCTGCACTCTTCATATTTCATATTAAGCAATCCTTTCCACTGAGCCAGCTGTGTAAACAATAGGGACGGCCCTTCATGTTTTCTCCAAGAGGGGAAAAGAAAATGCTGGAAAAAAAACTCCGATACAAGGAGCTCACTGCATGCCGTCCACATGGATGATCTATGGCTCTTTGTCTTTCTGACGCCCCCCCCCCCCCCACCCCCCGTTCAGCACCAGAGAGATTCTCCGGTCAGATTTGTTGTTTTTTGTGTGCGTGCCTGTCTGTGAGGCCGAGTGTCAACTGCACGGGACTGTGTTTATTCGGGTATGGGAGCTTTGTTACCACAGCCCCCTACAAATATTAACCGAGCTGATGAGCCACAGTCAGAGGAACACCGCGGCTGGCCGGATATACCAGCTGTCTCGTCACCATCTGCATCCTGGCGGTCGCCATTTTTCCTGCTGAATTAAGAATTTTTCAAAAGTACCCTCCACTTTTTTTTATTTATTCATTTCTTTATTTTTTTTGCTATTGGTGTTTACGTTGCAATCCCAGCAGTGTGTGACACTGTACAACTGACCTACAATTACCACAAGCACTGACCAGTTTTCTGTTTCAGTCGGCATCTCTGCGGTCCCTCTATTATTACTGTTTTAATAGGTGTGCAACTTCTGTTGGAGGGTTTCACTGACTTTGGCTGTCACAATTCAGTGTGTGTGTTTGTGTGTGTGCGGGGGCACTATGGAGGTTTAGTTTAGCCTGTTTGTAGGTCTGTACACATGCATGCTGGCGGGCAGATGGTCCAGTTCTGCCCTGACAGCCCCGGCCGCGCGCATTTTCTGAGAGGAAAGCAGACTACCCTCTAAATCTGAGACTCCCACACGCACACGCTCACACAGAACTTAGCCCTGGTGTTATTTATTTTTTTTTGCAGGTGTGGTGCTTGCTGGCATTTGAGATAATTAAAGGCTGACCTTTCTTAGGTGAGCAGAAATGTCACCCGGCCAGCCCTCCTGACAAGTGGATTCACCCTGTGGGGCGCCCGGGCAAAACGGTTGAGGATTCTCGGTGTCAGGGATGTGTACTTAGCCGCCTTTAGCCTTCTTGAGTCACACTCTCTGAACCTCCCACTACTTGTCCTCTCACCCACAGCGCTTAGTGCACAGCTTGCTGGGATGACCGTCTCACTGGTGGAAGGAGCAGCGAGGGGGAAGTATTGATAGCTTGGGAGGGTTTCTTTTACATTTTGTACTATTAAATGAAAATTTTCACACATTAATTTCTGGGAAATGAAATACGGAGAATTTACATTTTCCTGACGTGGACCATTTAGATAAAATGGTCTCAAATTGAACGATATTTATTTTTCAAGATCTTTAGCCTGTGACAATTACAAAGGAATTACATGATTTTTTCGGTGGTCTCGCTACAACTGAAAAATGTGTTTTGTGCTAAACTTAAGCAGCAGAAAGCCTGTTCAATTGTATTTTCTGTCTGTGCTAACATGTTCTACATTGCTGTAGTAAATGACAGCTCAGCATATGTGATTTTATCCTTGTACCAGTTCTGCCTTTATCCGGCCTCAGTGCCGGTGTAAATTGTCACTGGGTGCATTAAATGCATCGTACATTTAATGTTCTGTTGGGTTTTTTTGTATTTGGCAGTCCATTCAGCCATCTGTCCTTTTTGGTGAAAGTGATTTTGAATGCTAATTTCCTCAAATTTGTCAGAAACCTATAACTTCCAGCAATGGAATGAAATTGATGAGTTTGATGGTTTGGTCACGTTCACTGTGACCTCGAGATAGATTGGTCATTACTTAGTTAATTTATTAATTCTGACAAAATCTCACACAATGTCAGATTGGATAAAATGATGGAATGATGGCATTTAATGTAAATGTCAACTGTCAGCTTCATTGTGACATCCTAATACCCTGCACGGATCCTTCAGTTTGACTCCTTTGTTGCACAAAATGCTCATTGGACATTTTAAAGGGCTGATGGATGTTCTGAAGAACTTCATCAAAGAATATCATATCACAAGCAACTCGTACCAAACCGCCCCAGGAAATTCTAATTTCTTGAGCTATATAGTTCACTTAAACAACCAGATAAGCAATATTGTCTTTGGCGTACAATTAAAGATTATGACCAAACAGAATGAACATGGGTTTTCAGTCAGGGGTATAAGAGCTAAATCAGAGATATAAGACGGAGGGTAGTGAGATCATAAAAAATGCTGGTGTTGCATTTTTCATCAAAGCTATGTTTATATACCTATATTAAAAACCTCCAGTATACTAATACCCCACATGTTAATGGTTCACATTATGAAGCTTCACAGCCTGGTTCTTGATGGTGTAGCATGCATTTTCTGAAGGTCTGTGATTTGCTAAAGGGTCCGACCCTGCCCCCCCCCCGACCCCGTTCACCTTGCTAAACACGAAGTCTGTACTTTATGCAAAGCTGAACGGATCTGAGCTCGTAATGTACAGTAAATGCGGCGTACTGGAAGAGGCTCCCAAAGGGCAAAAAGATGACATGCATGTGTGGTTTGGGCCATAACGCACACACACACACACTCACACACACTCACACACACCCAAAGTCTGCATGTGTGGCTTCACACACCACCCGTTCTGTTAGACACTTGTTGATGCAAAGCCGTGTTTGTCCTGCTGATGTGGATTAGCCCATCGCATAGACAGAAATATATACATCCACAGTGAACCGTGTTGTATGTACACACTCATGCGAGCACACACACGCTCATTTTCCGCCACAATATCCTGTCGCACCTCTGATGTGTATATATCCACCCACGTTGCTGTCTTCATAAAAATCTAAACGGATTTTGCGCTCGAGCAAGTTCCATTATATGTGGCACTGCAGAGCCACACGGGTGTGCGTCAGGCCGGGCCGGGATGTTTGAAGGCTGCCATCTTCCAGCCACCTCTGTGGAGATGCAATTTTTATGTGCAGGCCATTACTGTTAAGTCCTAAGTTATCTGTCTGAATCTTAGCTAGTGAAAAGGCTATGTCTCCGTGGTATGAATACCAAAGAAAAACATTGTTTAAAGTAAATATGAGGCGTGTTTCTGTCATTTTAGCAGACGGACCCTCACATTGAGGACATTCTAATCGCTTTACTGCAAAAGAAAAAAGACTACATCAAAAGCCCGTATCTTATAACCACATAACAGCAATGGATCTAACACTCTGTTTATTGTACTTGCATATTTGTTGCTTTAGGCTGTTGTCCTGAACTACATAACGATGAGGATTCCCATAAGGATCGTTTCACTGTGGTGTGTGGGCTTGCAACCAGAATTGTGTAAAGCCGTTTCCAAGCGATAGCATTCCTTAATAAAAGGGCCGGAATAGGAGTTTCAGGACTCGTTTTACACAGAGCCACCCAGTGTAATCACGCTGTTTGTAATGTTATCCTATTTTGGCTGACTCTGTTCAATGGAATCGCCTTCATGTGGAGCACAGATGCCACTTCCTGTTTTTGACGCGCTAGCGTGAGTAGTAAGGTATAGATCAGTGTGCTGATGTGTGCAGTGGCTCATACCTGTGTGGGCGGGAACTGCAGTGTCAGAGTCCCACTGATCTCTAGATCTTGACAAAAACGGGTGCTTGGCTTTCTCACCCTGGCCTCTGTGAACTTTGCTCTGGTACAGATGTGCGCGTGCGTACACACATGCGCACATCTGTGGCCTTATGCACGGTGCCTGCGTGTGTCGTGTGTTGCCATGGCTGTCCCCCGCGGCCGCGTTTGGCGTGTAGCGTGCCCGTCCGGCCTGACCTCACGCTGCCATTTGCTGCCTTTTCTGATTATTAATTTAGTGTTTGCTGTCAAAACTGATCTCGCTCTCTCATGTCCCATAACCTCTAACCTTTCCTTCTCTCTGCATGTTACATGTCAAAGAGAATTAAGTCCAAGTGACTCAGATTGTTTACTTTCCTTCAACCGTGCAGCGCACATTCCCTCCATACATTACTCTGCATGTGATCCTTTGCATGTTTTGAAATTAAATTGGTGAGGGGAAGGATTCTTGTAAATTTTTAAACTGATTTATATTAAAGTGGAGAACTTAGTCTCTTGGGTCTTTACGCATTTCTGCAACATTTATTACTGCTTAATCTTAGATGTCTGGGTTCCATCAATATCTATTTTTATTGAGGTGTTTCATATGTCACCAATATATGGAGCTGCTATTTAATTTCTCATGTGTACACAAACTATATGTCTAAAAATCTCTATATAAAAAAGCATTTTTTCATTTTTGTTTATGCTTGTACATATTCTTCCTCGGTGCTGTTACTCATTTAGAAAGACAGACCAGAATGCATGCAGCCCATTGCATATGTTCTCTCTTTTTACGGCCCCCCCTCTGTGTCATCCACTGAACATGCTTCCATTTTCTATACCGCCTATTTCCAACGGGGTCGCAGGTGGGCTGGAGCCTATCCCAGCCGTCAATAGGCGAGAGGGAGGGTACACCCTGGACAGCAACACAGAGACAGGGACTATCTAGAGTGTCCAATTGACCGAACATGCCTGTTTTTGGACGGTGGGAAGAAGCTTTAGTTTCCAGAGAGAACCCACGCAAAGACGGGGAGAACCTGCAAACTCCACACAGAAAGGTCCCAGTTCCCCATCAAACTTATTTAGCAAACAAACAAAAGCAGGCACCTGCTGCTGAGACTCAGGAGCACGCTGACGGGGAGTCAGACATCAGTGTGTTCACACTTTGTGTATGGGTTTGGGCATTTTCCACACGTTGCACGTGTATAGTGGAGCACATGGACTTCGGCCTACTTTATCCATGTTATCCATGGTGGGATCAGAGTGCGCAGCTGTTTTTCTGCACATTGCAACGTACAAGGATAAGTAGCAGTTGTTAGAGCCTTTAAGTGTTTTCTCTGTCTCCTGCAGTTTTTATCACAGATCACGCAGATCCTTCATGTGCCGTTAGCCCTCACATCACGTAGGGTGTAGAGGGCGTCTGCTTCTGACATGTGTGTTTCCCCTCACTGCTGGTAGAGGGTTTACACAGTGACACTCTGCTTGGGTTAACATGGTGAGGGATTGGTATATGTCACAGTCATGCTTCAGATGTTATTTAAATGCATCAGTCAGTGTTTTTCAGTTCTCACCTTCAGACATAAGGACCTCATTCAGGAAACACTTTCTAAAACTAAAAATATATGGTCATATTCAGTTTTTATTGGATTCAGTGATGTAAATATTTTGGAATCTTTTCTGATGTTTGAATATTCTGATGTTTGTATTTCAGAGAATATTCTTAGAAATGTTGGAATGTAATAAAATAACCTTTATTACAACAAAATTAGTCAGCTGCATAATATCTTAACAAAAGCATATGCCACGATTGGTCACAACTTAACACATAAAATGTTTTTAATATTGTAGATAAGACATATGGTATTTTATAGGAATAATCAATATGATTACAAGAACAACGATAAACATGGTTCTGATGGAGCCATAAAAAGGCTCACAACAGAAGTGTTTCCAGTAACATGGTACAACTGATTAGATGAATTGGCAACAGATCAATATATGGTCAGAGATAGAAATGTAATGTAAACGCCAAAGACTTCGAATTCTCCATAGTCTACAGTCCATAAAGACTGCAAAAAGGGCAAGGAGTCTGTTAGTAAATATGTGGCTGTCTTCATCAGGCACTACATGAAAAGAGACTAGTCTCTGTTGATCAGCTGGAATCTATATCGTGCAGTAATTAATATTGATGATAGATATCTCTCACAATCCCCAAACTGGACTCCTTGTTTGAGGTATTATAAGTCAAATGGCCCTTTTTATAAGGAGTACCTTAAAAAAAAACGTCAGTCTAAATGACAGGAAAGGAAAATCTTTAACTGTGTTTTGGGTCTTGTAGTCTGTTATTGTCACAAATGTAGCTAAGGCTGTGTGTATGCCGCAGCCATGTTGTTTGTCCCAGTCTATTTACTGTGACACCAAAAAAAGAATGAACTGTGCTGGCTGCAACAATGGTGTGAGATGCCACCTATAACTCAAACGAGGCCCTCGTGTGAGGAAAGTGGCTTATTTCCAGCCTGTTGGTGTCCCTTTGTCCCAGTGACATTTAAAGCCTGTGGTCGCCGGGTGTTTGGTGAAAGTATATCAGCCTTAAAGTCACTTCCGCCTGTATATTTGACAACTTTGATGTATTCTACATCACGCTGCAATGTGGAATATATATCCAGGCTGTGTTCTATGATGGTAATGGTTGTTTCAGTATTACGGAGGCAGAAAAAACATCTCCAAGGCCATTTATAGTATGTTATAGGTGCCTGGAAAAGAAAGAGGGAGGGGGGCTTTAAAAGCAAATAAAACTATATCCATGTCCCATGGGCTTTAAAAAAAACTCTATAAAAGCTTTCAAAATAATACATCTCCCGCCTTCAGCCCATGTTCCATGAACGCACACACAAGCTCAATGTGACAGGGTGAGCTAAGAGCACTTCAGGAATGAGGAAATTTAAAAATGGATGCTAACAGAAGGCTCATCCAATAAAATGTGCTCTGCCTCACTTCCCGGTTTTACATGTGTGAAGAAGCATAAGCAGGAGGGTACAGTTTCGCCAAAAAATTTCCCTCGTTATCTATATTGAGACACTTGGATTCAAAGGTGACTGGCTCGGCCATTTTAGCTTTGGGGGAAAAAACCATCTCACGCTGCCTTAGCGTGTGTTGTTAGAGATCGTTATCTTGCTGCAGGATGAAGCATCATCCAGCGGGTTTGGAGCCATTTACTGGAACGTTCCGATGGTTGTCATCCGTCTGCACACGGCAGCCCCCCCCCCAAACTCCCCCCCACCCCCCCGCCAGCGCGCCCCTCTCACCTGTCATAGCCTTTTGCTTTACGTGCGGCGCACAAGCGGGAACAGGCACGCCAGACATGTCTGATTTGACCCCTCCTACTTTACAGGAGTTCATCCATGTTGTCCCGGTGTCATTCGTGCCAGAGTGCCACATTCCTTAACAACACCGATCATGCAAAGACACATTCCCCCCTGCCTTTGCTGCAATGTCTCTGCTTGTGTTTCAGAGCCTTTTAGTTTTTACTGCAGCACATTACATCTTCTGCTCATAAAAAGGTCATTATAGTAAAAAAAAGAAAGAAAGGTGCTCGTGTTATGGCGTGCTGTTCTGAGGGAATATCTTTTGTCATACCCTTGTATATTTTCTGATGCTAATGTGCTTTTTTGTTTGTTTTGTTATGGTAAACATGTTCCTTGGGTGCAGGGGTGTCAGTTCTCTCATGTCGGCTCCGGCTCTCTGCAGAGATTACAGGTCTGGTTGTTAATGTCTTGCCCTTAATTTGGAAGTTAACTCCACAGCTGAAGTCTTTAGTGGCTCCCGGGATGGCGCCTGGAATCTCACCTCTGCCTTCTGCAGCTGATGTAATTAGCCGGTTTTCCTTTGTGTGGCTCTCTTCATTTCTGTTTTGGCTCGCCTCCCGCTGTATTTGTAGTCTCGTCACCGATAATGAGCACGTGCGTGAACGCGCGAAGCTGTGAGGAGACACCGCACACTTACAGCTCTCCTTGCAATTTAAACACCCCATTAGATAATTAAGGCGGACGGAGTGTTTTCCTAACATTTCAGATGAGACATTACCATTAATTAGTGTCAAAAGAAGAGAGCACTTCGGCTCATAAGTACAAAGGGAAGCAATCTCTTACCTTGTCACTGAAGCACTAAGTGATCACCCCTCTCTCTTTTTTTATTGTTTTTCTAGGCTAAGGCTTCGCAACCATAAAGAGGGGGCTGCTTCTGGTGGCATCATGTGATCTGCACATTCCCCTGAAGGTGCTGCACAGCGACTGAGTGAATCTGCATGCCTCTGGAAGGATCCCAACCACTAGCACCCCCTATCACCATCATCGCTACTCCTGACTGCTGCCATCAAAGTCACCTCTTCATGACTCGACTTGCCTCCTGCCTCCCCCCCCCCCATTCATCTTGAAGATAAGGAATGGCTACACTACTTTCTTGCCCTTCCAACGCCTCTCGCAAATAAGGCCTTTTAGCTTGTTTAACAAAACCAGAGAAAGGAGGGATAAAGGACCCTGCAGTTCCCCTTTATACTTCTGCCCCGTGTCTCTTTTTTTATCCTTTGTCCTTTGCAATTCAACCCCGAAGAAATACTTACTTAACCAAAAAGATTTTTTGTCTGGCTGACATCTACATCAGGTCTGGGAACATTTTAACCTTTAGGAGATACTTTTTCTCAACAAACTCTGCCAAGACCCTTTCATTTTTAAAACAAAAAAGAAGTTGGAATACCAATTGCTTCAGCATCCCTATGGGGGATTAATTCTTTACAGGAAACCTTACCGACTCGCCTTCGACTCCACATCTTGTTAAGGTTTTTTCTCTCCCCGTGAGCTCTATTTGGGACCCTAGGTGGACTGAGCCTTCATGGCTGGGAAGGGCAACCCGATGCCGGGCGGCCACCTAAATGGCTTCCCTATGTCCACCTACTCCTACTTCTTTCCCCACATGCTGGGGAGCCTGTCGCCTCCGGCCCTGCCTGGACTACCCATCAGTGGGTACAGCACCCCATCTCCAGCCAGTGAGTAAACCTTTTTTTAAACGCTTTTTACAACTCCGAAAGTGTGCACTTGAGCGGGGCAGGCTCCAAGTGGTGAGATGATTTAATTTCTTTTGTGAGTGTCCTGGTTTACCTGTGTGGCTTTCCCGTAGGCTGTGTGTGCACACGTATTCCTGCTCGTGAATCCGCTGGCAAAAGAAAAGTTTCTTTTCATCCTGTTTAGATCAGTCCTGTTTGCAAAATGTGTCTGTGCTGGTAAACAGAGAGAGGCAGCCACACACAGAAAAATCTCCTAACCACATTGCCTCCAGCGCTGTTCTTAATTTACAAATGCACACACATCGGCGCACAGACATACAGAAACATCAGCAGAGATCAGAAGGAAATGAGGCAGGACAGTCAGAAAGGCGTATTGTTTATTTGGGGAACGCAAATTTGGCAACCGCTCCTAAAATAGATCTCACAAATATCTGCGTAGCTCCTAGTCACGAACAGCTCCCATTGACAAGCTGTAAAAAGGCTCAGCAGGAACAAGCAGAGTTGCTTATCTAAGCCAGGTGAAAAGCAACAAAATCAGAAGTTCTTAATCGGGTTCCATTTCACCCCTCTGGCAGAAGTGCTCGACTTCTTTCAGCAGCTTCATATGCAGTTTTTGATTTGGTCATTTGAAGTCCGTCATGCCCTGCCGTGGTTCAGTCAAATTTCCCAACAGCAGTGGCAGGAGAGGCCGCTGAGCCGAGGGGAAGGCAGATGGAGGTGCAGACACACAGTAAGTGTGTGTGCATTAGTGCGAACAAGCCTGGCAGACTGTGGCCTCGCTCTCACAGGTTCACGGGGGGTAAGTGTATTGACTTTCTATCTGCTGCAGTTTGCATTGGCAGTCAGCGTAGAGGGAAGTGAGGAACAGTTGGTGCCCAACCCAGTCACTCCTACTTCCCCAATACCAAATACCCCAGCGCACTCACAAAGACTGGAACTCCAGTCAAATTCCTCTTTTCTTTTTTCTTAACGCCGTTCAAGTGCGGGGGTGTGTACGCATACGTGTGTGTGTGAGTGTGAGTGTATCCACCAGTGTTAGCCATGTGGGGGGGGGTAAGGAGGACAAATATTTCCTGTCTGTAAACACTGGAGAGCCAGGGACACCACAGTTTCCTGACATGCACGAGTGCACCCTCACACTTGTGCACGCGCACCACATAAACACAATCTTTGCCCTTCATGCTGGCTCACTTTCTCCGACTGCTGCCCCCCCTCACATGCGCGTAACTGCAGGCCCAGTTCACGCATGCTGTCACACGCTAGCACAGAGAGACGCGCTGTCTCCGAACAAATCGCCTTCATCCCTTACTTTTTCCACTTCCTGCTCGCTTTTTTTCCTTTCCCCTATCCTCTTACCTCTTTTCTTTACCAGTTGGACATCGACCCCACTTCCATTCGGTGAGGAAGGGCGGGAATACTAAGCGACTACGTCTTAACTCATTGTGGTTTAAGGCATTTCCAGGCTATCAATCTGGTCTACTAATTTTTTTTAGAACCACAGCATCATCTGACAGAATCATTATTGGAGTAGTTTTAAGACAACGTAAGGCAATAAATTTGGCTGCCCCTGCATGCACGGCACACTTCCATAGTGAAAGTTACAGAATGTGTTGAATGCACACAGCGTTACGGTGTCAGTCCATCACCCCATCCTGCTCAAAATACCTCTGTGCCTTGAGCATAGAGTGCAAGCATGCTCATAGTTAAAATTGTAGTGCTTCTAAGTGGCCTTTTGTAACTCTCTAATTATTTTGGGATAAATCTAACACGTCCTCAGAAGTTCAGGTAGCAATGATGACGTTAAACCCAGCTCTATTGTTCAGACTGAATTAATTTGCTGTCCAAACCCCGCTCTGTCGACCCTCCCTTTTGTCTTCTCTCTGCTCACAGTCCTCCTCCTCTGCCCTCTCTTTCCAAGCTGTCCAGCTCCTCTGCCTCAGCCTCTGTTAACAAACCACAATAGACCAATTATTTTCACCAAACAGAGCAGAAGGGTTAATTTCGTCCTATAGCACAACACTTTCTCTCCGTCTTAGGCTCCAGCCTCCTGGTTTACATCTTCACATCACATTATCTGAAAATCATCATGTTGGGATACTCACTGGAGCAGATCAGTTGCAGATATTGATATTACATTCATTGCCTGCAGCTTTAATAGTTAACTGAATATTATCCTGTGAATTGATCACATTCACACACCAACAAATGTTCATGCCGCTGAAGTTACTACGACCAAGTATCCACAAGTGCTCATTACCTGCACTCTAAAGAATAAACAAGCACCACTTTCATTACTGGTTTCACTTAAATCCGTCAGACTACGTGCACATCTGTGAACATGGGATTGCGCGGCAGTAACAATAAAAATGCTGATTCTGTTTATCACTGTAAAACCTGCTGTCTGTCAGCAGCACTAACACTTTGCTAATCTATTATCAGAATGTTATGAGGGATCATAATGAATGAAGCCAGCTTACTACCTGCTGCCACAGCAAACTAATTGGCTTTTCCCCACAGAGCGCTCTTGTTTCAGCAGCCACGGTAATTGCTCGCTGCAAGACTGTTTCCTAGGGCAGCTATTACATGAGCACCATCTCTTTTGACTTATTAAGGGGTAAAATGGCATTTATGAATGCACGTTTGGGCCACAAGGAGAATTATGGTATTTTCCGACCTCAAGGAAGGTTGTTTTTGTGTGTATGTGTGTATGTTATCCGTCCCATTAAACAGCCTGTGGTGGAATGTACTAACCATGAGTAAATATGGTTATGGTAATGTCAACGTGTGTGTGTGTGTTGGTTTCTGGACAGACAGGTGGTTCCTCTCTGCCTCGGTGGTCTGCAGCTTTGAAGGGGGCATGTCAGTACACTCCATGGGTGGCAGAGATGCACACACTTTCTCATTCATGAGGCCTGTGTGGTGGGGGAATAAACATAATGACAGGGAGAAGCACTCGTGTCGTGCCACCCTTTGGCAGCAGTCCCAAGTGTGTGTGAGTACAGTGCACATAAGCACTGAATTGACTGAAGCACCTTGGCTGTCAGGTTATCCGGTGCCAGCCATTCCACCGCTCCAGGAAGCCACACACTCCTGCAGATCCTCTGGGAAGCTCGTTGTCATTATTGGAAAGTCATTTGAGGGGTGTCGATACTCCGCGAGAAGGCAGCCTTATTAAACATGGTGTGTAAAACATATCTAGCATGGCAGCATCGCACCTATTCAATATCGGCGTAATGACCTTGTTAATTAACTGTTTAGTACTTGGAAAAATTAGCTCAAGGACTTTCCTATTCTTAACATTTAAAAAAAGCTAGTGTCTCTGATGCTATTTTCAGATACTCGGGCATTGCAAGTTGTTAGATTTGTATAATTAGAACATTTGTATTAAAGCAGTTGCTTGAGTGTTGGAGATCTAGTCTTCATTCATTCGTCCTCAACTATGTGAAACAATCATTAAAAATGATGACCGGAGCCGGTCAGAATCTGTACGGCACAGTGAATGTCTACCAAAATGCAATGATGAGTAGAATGTTCCATTTTTATTTGACGTGGTGCAGAGAAATGTTGGGTTTACTCTAAGAGCTACACTAGTTGCAACAAATATGAAAAATAAAGCGGCGCCATCTGTTTAGGATCTGCCCTGCCGGAGAGTAAACACAGAATGACCCATGTATTCATCCCTTTCCACTTGAACTGAAATTCATTAACACAATTAGAACCACTTGTTTAATGTTGTGTAGCTAAAGCAGCTCTTAATGTCTGGCTCAGGGACTTTGTAAAAATAGCTCCAAAAAAAGCCATGGTTCTGGGAGGGCGGTAAACATGATGAACATAATGATTTTGCTTATTTTCACAGACACGTTGGCTGTAGTAAGAAAAATCTCATTTACAGACACACATTCGTCCTCACTATCAGCTTCCAGACCCGCAGTGATTTCCTCACTACATTTTCACAGAAGGCTGAGGAATGCAGAGCTCAGGCATGTTGACATACTCTGCTATGTGTGGAAGTCAATAATGCAGAAGCCTTTAGTGGGTAAGAGTACAGCTCAGTGAAGTCAACACCGACATTATAGAGATTAATAGTCAGGCGCTTGTACACTTATCCTCGGCACCTTACTGATTTGAGATTGGCTTTCAGGGATTCTATAGACGATCAAGGTCCATATGGCTGTTTCCGCCTTATTGGGATGAGAACAAAGGCGATGGTAATAAGAGGCATAATCTGCATTTCCTCCCAAACTCGGATAGAAAGTGAGCATCCATCAGTAGCTATGCAGCCCGACTCGTTTCAGGTGGTATTTCCATTTCAAACGACATCCTTTTTATGCATTATGTATTAGCTTACGTATCAAGTCATGCATTAGCTTTTACAACATGGAGGATCACAGAAATAATGAAATCAGAGGTTGCGGCCGCACGTTGAAAAGGCGGGGCTCTCCTGAAAGAGTCGCTTATCAAGTCATGTGACTTAGCCCGTCTGAAGTCCGCCGAGCTCAGCCGACAGGGATCCCCGAGAAGATGCTAAGATTGCAACAGGAAATGCAAAGAATCTGAGTAAAGTTAAGCTTGGAGTGGACACACGTGGAAAACTCCCCAAAGTGATAGACAGACGGCGCTACGGGCAGCCTGTGCAGACACACACTTTGGCAGGACTAGTCTGCAGTCATCTAGTGCCAAAACACCAGCAAGCTTTACAAACTGGGACTCCAACATGAAACTGACTGAACTGACCCTCCTGCCTTCCCTCTCCATGTTTTTCTCCCTTCTCCATCACACCTTTCTATGAGCATCTCTGCATTGTTATTACTGCTTATCCCCAGCTAGTCAATCTCACTCTTCTCTCCCTCTTTCCCTAAGCCTCCCTTTCTCCGCTGAGGGGCTTCACAGAGCTATTATTAACACACCACCTATTTATTTGCAACATGTTATTTTCCATTTGCTTTGAGGGGGCCCTGGGCCAAATTCCTGCCCACAACACTTGATCCTGGCCATGGGACTTGAGTGGCTTGGCAAGCGTTGCCGTCTTCTTTCATTTTCTCCCCGTTGTCTACCTATATCCTCCTTCCTTTCCGTGGGGCTCCTCTCGCCTTCTGTCTTTCCCACTGCAGGCTTTTCCCTTCCACGGCCACTTATGCAAATACGAGCCCTCCTTTTCAAAGAGCCGTCTATCCGTAATCCAAAGGATGGCTCCGTTTTCAGGGAGATCTACACACAGACACACGCACACACAGTTACGCATGCAGGAAGCATCACACACTCATCAGGAGTACGGGGACGCATCCATTCTCTCATAAACACTGGCGCCAATAGGCACGTCCACACACACGCGCACGCACACAAACAGGCTTAGACACAAGCAGAGGTGGCCCTTCTCCGCAGCAGTGGCGTTATATTTTGAGCAGCCAGTTCTTTAAGCGCTAGTTTGGCCATAACGACTTCAAAACCAGCAGGCTGTCGCCAGCAGCCACGCAGCTCTCAGTTGGGTAAACACTGGCATAATCTAAATCTCCCTCTGATGTGCCAGCACAAGATGCTTTATTCCTACACTCTTCAAAGGCCCCTCAAGGAAGTCAAGACAAGGGTAAAGAGATAACAACTCCTGTTTTTTTCCCCTCTCCTTTTCTCTTCTCTCCTTGAAATTTCTCAGGCGCAGATCTCCTTTGCCTCCCTCCTCCACCACTGCATCACCACTGCACACAAATCCCTATCTTTTTTATGTCCTTCTTCCAAGATCCATTGCATAAAGCCATAATTCACCGCCGCTGATATTCAAATGTCAACGACTCTCTCACAGGCATCATTCTTCCATTGTCCTTTGATAAGCAGCAGGAATGACAGCATCTGTAAAATATAGGGCAGTTACCTAATGAAGGACACAAGGGAGGGAGGAAAGGGAGCGCGCTGAGGAAGGGTTGTAAGGGGCTTGTGCGGTTCTGCCCTGCACAGCTCGAAGAGTGATTGAATTATCAAGCAGAGCTTTGCTTGTTGTCCAAGGGGGTTTCAGAGGGAAAGCCCTTTTCTCAGCCGTTAATGCGCTTTTTCAGCCCAACACAATGGATAGCTGTGTTGCGCAAAGGAGCTAAGAGAGCTCCGCGGGGCCAGAGCTTATGGGGCCACCAGGTCTCTCCTGGCATCTCTCAAAGGGGCCTCTGGCCATAATTAACCTCGAGCCTGTCTACCAGCATTAGCACATCACTTGCTCAGAGTGAAAAGATAATGCCTCTGTGACAACATTAGCACATTATAAGGCTGAGTGTGACACAGGCTTGCCGACGCAGAATGAACCGCGTTGTGCTGGATGAATCATTAGCATTGCAGAGGTGCGCAGACGGCCGTGTTTCAGCAGTCGCTGCTGATCATCAACGTCCATCCTGCACTCGTTTTGGGTTCATTTTGAAAAAATGAGACTTTAATGTTGAAATCCTTTTTTTAAAAAACATTAATAATTGATCATGGCAGTATTTCTATCCAGACACTGAATATTGAACCCTGGTGCAAAGCTGCTGTCTTTCCTCTGCAGTGTATCAGGATTCAAGAAAAGGTAGGAAGATAAAGGTCCTCTTTTCAGAAGTCTTTTTGCGGCCATCTATGTAACCTTTATCATACTTTCTCTTTTATCTGACGTTATTGTGGAACCGCAAAGTCATGGTACTATCTTTTGTATTCTTGAAAAGAAATTAACTGCACACAACCAGCAGCATTCTCAGACTTTGTGTCTAATTCCCTCTTTCACTGAGAATTCTGGGATGTGAGTTATAGATCAAATCGCTCTTTGCTCTATACATTAAGTTTTTACCATCTCCTCAAATCCAAATGGTGCAGTTGGCTGATATGTCCATATCCCTCCATGGTTCCAGTCCAATAATGATTTATCTAATTAATTTATATGACAGGTTAGTGCTGCATGCTTTTATTTAGGAATTCTTTCCCCTTAATAATCTTACTAAAAAGAGGTTGGAAAATCACAAATGTAAGTCCAGGTGTTTGTTTTTTTCAATTAGTAACACCATATGTCCATACAGGCCCCTTGATTTGGATCTACAGTACATATTTAAGACTAATTTCTACCGTTATGGAGGGGAAAGAAACACAAGCACATCTGGCCCAGCTGGGATTAAAACCATCCAGACAGAATTAAAATCATCAAACCTCCCTTACGTAAATGAATTCCATCTACATAATGTGTCGTGTGCTCGTGCTGTATGGAAAACAGATGTTGGACGTCTGAAATCATACGAGGTCCTCTGGTAGCCACCAACATTAAAATCTGTTTTAGTTCAACATGATAGGAAGTGTGGTTCCTCTTATGGATGAATCTCAGCTTGTATGATATTATTCTGGCAGCTACTGATACAAGTTTAAACTGGAATACTCCAACCTTAATCGTACTGTAATCCACAGGCCTCCCACTGGCCACATTGACCCCCTGCTTGGACCCCGCCCTGCCTCTGTGCCCCTACATAGCTGTGATGAATGCAGATAAATCCAGTGACAGATGTCCAGATGTCATTTAACATCTGCGGGAAACAAAATTCTTAAACTCATCTTTTATCTGGTTATTGTTGAATATGAGTCTGTTTAACTCTCATGCTTATCAGTGACATGTGGAGCTGCTCTCCAGACTGGAGTATCTCCACAGTGGGGGGCAGGCTGCCAGCTGTCTGGTGAATCTGTCATACGCAGGTCTACACGTGCTTTGGCTCCATTTCCCTCTCTGATATTCTTTTACTTTTCACTTTGTTGCTTTCATTTTTTTAGTCTCCTTCACCTCGCTTATCTCTTTACACTCCGTAGCCTCTTCTTTTCTTTCATCTTAAAAAAAAACCAGCTGTTCAAGTGTTAGCCTGTTATTAGTGTTGAGAGCCGGCTGAAACGTGCATACTCCGCTCATAAGATCCTTTTTATCATTGCGGTCCAGCCTGTCTCTGCTCCAGGGAGACATTTAGTAAATACGCTCAGACTGGGCAGACTGAAAGGATGTGATTAGTGACACAGATTTGCTCCCCATTCAAAGTGACCTCTTTTAAGACTGGTGTACATTACGCCTTGATTAGTCCCCCTGGTTTGATCTAATACAGCCAACAGATGTTCGTGCAGTCTTGCGCTTTTCCCAGAAACAAAAAGTGTGCCAGGAGCGTGTTTGCAGCGGCGGCCATGTTTGCACCTGTATCTCATGTACCTGCCGCCACCACGACCTTATCACTCTGAGCCCTTCCACAAAAAATAAACTGGCAGGGGTTTAAGATGCATCGCATGGGCACAAGTTAAACTGAGAGGGAGTTCAATGTTCCCAACTCAGTCTAGATAGTAAAAGTTGCATAAAAGTTGAACTGCTGGAGCTGTGAAGGAATCCCACAGTGCTGACATTAACTGCCAAGATGAGTCCTTGGATCATATTTGCTTAAAGTTTAATAGAAATATTTCTTTGTCTCCTCTCTCAAACTTTTCATAAAACACTCAGGCAAGTAAGGCAAGTGGTTTTTCCCTTTTTTGTTTCCTCTTGCTTGTCGGAGCTTGCACAATGCTCATTTTGACAAAAAAAAACAGCAGCGCAAAATAACACGTCACAGGCGAGTCTTTTGATGTGCCGCCGTGTGTGTGTGTGTGCAAACAGTGCTTAAGCCTAACTATCATGGTCATGGTTTGTCAAATAGCCCCCTTATGACACATATGGTGCTTATAATGACATTGTTATCATTAGTATGATTGAAACTGCTCATCAGATGGGAGCAGCTTTGCAAAAGAGATTACACACACCAAGAGACGGAAGCCCAGAGCTCTGCTGGGTAAAGTTCAGGCAGCAAGGATTCATTCGAAACTTTTTCTCCGTAATTTAGACTCTTAAGACGCATGCAGCGCCGAGCGTCTGGATAAAGAGGTCAAGCACCAGACCGCTCCTCGCTCTGATCCCTCTAATCACTCTTTCTTTGAAAGCAGGACACAGGGCCGAGAGGCACCTTAAGTGCAAAGAAACCTGAGGGAGAAAGTGAGTGAGGGATGTTGAAGGGGGCCCTGCAGGCGTGTTAAATCCCAGCAGGCCCAGACACATACCCCCACAACAAAAAGCAAATCAGAACAAGCAACAGATTTGCACTTTCCCCACAGGTGACCAGCAGCTCACTGAAACGCCTCACAGCAAGATGCAGGTGTGGGTTTAGGCCCTGCTGCCGTCTCTGCTGGGGCAGAGGTCGCTTCACTTACGTCAGCTATCCAGAAATCTCTGTTGACACCCCCAGAATGTAGGTGTTCCTGTTGACTGTACACAGCGAAACAGAGAAGCGGAGGGAGGTCAGGTGATGCCCTGGTGGTTTTCGCTGATTCAGTATTTACCCATCAAACACTGCTGTTTCCTGGAAGCGTTTCTCCTTCTCAGACGATCTCCCTAATTGCTCCGTATCACCACTGTAAATGTCTTTGGGATTATTGCAGTTTTTTTTTTAATTCCCCCCCAAGAATCAACTCTCTCCTCTCCACTCTGAAGAGTCCGTGTAGTGAGGGAGCGGCTTTCAAATCAGGCCGCAAATCGGCGTGTGTGTGTGTGTGTGTGTGTGCGCTGTTTGACCTGGAAAGTCGGTGGCTCTGAATAGAGACGCTAACACCGGTTCTCATGGGTGTGCGCAAGACAAGCAAGTGTGTTTTAGCTTTTGATTAAATCCAGGAAATGCCCACACCTCTTTGAGGGATCGGTGTGTGAGTTTGTCTTTCTTTGTCCCCGTGGGTTTGGCTTGAGCAAACACCTCAGGACCGGAGCGCAGACGGCAAGATGCAGGAGCGTGTTTTTTCTGAGCAGCTTTGGCTCAGGCACATGTGTCATAAAAGGCCACGGCTTTCAGACCTTTTGAAAAATTGGTGCGTGACAAAACCCCGCTCGCTTGGACGAGAGGTCCAAATGGAAAGCTGCGAAGGAGCTCCGGCAGACGGCGCTTTGACAGGAGTATTTTCAGCCTTCATTGTAAAGGTAGTCATCTGTCTGTCGACACGTTTGGTGTGGCTGCCTCCGCCGTGCGCCCAGAGGCTGACGTAGCCTTCCCTTGTGGCGCTTTGCACGTGTAATTTGTGCACGTGCGTTCTCCTCTGCGTATGTGTTTTTTTTCTTCCTATGTGTCTAGATCAAATTTGATCCCACTTAGAGTTTGTTCCTGTTGGCCACGTTTCTTTAGCATGGAAGGTTTTGTTTTCTTTTGGAGTATTCATTGGAGAGCGTGGATATGCTGAAATATAGTCATTCTACTTAAAGCCTGACTCAGATACTCTGGAAGTCTTTTTGAAAATGTTACTGGGGGATAAGAAATTACTAATTTCTTATCAGGTCTGAAAAAAGTCATGACTGGCTTTTATCTTCTCTCCACGGATCAACTCAAAAACAACAACAAAAAAACAGGTTGAATAACACCAAATTAGTGTAAAATTGAACAACGATGTGAAATCAGAATGTTGCATTTTTCTGCAGGAAACTGTGCACAGAAGCTTCTCCTCGTCTGCCGAAATCTGTCATGTGAGTGCAAAGGGAAAGTGATGGAGCCCCGTTCACCACCCACAGATTATTCTGCAGGATTCTTTTAATCAGCTCCAGCTCTGCTCTGCGTTAATAGGAAGCAACAACCAGTGCACATTCCCATCCCAAAACAGAGTGTGGACACTGTGCCACGGGGAGGTTCCGGCCCCTCGCAGCCCTCTGAGCACCAATGATAAACTCACAGCTCTGAGCAGTGGGAAGGGCTTGTTTTAGTGGGTGCATTCTCATTCCAAAAGCTCCTTTCATTACCCATTAAAAGGCATTGCGGTGGTCTCCATACGAATGGGCTTCAGCTTTATGAAGCCGTCACATTGTGACATCTTCCGCCAGCGCCTGCCTTTCGCAGGAATTTCATTTAGTCTCCAGCACTTTGATTTCTTCATCCGTCGCCTTTCGTCGGCACCACCTCAGGTGTGCTATTTCACGACTTTTAGCAGGCAATGAAACGAACAGTCAGCCCAGTCCGTCTCGCACACACGCACCCGACACACGTACACACACTCCAAGGGGAATTTGCTCCTCCCCTCACAGACTTCAAAGCCAGCTGTCCCTCGGGGAACTTCAAACACTGGGGAGGCCATTAAAAGACAAAAATTATTTTCTGTAAGGTCGTGATTTATTTGATTGAAAAATGAAACCACTAACCCAACAGACATTATTTTTCCTTTCCAGGGCCTGCTTTACCAGGCACAGCCCAAATTGCTACCAGGTGGGAATCCTCTCAAGAGAAGAAGTGCTCTGCCTGAGAAGCTTTTCTTGCTTTTCTCTTGTCTCCCAGGCTCCCCTTTTTTCCTGCCTCCGTCCCTCTCACTTTCTCTTCAGTTCTTTATTAGAATGATGACACACAGACTAACTTTGGCTGTTTTAATACTGTCGAGTTTAGTGTATCACACACAGAGTGCTAGAAAAAACAGTATGTTGTTGATCGGCTGGTAAAAATCCTCTGAAAATGATCGCACAACACACAGAAACTGCCCGTTTCCAGCTGTCGGTCCTAATGGAAACCATGCACGCTCCAATGGAAATAGGATGGAAGAGAATTGATTTCAAAAACCGCAAACCATCATCCAAAATGTCAGAGAGCATGCGTGCACTGCGCATCCTATGTGTTATTTCAGCTTGTAGGAGGAGTGGAATTTGACCGTCTGGAGCTTTTGTGCATCCTCGGTGTTTTGGGTCCAAACCAAAGCAGCACTGACTCCCTTCTTCTCAGCCACATTTGCCTGGATGTTAAGAATTCCGAGGGAACTCGTGTTATTTTGCACTGCTCTCCTTTTTCCTGTCAACTTTGCATAATAATGAAGTGATTGATTGATTTGTGTGGCTTTGGCTGCTGTTTAGCATGAAAACACACCTGTGCTATCCTCTGCTCTCATTAGTCTGAACCCACATGCGCTCATGCAGCGGCTAATGGCCGCCCTGCATCGGGCCTGCTCGCTCCATAAGAGCATCAGGCTGACCTTTCAAAGTCCTGGGGAGGAATTTGACTGGAGATTTCTTGTGACAGTTAATGAAAACAACCTATTACACATTTTGTCATCCTCACATCTAACGGCATATGTGAGAACGGGCGGCACCATCAGAGGATGCGGTTTAATTAGGAAAAAACTCATTTTTTCCCCCCCTCGTGCATGCGTTGGGAGTGTAGTGTGCCTGTCGTGGTATTAATGGCAAAACAAAACAAAGGGAGCTTTGCTGGTGAGTTCCTTTTATTAAGGAACAAGCAGAGAAGATACGTTTGATCTTAGACGATGAACGAGGCCCGGGGTACATTCAAGAAGCAGCACAAGGTTTTGCATCCCTTGAAGTGTAATTGTAATATTTTCAAAAGAGCCCCTCTTCCCTTTGATGCTACGGCGAGTAAGCGTGTTGTGACTGTTTCCGCTGATGGATGCCTGTGCGTGTGTTGTTTTTTTTTTTCCCGCAGTATAAACCGGGGATAGGAGATGTTTTCTTTGCAAAGAAGTGAAAGTTTCTGTTTCTGTGAATGCCGTCTTGATTTCATGTGTTTGAGTGAAGAGCAGCAAAGCAGTGTTTTTCACGGCTTACAGGCTGACATTTTCACCAGCCGTCTTGCGCTGTGAGCGACTTGACCACCGAGCTCATGAATCAGTCATAGCAGAGACGTCTCCCTGTTGCTGGGTGTATTTCATCTTCCCTGCGCATTTTCCCATTGTTTGCTGATGAGTGCATCTGTGCGCTGATGCTTCTGTGCCTGTGTGCACAGCGCTGATGAAATTGCGTCTCTTCCTCCACCACCAGCTCCTCTTCCACCTCCTCCTCCTAATGTTATCTCACTTCCTCTGGGCCCCTGACAAACCCACCAAACAGGGAGAAAATGGAGCACTTTATTGGGACGCCTGTCAGGGCTCCCTCTGGATTTATGGCCAACAGACAGCGTTTATCACTCAGCCAAGAGAGGCAGAGTAAAAGGGGCTGGGGGGGAGGGGGGGGGGTGGCTGGGGGAGTGGAAGGTAGAGGAAAAACAGGATAAAGGAACAGAGGCAACTGATCCTCCATTTGGAAAACAGCTCAAACCTGAAAGGAGCCATTTCTGATGGGTGATCATTAATTTACTGCACTGTTTATACAGCATTGTTTTGTTTATTTGTGTGTTTGTTTGTGTGTTTGTTTTGCACCGTCTTGAGCACGCACTCACTAGAAAGCAACAGTGAATGGAGTAGACATAAGGTCAGTTGCCTTGATTGACCATCAGTCAATGGCAACAAGGTGCTTCCAGGTAGCAGAAATACCCGTCTCTTTTTTTTTTTTAAACTCCAGCATGTTTTCTTTCCACCTTGGCTCGTCATTGTTTTCCATTTGATCGTGAAAGTCAAAGAGAAACATTGTGCGCAAGAAAAAAATTAATGATGAATTCAATCAAAATCCCATTTGTAAAGAGCTTGGAGTTGATGTGTCAGTAATGTTTTAGTGATAACTATTGTCGGTAGTTATTTTGAGGCCTTTTTGCAGTGGTTCATTCCTTGTTTTATTAAATATTTGCAAGTGGAACAAAATTAGAAATCTCATTTTTTCGCATGGACCTCATATTGTGTTAATGACTGAAGAATATCAGCGTGCCTTATTAGCTGCCGCTTCTCACTTGTAAGTCTCTTGAAAGAGGCACACAAATCAATGTAATGTGTTGAACACAGCAAATGCATCTGCTGTATTTTCTCGTATTAAGGGAAGTTGTACCCTGGAGATTGATTTATGAAGGAAGACCCTGCTTCTTCATTTAAAGTCTCCATCATATTTTGGTGATTATCAACGGTTAGTCAGACAAAATAAGCACTTTTTTATATTTTTTGTCCTGAGAAGAGGTTTATTCACTTTGACTGCAGTCTGTAAGGCCATTGCGGGTTCCTTTTAGAGCAGACGTTACATGGGAGCCCTGGTTCTGACGGAACGGCAAAAACTACGCGTGCTGAGGGCAGGAGCTCATCACTCACAAGGGAGCGCCACCTCAAAGCACCCCCCGTTTTATCATCTGTTCCACTTTAAAGGGAACCACATTTAACAAAATAAACATGCTGTATTGAATAAGACTCCAAATTCCTAATCGAGTCCAGATACTCATTAAGAAAATGTTGGCTGAGCTATTTTATCACAGGAAAATCTTTTACTCTCCCACTTCTACACAATCTGACTTCTCCCTGCAGCTGGAGGTGGTTCGCTGTCAGAAAACTGCAGTTTTGTGTTTATGTGCATTAAGTGACTACTGGGAGCTTTTTTTGCCTTTTTGTTTAACAAATGCACACTAAGATGATAGCTACTACATTTAATAGTCATTTAGCGAAACACCACATGCATCACATGTAAGCAGTTGCATATATATAATTATACAAACATGTACAGCTATTTGCGTGTCTCACTTTTCTGACGGCTCCAATATTCGTATCCATTTTTAATGCGCTTTTGTGGCGGAGCCGCCCCAGCAACAAACAACTCTAATCTCTACTCGTTCAAGCGAGCAATCCACGCAGCCAAAAAAGCAAAGCATCATAGTTTGCACACACATTGCTCTCATTTTTTAGCAGCACACCCAAAGAAAAAGCCAACAGGCCATGGCCAGTGACAACGGACACCGACTGGACAAACTGACATCTTTCTGGCCGAATACACTTCTGACTGAGTCATGTGAAAGAACTCACTGCCTTTTATCATCCGATTTTCTCAAACCCTCTCTCACCATCTCCCGTCCGCTGAGGGGATGAATGAGGGATGACAGAGCCTCTGTATATGCTTTGGAGAGAGGAAGAGGAAGAGGGAAGGAGGGGGAAGGAGGAGGAAAAGCGGGTTAACTGAGTCATTAACACGTGATGATTTAACTGGTTTGATTTAGTGCTGTGCAACATTTTTCTGGCATCTTAGGCTATTCTCCTGTGGATTGGAGGGGAAAGACTTTGCCTTTCTCTTGCAATATCCTTCCTTCCTGCCCCTGAGGAGTTCCCCTCTGTGTCGCTCCTCATTGCTTCTCATTGCTCACCTTCTCCGTTCCCCCTCTTTTCCCAATCTTTTTCACACACAGCCACTTCTGTTTTT
>CAJRST010010001.1:9588099-9600721 GCA_907169785.1 Menidia menidia
AGATGGAGGAGCACGAAGAGGGAGAAGGGGATTACGCAGAACTCTCATAGACACATAGAGACGAGGGCGAGCTGTTAAAAGATCACACAATGGTGAAAACAGGAGTTTTTTTAACTTTAATGTGCAGAGGGCTTGACATTTACAGCAAGCTATTCCACCAGTCCGCCTCTTCTACCGCAGATGTCTCTCAAATAATTGTAAAAATGTTTCGAAAGGAAAAAATTAATTGTACTTGTGTGTTTTTATCTGCAGTCATTATGTTCCATTATGCCAGAAATTCTACTTTGTTCCGTTCTTGGAAATAAGTGCTCTTCTTAAAAATGGACGCTGTTGTTGTACCGTATAATGGTATTGTCAGGAAGTTTGATGATTGCATTAGTTACCATGACAGCAGTAGTCTTCTTTAGCCTGCAGTAAAATAGTTTTCTCTGATTTCAAATTTTTAATAAAATGCATCTCATTCTTTTCTAAGTCCCTCAGTGATGAAAATGTTGAGTTTCTATCATCCTAATGTCTATAACAAGAATATTAAGAAAATTAAAAGACATAAAAAATTCAAAGGTCAGAGGAAACCTCCCGTCCAGTTTCTATTTCATGGAGAATTATATGGTCCCGTGATGGTTTTTTACATCTTTGGGGGTAAAAAAATCAAGACTTAACAATAAAAAATACAGAGTTTTTAAATAAATAACAAAACAATCTCACAGTGTGCCATGCAGGCCTTCAGCTTGAGTTCCTCTACTGCTGCCTGCGGGTCCCCACATTGTGTGGTTTTGCTTTGGGACAACAAATATACCCTTGTTGATGTGTCCCACTCAGCTCTTTTGCCAGATGACTGGGTTTTTGGCACAAAGGGGACCAGAGAGATAGAGAGTGGATGGGCTCCATTGTTATCTCTTTGCTGGAATGATCGTGCACCTGCATGCTGCTGATGGTGGGATTTGCCACATGTGCACTATGTTAGCATGCGTGTGCACTGGGAGCTGATTGTGGCATCAGGAGTTTGGGGAGAGTCAATGGGAGTTCTTTTTTTGACTTTCACCGCATTGATTGTGCACATCTGTCGAAGCCGGCAGCCCAGTGAGCCTGATATAATGGGCATCTGCTTTGGGCCGGCCCGAGTCCACGCACGCACAGCCTGTGACACGCAAACGGGCCAGTCTTCTAGGGATTTAACGTTCAGCAGAAGCCCTTTTTTTTTTTTCTGAGACTAATTGCGATCAACACTTCAAGTTCAGCTCGGAGCTTATCTCCCGTCTCTGCCCCGTGCCTTCAGGGGACTGTGTTTGCATGAGAGTGCATGTGTCAGCATTTGCATGAGCGAATCAGAAGTGTGCAAAAAGGCCGGGAAGGTGTGCATGTTTGCTGGCCGGCCGTTTATCAACCGAAACATACTGACAACAGAAACGGAATTATTTTACCTGACCGTTTGTACCCAGAAGGCAATGAGATGCCATTGTATGCCCATAATTCCGAATACACAGTAAAACACAGGAGTGCGGTTCCGCTCTGCTTGGTGTTGTGCGACGTGATCCGGTCATGTGAATGACTGCTTTTTAGGCAGAGACATTTACTCATTACTGCGAGGCAAAAAGACATAACTTCATGTGAGCGTGCACTGCAGGCTGGAAAGAAAAGGGTGGTTCATGCAAATGAGATGGTGGTGTGGCATCAGTGGTGAACTGAGCTGCTGTTTTACATGGTCGGGAGAAACATTTGACTCTAGTTTACAGTTAGTGTGTAATTAGGTGAGAGGTTTTTTAAATAGATTAAAAGAATTAAAAACAAAAGGGTTAAGGATGGCAGTTCATCTACAAACTTTCATCTATTTGGATTGTCTGCATAGCTTTTGGTTGAACCGCTCTTAGATGGATGTTAGAGATGAAGGGTTGGATGATTAGACGTTTGCGTCTCATTTCATGCTCCTGATAACTCTTATTTTCTATCCTTTGTGAGTTATTTTGAAACGTTCGCACACACATCACTCTTTAATACTACACATTTAGCATTGTCTAATGAAACAGTATTTTATGAACTCACGCTCATCGTTGACATGTCAGAAGCTCTGCGGTGGAAAGCCGGACTGGGCTTGGCACACACCTAGAAAATTACATTCAATTATCAAGCACATACATATCACCCATTTTGCAACGTGAGGAAGTTGCAGAAGTCGAGGGAAGTGGAGAAACTTCTAGTTTTTTTACTGTGCTTTTTGACATCATTTACTGTATTTGCCCTGTTGCACGCGTTGTCAGTGTTGCTGCATTTCTCAGGGCTTGTTGCAAAATCTGTGTCAAAATGCTGGAGATTTAGTAATACGTTAGATCGGATCTGCCCCCACCCTCTATGCTGAGAAGTAACACAGGAACCCGGTTTAGCTGTTAAAGGCAGATGAGTGATGGCGATAGGGGCGCATCCCTTCCGGCCACTCTGGCTGTACGCGTTCACATAGCACAGACTTCTGCTAAAAAAATCCCTTTGAAAATGTTCGAACCATTAACCGGGATTCTGTTTTAGCTCTTTACATGAAGAACTAGCTCTCCGTTGATGGGGACCCTTATCTTTCGTAACAGCTGGATGGGGCTCACAATGTGCAGGAATGAGGATGCAGTAAGGGGAGTAAGAGGGAGGAAAGGTTGGCGTGGGACATATCCAAGGGGGATAGGGAGATGGAAGGAGGTGGGTTGTTCGCCAAGTAGGTTAGAGGTGTTAGTGTTGATTCTGCTTGGTTGCATGGAAACCTCTCCCACGTCCGAACACAGAGACCTTAAGCCACGCACGCCTCTGGTCAAACAGAGTCTAGACACCTTAACAGTTAGCAGGGGCTGCTAACTCAAATATGCATCCCTTGTTTATTCACAGCAAACATAACAATTGTCTAAAACTGCAATTATTATGGAGGTAAACACTGATATGAAAAGATGTGGTCAAATAGCATCGGGAACCACGTTTATAATGCAGAGAGATTCACAAATTCACACAGACCCACACTTTCTGAGCCAGTCACATACAGTGGGGCAAAAAAGTATTTAGTCAGCCACCAATTGTGCAAGTTCTTCCACTTAAAAAGATGACAGATGCCTGTCATTTTCATCATAAATCAACCTCAACTATGAGAGACAAAATGAGGAAAAAAAATCCAGAAGATCATATTGTCAGATTTTTTAAGAATTTATTTGCAAATTATGGTGGAAAATAAGTATTTGGTCACCTACAAACAAGCAAGATTTCTGGCTCTCACAGACCTGTAACTTCTTCTTTAAGAGGCTCCTCTGTCCTCCACTCGTTACCTGTATTAATGGCACCTTTTTTAACTCGTTCTAAGTATAAAAGACCCCTTTCCACAACCTTAAACAGTCACACTCCAAACTCCACTATGGCCAAGACCAAAGAGCTGTTGAAGGACACCAGAAACAAAGTTGTAGACCTGCACCGGGCTGGGAAGACTGAATCTCTAATCAGTAAGCAGTTAGGTGTGAAGAAATCAACAGTGGGAGCAATTATTAGAAAATGGAAGACCTACAAGACCACTGATAATCTCCCTCGATCTGGGGCTCCACGCAAGATCTCACCCCGTGGGGTCAAAATGATCGCAAGAACGGTGAGCAAGAATCCCAGAACCACACGGGGGGAGCTAGTGAATGACCTGCTGAGAGCTGGGACCAAGGTAACAAAGCCTACCATCAGTAACACACTACGCCGCCAGGGACTCAAATCCTGCAGTGCCAGACGTGTCCCCCTGCTTAAACCAGTCCATCTCCAGGCCCGTCTGAAGTTTGCTAGAGAACATTTGGATGATCCAGAGGAGGATTGGGAGAATGTCCTATGGTCAGATGAAACCAAAATAGAACTTTTTGGTAAAAACGCAACTCCTCGTGTTTGGAGGAAGAAGAATGCGGAGTTGCATCCAAAGAACACCATACCTACTGTGAAGCATGGGGGTGGAAACGTCATGCTTTGGGGATTTTTTTCTGCAAAGGGACCAGGACGATTGATCCGTGTGAAGGAGAGAATGAATGGGGCCATGTATCGTGATATTTTGAGTGAAAACCTCCTTCCATCAGCAAGGGCACTGAAGATGAAACGTGGCTGGGTCTTTCAGCATGACAATGATCCCAAACACACTGCCCGGGCAACAAAGGAGTGGCTTCGTAAAAAGCATTTCAAGGTCCTGGAGTGGCCTAGCCAGTCTCCAGATCTAAACCCCAGAGAAAATCTTTGGAGGGAGTTGAAAGTCTGTGTTGCCCAACGACAGCCCCAAAACATCACTGCTCTAGAAGAGATCTGCATGGAGGAATGGGCCAAAATACCAGCAACTGTGTGTGAGAACCTGGTAAAAACTTCTAGAAAACGTTTGACCTCTGTCATTGCCAACCAAGGGTATATAACAAAGTATTGACATAGACTTTTGTTTTTGACCAAATACTTATTTTCCACCATAATTTGCAAATAAATTCTTAAAAAATCAGACAATATGATCTTCTGGATTTTTTTTCCTCATTTTGTCTCTCATAGTTGAGGTTGACTTATGATGAAAATGACAGGCATCTGTCATCTTTTTAAGTGGGAGAACTTGCACAATTGGTGGCTGACTAAATACTTTTTTGCCCCACTGTAGGTTTAGCCTTCACTTTTATTCGCAACAACCCTTGACAGCTATGATGGAAAGACAGAAGAAGCTCCAGACACAGCAGGGAAAGAAAGGGGGGAGAAGAAAGGGAGGTAGAATGGGGCTCTCCATCATGCTGTCAGTAAGGTGCAGCTTTAGACTTAGTGTGGAATAAAGAGTGTTTTTAAAAGGTGCTGCGAGGTGCGGCAAAGATGAGTCGGATAAATGACTTCTCTTTTTCATTCAAAGAGCCCAGGAAAGCCCACAGGGTCACTGTGGGTGTGTGTGAGTGTGTGTGTGTGTGCGCGTGTAAACGGTAGCAGACAAAAAGAGTGTGTGAGGGTAAAAACTGAGACAACGGGCATGCTTTGGCCCGGAGTTCCTGATTGAGAATGCGTGCGAAAGCCAGACTTTTGACATGGCCAGCTGATGTTTTTGTTACTCCTGACACTATAACGTATTATTTTTTCTCTGGCTGTTGCCCCCTTCCCTTTCACCACAGAGTGGGAAAAGTAATGTAGTTCAGAGGGGGCATGTAAGGTGGAACAATGGCTTAAAAATATTGAATAAGGACTGAAAGGGAGCAAGGGCCCGAATGACAATGGGCCAGAACTCGGGGCGTAGACTGATGATGCGGGGGGAAAGGCGCTCCAGATTGATGATAGATCTCCACTGGTTAAATATTATCAGGCTTCTTTTTTCATGTATCAACCCCCATCCTGCCTCGGCATCATGCAGAGAATAGCTTGCTGTGGCCAAGTAATGATCTCTCTCTTTTTGTATCAGCTTGTTTACTTACTTTCGAGATTCACCCCTCTCTGTGGGTTCGCATCACAGATGGCTTTGGTAGCCATAGTTACTGCCAATGGATGCAATTTGTCCACCACCGAGTCGTGCTATTTAGTCTTCTTCTGAGTTTTGGGATCATTGCGGCTTTAAAAGGATAAGGAAAAAAACGTCGACTGATGAAATGGAATAAAATGAAGGCCCTCTCTCTTTTTCACCTCTTTAACACCTAAAGTCCTTTGTGCAGATCTGTTTACTGGAACAGTTCCCGTCCACGGGAGTGGTACCGCTGAGATGGCAGTGATATGTGTAACATTGTTAAGCGGCAGCACAACGGGCTCTCTGTGCAGACGGACACAGATGCATGTTTTGGCATATGAAGAACCTTGTGATGTCGGTCATGTCTTCATCACTTCCCTATTTTCCTCAGTGCGTTTTTTTTCATCACCACCTAAATTCAACCCCGCCGGGCCTGAGAGGCCAGAAGTTTGACATCTAAATCGATTTCCACGAGCCTCTCCCGCCTCTTCTGCTGCCCGGGGCTGAGTTGAGTAAACTCGCAGGCTGCAGAAGACACCACAACACAAAAGAAAATCTGCCCTCTGAGGACAGTATTGACAGTCGGGGGGCTATCCCCGGCCTTCAGCTGTACGGCCTGCTCCTGAGGGACACTTCCTTTCATCCGGTGAACACCTCCTTCATCCGTTCCATCTAAAAAATCTAATGGTGGATGCTACACAGAGGCACACACAGAGGCTCTGGGGCTGGGCAGGGTTGTGTGGGGGGCAGCGTGAGGCAGAAGGTACCCCCCGCAGAACCGTTTAAAAAAAAAAAAATGTTGACGAAACTCCTCCTTCACCCTTATTGATCTTTAGTCCTCTCTGTGGTGGAGTCATCCATTCCAATGCAACACCCCCCACTGTCGCCAATCCCTTTCCAAGTTGGAATGAGGCAGACCCCCACCAAACGTCACCTCTGTGTTGGAGGCGAGGCAGCAGGGGCCTGGGCGGTGAGGGTGAGGGTGGGGGGGGGCATTTGTCATGCTGCCGATGCAGCCTGCTCCTCTCCCAGGAAACCGCCGTCCTCCTCGGCCCCCCAAACACGCCGACTAAGCAGGGTATCACGCACGTTTTCTATTAACGTCTCAACCAGGCCGGCACTTCTGACGACTGCACATTACTACCGGGGGGGGCGCGTGCCTCCGCAGAGGTCTGCGCGTTCAAAAAATGTTTTTAAATCAGTGTGCGGCGGTCAAAGGGCCCGGGAGAGGGCGGCCAGTTTTTATGACAGAACAAGGCAGGATTAGAGCTGCATTACACACACACATGCCCCCGCCCTGCTTCACCCACACGTGTGCACTCTCTCACACACTTCACAGCATCACAGAGTGTTGAGTACACATTCAGCCCGCAGTCATCCAACCAGCGAGTGTGTGTGTGTGTGTATGTGGGACACATTCATTCTTTGTGCAACAGGCACAACAATCGGTGTGCCCTGCCTGGCGCTGGTGTTAGGGGCACCGCTCAAGTGGAGGTCACTCCCAAAAGTGTTATAATGCTTTGGGTTGGGTACAACAAGACAGAGGGCAATCCACTTAAAGCGAACCGCTAAGCCTCCCCTCCCGCCTCCTCTTAGATCCCCTCTAGCATCACACTTCTGAATAGAATACGGCAAATTAGCTCTCTGTAGCGCTTCAAATTCTAAAGAGAGCAAAAAGCCCAGAGAGGGGCCGAGGGAAATGGTCGGATCACAAGCGGGAGGCGAAAAGCATCCGATCGGACAAAAAAAAAAAGAATAAAGAAGGCAGGACCAAAAGCATAAAAACTAATAGCCTGGTAGTTTTTCTGTGCCGCTTGAATGTTCCCCTGTGCTTCATCCACCTCCTCACAGTGTCCTTCATGTCCACTTTGAACTTTTTACTTTAGTTTCGTGTTAACTGGCGCCTTTTCCTCCAGTGATATTCGCAGTACGCATCAGATATGGAAATGCAGCAGGATGAGGATGCTGAAATTGTGGCTTAAGATGCTAAAGTATTTTTATTTTGTGTTTTCATCCTCCTGCTGACGGGGCTTCTGAAATGTTTGTGTTTGTGTGTTTAGCAACAAAATCTGTGCTTTGCCCACATTTTAAAGTTTTGTTTCCATTTTTTTTTTTTATTGCTGTGATTTCTGTCCAGTAGTTAACGGAAAGAAACTCTGTTGACTTTACTTGGATGAGAATAGAAATGTTACATATCTATACCAATAAATCCGAAAAGCTATAAATGAGCTGAGATTCTGAACATAAATGGATGTTTTTTTTTCAACTCTACTCGCTGTTTTTAAGGTAGAAAAAACCCTTTTTCAACTTCCCCCCTTTAAATAACACACTTAATAAGGAACTAAATGGCCTCTGTGATATGAGGGGAATGTTTTCTCTTGTTTAAAACCATCGACCACCTTTGCATCTCCTCAGTGGCCCTATAAGTGATGCAAATGCAAAGAGAAGAACGGCCTCAAAAGTATAATGCTGTTAGGAGGTCGTCCTGCTGTCTGTTCCCACAACTCCCAACCCAAAGTGCATCTGGGTTCTCCTTGTTTCAGTGTTTTTGCTCCCTGCTCCTCTTGTCTGTCTTAGAGATATTAAATCAGGATACAACTGTTTGCACTAAGTGTCTCCCTGTTTCTGACAGCAAATGGGGGCCACTCCAAGTCTAGAATGACTGATAAGGAGATAGAGTTCCTCCGGGGTAACATCCATTGCAATTTTCTCTTTATTTGCTGGGTGATGGACTTGCTGCAAAGGAACATAAGCTTAATGATTGTTGAGGAGATGTGCTCTCTAACTTAAGGCTGTAGACTGTAGACGATTATGTGCTATACTATATTCTCTTCAACCCCACACCCCCCCTTCTCTCTTCCTGTGTTGAGGTATTTCCAGAGTGCCGCCAGCCATGATGGATTTATGAGCAGGCCATACTTTGGTAAACACTGATGGTGGGCAGTTTTGTCCTCCCCCCAGTGATCTAGCAAAGGTCCCCATAAAAAATGGGAAAACCAGGTTACGGCCACCATAGAGCTGGGCTAAGCTATAAAAGGCTTTATGGGCAGATATAGGCCTGTACCATAAATGCTGGAATTTGCTGTCGGAAGGACATTAAAGGGATAATAATCAGGGAGTACTTTCACAAAGATCCATGCGGCCACTAAAAGGCTATATTTAAAGAAGACGCACACACACACACACACACACACACACACACACACACACACACCAAGGCCAGTTCAGAGCTGTATAGGAGAGTTTCCCTTTGACTCGGGGCTTGTATGGGTGAGCTGCATGCGTGCGCCCGGCACACCGAGGGAGAGGAGGTGGACGCGATCCAGCGCTCATCGATAACCGGAGCTTGTTCTCGCATCGAAGGGGTCAGGCCCTCATTACAGATTGGCTGGCCGTCAGAGAGCACAGCTGCTCGCTTTGGCCGGTACGGGCGGCGCGCAGCCAGCTGTGCAAACAAACAATCGGGGACAGAAACTGGACAGTCGGAGGAGTTCCAGGTAGACCCCAGACTGAAGGCGGGCCGTGACACCTGTAGGGCACGTCGTCAGGGGAGACCTGATCCCGGCACCAGGAAGCCGGCCACTGCAGCCGTTGAGGGGGGGGTGAGGGCGTGGGGGATTAGAGCGCTGATCGTTGCAGTCGTAGGATAATGCTGCCGACGCGCGCCCAGTGCTGCCCCGCAGACCTCAGGCCCCCGGACGGACACCTTTATTATCCTCGCACGTCTTGTTCCTCCTCCAATCAAGACCCGTTTCAGCTCTTTGCAGCACCTCCCCTCCAAACGTCTCCTCTCCTGCCTCTCCCCGCCGTGCTTCTTTATTAGGTCGCCGCCAAGGTTTAAGAAAGATAGAAAGCTTTGCCGAGGCTTGCCCCGACTTCTTTTATCGTCTGGGCATTAGCCATCTGCTGGCACATGTGCGGGAGAGCTCGGGGGGAGGTGTATCACTGAGAGCCTGGTGTTTGTGTAGTAGCCACAAAGGCAGACAGGATCTCTAAAATTAGGCCCTGGCCATTCTAACTCGAACATGTCTGGCCTTATCTCGTCAGAAGGTGGCTTTTACCCCAGCCGAGTGTTGTCCTAGAGACATGGCAGGTCTGATCTGCTTTTTTTCTCCCCCCTCTAACCTGTTAAGTGCCTCCAGGCGGCCGGAGCTCAGCAAATTTTTCCATGACTTTTAGGCAATTTGATTGTGTTTTGATTTGAATGTCCACTCCAATAAAAGAACACACTGTGCAGGGAGTGCCTCGTGGTCACAGAGGGAGAGTAAAGGATCCCCAGAGTGCAGGGAACACTGGGGTCAAAGGACAGCTTATTGCAGATGTTGGTGGATCATCTCCAGAATCTGCTGAACATTCAACCCAAATTCCCACTGATTAGCTTAACCAAAGTCTGCTGCGTGGCTGCAGACTGCACTCTGCGCGTGTGCAGAGAAGTTGGTCCCCCCACCCCCCCCTCCTTTTATCAGGCTCAATAATCCAAATGACAAAACAACCTATTGTTTGTTCTAACCTGCCGGCTCATCTCCTTGGGGAAGGAATGGCAGTGGAAGGCCACTTTACTGCTTCCAAACACCCCTGATTGGATTGAGAGAGAAGTAGAGAGAGAGCAGTAAAAATAGTTTGACACCCCCAAGGTCTAGCCAGCAATCTCCTCTCAGCCCTTGCCCATAAAACTCTTTGAATTCCCTCCTAAAATCTCTCTCCACTCTCCCCCTCTGCATCTCCTAGCTGCTCTCTTCTTTTTACGGCATTGCTTCAAACCACAGAAATTTTCTTTCGGTACGTTTTGATGAGTCATCCAAAAAATCGTTTGCCGTTGAATTGAATAAGGATCCATTTTGGTGACTCGTCCTGGTCACCTGGATCAGGCCTGGCCGATGGTTTGCCTGGATTATACGCGACAGCCCTTAGAAACCAGGGTCCCACATCCGATTCCCAGCTCTCAGCGACAGCTCGAGAGATGGAGACACCCTCATCCTCCCTGGCTGTGCGGCAGTAAAGTACTTTTTCATGTTTTCCAGAGCGAGGCGCTCGTTGAGGCTAGAATGAGACCAGACCTGGTCTGGTGTGCTGGTGTGGTCAGACCCACTCTCCGTCTCTCTATTTTTTTTCTTTTCCCCTCACAAATAGTTTACACAGTGATGCAGACGGAGTGCGGACATCTCTTACTTCGCCCTGCGTTTGTGGCGGGAGTTGTCCGAGGCGAGCCCCAAAACTTGTGTGAATACGTCCTAAAACTCCTTCTGGAGTGTGTATTTATCTCCCAACACAGTTGAAAGACACTGCTTTTACGCTAATGGGTCGCATTTGTGCTAAACTTGGGGCAGCTTTGCGCTTCGACGCAGAGATGGCGATGGCGGGACAGACGGCATTAAGGTGTGTAAGGAGGAGCGGGTAAAATAACACTGATGTCAGCCTCTCTACTGTACTGGCATGCTGTCTAACAGCACACATCGGGAAGGGGAAAACCGGACTCTGCTAGCTCAGTGTTAGCGTGAAAGCAGCAGCAGCATCACAAAGTCGTTTTGGGGCCATTGTGATGCGACCTCTATGTGACTGCACACACAGTCTGTGTGACTCTGTGTGACCCACCCCCAGACCACCAGTGTAAAGTTATTCTAGAAAAAAAAAAGCAAGAACACTTATGACTCGTGTCAAATACAACTTTCATCCACCCATGACCTCCTGGATCTATTCAGTTTGTTTTTCGTAGCATAGCAATGTTACTCGTTTGAAAAACTAGTGGGGAAAAAAAGACATCTTCATCTCAGCGTTATCTCTTCCTCCTCCCTCCCTTATTAAGCAATCAACAGTCTGTTTTGCCTGTCCTCGGCAATCATAGGACATCACCCGAGGATGAATGCTCTCCCCTCGGAGAGGAAAACAAAGCCTGGAGAATTAGCATTTTCTGACAGCCATTACTCATAGGGCTAATCCTGTCAAGGAATGTGTGGCTATCAATGCAGGCAAGGGGTCGCCACCACCGAGGCCTGCACACGGGCTCTTATCAGGGAGGGTAAACACACCGGGGTCTGCATTAAATAAGTGTCACAGCCAGCGGGGGCGGAGCAGGCAAAGCCCCCTGCCAGTGTCCATGCTGATAATTCTTTTTTTTTTTTTAAAGAAAAGAAAAGCTTTAGTCGGATCCAGCCGGGGCCTGTTTCTCAGGTGCCAACGGGGGAGGTGAGGGCTCGATCCATCACAGCTTACAAGTCTTTCGGATATTTTTCGGAAGCTTGCACACACCGAAGATTTTCTTTCAAATGGATTAACATGACCAATAAAGTTGTTGGGACACTCGAATGTTCTCGGTATTCTCAGGGGGCTATTACCACACTATAACAGAGTCCGTGTTCCATTTTGCCAATGTTGTTTGTAAAGAGTTTGTGACAAGATGGTGACCTGCTTGCATTGTTTGTGTCCTTTTTGTTTTCGGCACTGAAAGGTATTTGCATCGGCCCACCTCTGAGGCCTGACTCTGTGCTTTTACAGCTCTGAAACGCTTTCGGCACTGACCGGAACCTCTTGCATGACCCGGCTGCGCGTCAAGAAACCAACAATGCTGCGCGGAATGCTGCAGAGTAGAAGGCTGAGGGAGGTTTTAAGCCACTCCGAGGCAAAAGCACCTTCCCGGAGTTCACTCCAGCTGAAGGCAAACTGCGAGAACAGTGCTGTGACTGGGTGACTTTGCCACTTTTGTTGTTGTCTGGGTGCGCGGCGTGTGAACCGCGGCGCCACTCCGGGCAGCACTCGAGGAAAAGTGTAATGGTGTTACTCTTGGTGTACAAGGTGGGAAACCTTGAATAATGTGGGATGAGAACAAACCAGAGAGGCGAATCCAAGTCAGCCAGTGGGTCACCAGGAGGTGAGGCTGCCTTCTTCCCTGGGTTCAAGAAAAGTTCAGCAGCATAGCATTAGGCAAATTAGGGGAGTCGGGCTCGGGGAGGAAAAAAAATTCGGAGGGTAGAGACTGATGAGGGTCGAATTAGTTGGGAAGGAGGAGCCCGAATGAAAAGTGAGAACCGAGGAGGAACTTCCAGGGAGGGGAAAAAAAAAAAAAAAAAAAGAACAAGAGGGATGCATTCTGTGGCAGCTCTCATTACGGCCGTGAACTCCGCGTAAAGATATGAAAGACTCATTTTCTGCGCTTATATAACCAAATCGTGTCCTGAAATCCATTCCTATTTA